>OZ007583.1:0-107500 GCA_963931925.1 Onchidella celtica | reverse complement strand
GTCTGGAAAACATTGTCTAGAGTCAATAGCAAAGTTTGTTACTAGTCAGTAGTACAATCAGCAAATTAATGGTTAGTATTACCGTCTGTAACTAGTGAGTAGTACAATCTGCAACTGATCAGCAGTACCGTTTGTCACTTGTCGGTAGAACAATCTGTAACTGGTCAGTAGTACCACCTGTAACTACTCAAAAGTCCCGTCTGTAACTGCTCAGTAAAACCGTGTCTAACTGGTCAGTTGTACCATCTGTAACTGCTCAGTAGTCCCGTGTGTAACTAGTCGGTATTCCCGTCTGTAACTGGTCATGAGTACCGTTTGTAATTGGTCAGTAGTAGTGTGTGTAACTGGTCAGTAGTACCGTCTGCAACTAGTCAGTAGTCCACTCTGTTACTGATCAGTAGTACCGTCTGTAACTGGTCAGTAGTACCGTGTGTAACTGGTCAGTAGTCCCATATGTAACTGGTCAGCAGTACCGCCTGTAACTGGTCAGTAGTACCATCTGTAATTGGTCAACAGTACCGTCTGTAACTGATCAGTAGTACCATCTGTAACTGTTCAGTAGTACCGTGTGTAATTGGTCAGAAGTACCATCTGTAACTAGTCAATAGTACCACCTGTAACTGGTTTGTAGTCCCGTCTGTAACTGGTCAGTTGTCTCGTCTGTAACTGGTCAATAATAACGTGTGTAATTGGTCAGTAGTACCTGATGTCAGGTCAGAAAAATCTGCTACTGGTAACATGTAATCCAGTACAACCTGTCTCATGAACTGGTACGCTAGCATGGTATCAGTGGGCGTGCACCTGTCGGTGCAAACGGCCAGGGCGGAGGAGGTTTCATCTAACCCAACGGCCACATGCTAGGGCACAATGTGACTCTCAGTACTTGAGTCCTTCATATTGGCCCCCGGTAGCGGTGTGGTCATAGGCTTGTTTGCCTAAATCACAGACGAAGAATTGAGCAAACTTCCCGGACGCAGCTTCGAAGCTGGCGGCAGCAGGCCAGTGGTTGATTGATAGGGCAGATGGCAATATACCGTCACTCTGGCCTGGATATCGTGACACAGAGCATCCACCAGTATTGGTGTTCTTTGGTTTGGGTCTTTCACCCTAGTCAGTTGGGACTGCGAGGCTGTGGAGTAGCCTACAGGCAGCCGGTCAGGCAATATGACTGTCCCTCTGGCATCCTCCTGCACCTGGATACATTTCCAGTCGTCTTGACCCTGTCTTGCCACTTGGATAAGTTGTGTCCAGGCGAGAGAGTGAGTCTGATGTTTGCGCAGCTCTTTCTCACTAAAAACAAATTCTTTGCGCCAGTCTTAACACTCACCTCGTCTTCTTTCATCTTTGTCTCGTCTTCTTTCCTCTCAAAATTCCAACGGCGATGGGCGAGTGCGGTGGCAGCAGGTTTAGATAGACTGGAAGCTGTTAGCACAGACCTACACGTTGGTTGCTGTGGGCTATGGTCGCTTCATCGTCGATTGAAGTGGAGGCGTGGGGAGGCAGCACCCACAGTAGCTGAGCAGCCTTGTTTAAGGATAGCACTGCTCACCTCAACTGAGGAAGGGGCTAGAAAAGGTGCCCTAAAGAAAGCCCACTTCACATCACCCTGACTGGTATACCGCGACCAGTGGGGATCACTTTTTGCGGTCGAAAAAAAAGGAAATTCAGCTTACTCAGGCTAGGAGCCTGGAATATACACACACTACAGGACAACTCAAACAACCCGGAAAGACGCACTGCACTTATTGCCATTGAACTCAGCAGGTACAACCTGGACATAGTGGCACTCATTGAGACCAGACTCCCTGATAGTGGCCAACTCAAAGAGCTCAGTGGTGGATACACCTTCTTCTGGAAAGGCAAGGGTGCAGTCGAACCGAGACAGCATGGTGTTGGGTTTGCAATTAAAAATGACCTTGTCAGAAACCTGCAGTCCATGCCAATTGAAATAAATGACAGGTTAATGACACTCAGGATCCCAGTTGGGAAAAGCCAGTCAGCCACCCTCATTAGCGCATATGCGCCCACCATGACAAACCCAGATGAAGCCAAAGACAAGTTCTATTCTGATCTAGAATCTGTCATCTGCTCTGTCCCGGCAGCTGATAAGCTGATTCTCTTGGGGGACTTCAATGCTAGGGTTGGCTCCGAAATCTCATCGTGGCCAAATGTTTTGGGCCCTCATGGAGTTGGTTCATGCAATAACAATGGGTTGCGCTTACTTACTTTGTGCGCTGAATTTGGCCTGTTCATTACCAACACAAATTTTAGTCTCCCCGTGAGAAACAGAACGTCATGGATGCATCCCCGCTCAAAGCATTGGCATCTCATAGACTATGTCATTGTGAGGAAGACTGACAGAAAGGATGTCCTTGTAACAAAGGCGATGTGTGGTGCCGAGTGTGGAACTGACCACAGACTCATTGTTTGCAAGCTCAGACTAACATTGAGGCGCAATAGACGCCCTCAAGGGAAAGCGCCACCTAAACGCCTAAATGTTTCAAAACTCTGCTCAGCTGAGAAACAGAGCGAGCTCTCATCAGAACTCTCCTCAAAATTGGATTGCGTGACTTTTGACCCCGAGAACATTGAACAGAGCTGGGCTGACCTAAATACGACTGTGCACTCTTGCGCCAGCAGCACAGTTGGTTTTCCTGTCCGCAAGCACCAGGACTGGTTCAATGATAATGATAATGAAATCAAAGTGCTCATCAAAGAAAAAAATAGTCTCATCCAAGCTCACTGCAGTGACCCCTCTTCCACAGCAAAAGCTGATGCACTGCGTGCATGTAAAGGGTGTACTCCAGAAGAAGCTGAGGAAAATGAAGAATGACTGGCTTGAAGAGCGAGTAAGAGAAACTCAGAAATATGCCGACACAAACAACACTAGAAAGTTCTTTGAGAGCCTCCGAGCTGTGTTTGGACCATCCCGCTCTGGCACTACGCCACTTCTTGCGTCAGATGGTTCAACACGCATTGTTGAATTGAATGCCATAATTCAGCGTTGGGCAGAACATTTCGGAGGTGTGCTAAATCGGCCATCAAATATAAATACTGAGTCCATTGACCGCCTCCCTCAGACTCCTATTAATGCAGCTCTTGCCAAGCCATTCACAGCAAATGAGACCCGAACTGCCACAAATCAGATGGCCTTTAACAAATCACCAGGCGTGGATTCAATTCCTGCTGAGGTGTATGCCTTCGGTGGAGAAAAGCTTATTGAAAGGTTGACCGAGTTGTTCAATCATATGTTGAAAGCAGGGAAGCTGCCACAGGACTTCAAAGATGCTTCAATCATCCATCTGTACAAAAACAAAGGGGACAGCCAAGTCTGTGACAACCATCGGGGAATCTCTCTACTTCAATTGCTGGCAAAATATTGGCAAGAATGCTTCTGAATCGCCTTCTTGATCACCTCTCGTCAAATGACTTGCTTCCCGAGAGCCAATGTGGCTTTCGTAAAGAGAGGGGAACGGCGGATATGATTTTTGCTGCCAGACAGATTCAGGAAAAATGCATGGAACAAAATAAAGCGCTGTATATCACATTTGTTGACCTCACAAAAGCATTTGACACAGTGTGTCATGAAGGCCTCTGGAAAATCCTGGCGAAGTTTGGGTGTCCACCCGAATTCATCACAATAGTGCGCCAGTTTCATGATGGCATGAAAGCTGCAGTCAAAAGCAACGGCAGTGTTTCAGAGCCCTTTGCTGTCACAAATGGGGTAAAACAGGGTTGTGTCTTAGCCCCAACTCTGTTTAGCATCATGTTCTCTGCAATGCTACAAGAAGCCTTTAGCTCTCCTCCTCAAGGGGTAAGCATCAAGTACCGAACTGATGGCAGTCTATTCAACCTCAGGAGACTTCAGGCAAAAACCAAAACCAAAAGTACTCAAGTCTGTGACCTACTATTTGCTGATGATTGTGCACTTCTGGCACACGATGAGGATAGCATGCAAAACTGTGTTGATAAGTTCTCTAGTGCCTGTGACAACTTTGGCCTCACAATAAGCACAAAGAAGACGGAAGTGCTCCATCAGCCTACTCCAGACGACAAGTATCCTGTGACCCCAAATATCAAAGTCCATGACAGTCTTCTGAAGGTGTCGGAGAACTTCACCTATCTTGGCAGTACACTGTCTTCCACGGCTCGTGTTGATACTGAAATTCTCTCAAGAATCAGCAAAGCCAGCTCTGCATTTGGCAGGCTTCGAAAGAGAGTGTGGGATGTTGCCGGCATTCGCACAGACACTAAGCTGAAAGTGTACAATGCTGTGGTCCTTCCCACCCTACTCTATGGGGCTGAAACCTGGACAGTGTACCAATCGCATGCCAGAAAGCTAAATCACTTCCATCTGGCCTGCCTTAGATGGATCCTAAGGATCAAATGGCAGGATAAAATTCCAGACACTGAGGTCCTCAATCGTGCCAAGGAATTGAGCATCTTCTGCCACCTGAAAAAAATTCAGCTACGTTGGGCAGGACATGTTGTCAGAATGCCCGACTCCAGACTCCCTAAGCAAATCTACTTCTCTGAGCTCTCCAATGGAACGAGGAATGTTGGGGCCCCAAAGAGACGGTACAAAGACACTCTCAAGCAATCACTGAAGGCCTTTGCCATTGATGTGAGTGAGTGGGAAAAGCTCTCGCTTGATCGTGCAAATTGGAGGGCGGCCCTTACCAGAGGCAGCAAAGCATGGGAAGCTGACAGCGTCCAGCAGGCTATCAAAAAAAGAGAACGGCGCAAGAAAAGGCCCAGTGGTACTGAACCAACGGAGCACTCTTGTCATTTATGCGGAAGGGTCTGCAGGGCAAAAATAGGACTTATCAGTCACATGAGAAGCCATAAGTCAAGAAAGAACAGTTTCCATTCTGTCCTCTGTGTCCTTTAGTTCTCTTCATTGTCCATGTGTTGAAATTCTCAACAATTTCTGTTCTTTATTCCTCTGGTGTTGTTAAGGTCATCATCATACCTGATGGACGAACTATTATTATTATTATTATTATTATTATTACCATCTGTAACAGGTCAGTGGTACAATCTCTAACTGGTCAGCAGTACAATCTGCAACTGGTCATTAGTACAATCTGTAACTAGTCAGTAGTAACATCTGTAACTGCTCAGTAGTACAATTTCTAACTGGTCTGTAGTACCATGTGTAACTAATCAGTAATACCCTCTGCAACTAGCCATTAGTCCCGTCTGTAACTGGTTAGTAGTACCGTCTGTAACTAGTCAGTGGTACAATCTGTAAATAGACAGTAGTACAATCTGTAACTGGTCAGTACTACCACCTTTAACTGGTCAGTAGTACTGCCTGTAACTGGTCAGTGATCAGTCAGTAGTACCACCTGTAACTGGTCAATACTACTGCCTGTAACTGGTCAGTAGCACCGCCAGTAACTAGTCAATGATCAGTCATTAGTACCATCTGAAACTAGCCAACGGTACCATCTATCACTAGTCATTAGTACCATCTGAAACTAGCCAGTGGTACCATCTATCACTAGTCATTAGTACCATCTGAAACTAGCCAGTGGTACCGTCCGTTACCAGTCACTAACACCGTACTGTAAGTGGAAATGTCCGTAACCGCGAAGCTTTCCATGAACGGCTTTCCATACTTATTTCCATGAAGACAAATGACCTGATTCAGACAGTTTTATTGACCAATGCCAACAGAAAGTTGCAATCGGAATGTGATGAATCAATCAGGGAAGAAGTCCAGCCAGGCAACTCCGGGGACCTTTTATGTATTATATACAAACTATCTCTGGCCAGCAAGTTTGACCTTCTCGTCTTGCGCTGGACGAACTGATTCTGAGACACGAGATGTGGAAACGTTGGAACTCGGGAGTTTTTCTCATATAAATCAAGTCAAAAATCCAATAGAAATCTGGCACCAAATGAAGCTCGTAGTGCGCCAAGTTCGTCTTGATCACATTACCAGATACCGATAGACACTGGATGAAGTATGGCACACCAGTCTGGTCTCATTTTTTTTTTTTGTCATTAGCTTCATTTCATTTCGAACCGTTTCTTTGAAGAAAAAGACACTAGGTCAATGAGAAGAGAAAAAAAGTGTGTTTCTCCCAGATTGGTCTTGACTAATCAGGAAGAAAATATCTCCAGAAATATTGATGTTCTGACAGTTGGTTGATCTGTTTGTGTTTGTGTTCTTGTCTGTTTAGTTGGGATTTCCTTTTTCTTGGCTTGCTCACCTCACTGGAGTTCAATATTTTCTTTCTTACTCTCTTTCTTTCCCTCTGCCTTTAATTTTAATTATCCTTTCCCTGCACCGCCTCGCCTGCAACCCCCCCCTCCCCTCTCCTTTTTCTACCCTCAAAACTTTGTCTGAGTTTTGATTTCATCATAAATTTTCATTTTTGGTTCCTGGCGCTCAATGATTTCTTTTGCTTTAACATTCTTTTTCTGTTGTTTTCTTCCCACTCCGTTCTGAGTGTGGCTGTGTAGCTGTAGATTGTACTGAATACAAGATTGATTATGGTGGTTGTTGTAGTGACGTGTGCTAGCACTTGTTGTAGTACAGGCAGCAGCGACCACCCGATGGTGGCATGACGGCAATGGCTGGTGGTGGTTGTTGCTATCCTCAGGTCAACTTCAATTTTGCCATAGTTATGTTCTACAGTGTTGACCATTTTTATTCGTCTTTTCCCGACCCCTCCCCCCTCCCCACTCCCCTGCCTCCACCCACCCTGTGTCAGGCGGCCATCTGTACGTAGCGGCCAACAATGCACGGTTCCGAGATGGGGCAGCGAGTTCACGTGGGATCATTCCAAGGGCCAAGATGAAAACCATCAAAATGACTTTAGTTATTGTTCTAGGTAAGTCTTAGACACATACATACTGACAGAGAACAGACAGACAGACACACTGAGAGACGACAGAGACAGACTGACAGACAAACAGACAGACGGACAGAGAGATAGACAGACAGATAGACATACTGACACACAGATCACAGACACAGAGACACAGAAAAGAAAAACAGATAAAACAAATAGAGAAGCAGGAACAGACACAGCTTGAATGTGAGCTTGCAGCGATTGATCCATACATCTATCTATCCATACATCTATTTATCCATACATCTATTTATCCATACATCTATTGATCCATACATCTATTTATCCACACATCTATTGATCCATACATCTATTTATCCATACATCTATTTATCCATACATCTATTAATCCATATATCTATTGATCCATACATCTATTCATCCATACATCTATTGATCCATACATCTATTTATCCATACATCTATTTATACATACATCTATTGATCCATACATCTATCTATCCATACATCTATTGATCCATACATCTATTTATACATACATCTATTTATCCATACATCTTTTTATCCATACATCTATTTATCCATGCATCTATTGATCCATACATCTATTTATACATACATCTATTGATCCATACATCTATTTATCCATACATCTATTTATCCATACATCTACTTATATATACATCTATTGATCCATACATCTATTTATACATACATCTATTGATCCATACATCTATTTATCCATACATCTATTGATCCATACATCTATTGATCCATACATCTATTGATCCATACATCTATTGATCCATACATCTATTGATCCATACATCTATTTATGATGAGCTGTTTCTGTATCTGGCAGCTTTAAACGTATATAGGTACTGAATCTGTCCTGGTCTTCACGTCTCTTCCTGCATTCCCCTCGTGCTCCACCCTTCTCTCTCTCCCTCCTTCACTCATTTCGTCTGTAAAGTTTGACAGTATAAAATTGTAATCATTTTTGTCGAAGGCTGTCCAATTTTTCATGGATCTTGTCTTTACACATGTGAGAACTCTTAAATTATCATGATATTTGACCCCACCTCCCCCTCCACCCACTCTCAATGACAGTGTTCATCATCTGTTGGTCTCCCTACTTCATCTACGACCTGCTGACAGTGTACGAGGTTATCCCGCCGAGCCAGGATTTAGTGGCGTTGTCAACATTTATCCAGAGTCTAGCACCCCTCAACTCAGCCGCAAACCCAATTATCTATGCCAGTTTTAATACCAAAATGTGTATTAATCTCTTCAGGTAAGTGTCGGCCAGTGCTTGCTTTGCCCAGACAGCAGTTCATTATCCACTGGTTATGAATAGGTCGGCCAGGGCTGGGCATGAAATTTGACATCTTAACTGTTTGCTTGTCCAGCCTGCTGGAGCGGCCACACTAAACTTGTGACTGGACAGGTCAGTGCGGCAATGACAATCTTGATTGCAAATGGCCGTATTTGTGGGTGGTCTCAGATGTGCTGAGCTGGTACTGTAACGTTCTTTTCTGCCGGCCTGCTTGATTTATCAGTAAGTTTAAAACTCGGATTTCTTTTTGCCCGTACTGACTATTGAGTTCGCCACTTCGTGCGGTATTCGGCAGGTCCTTTCCCAGACTCAGTATCGATATCAGCTGTCTTACGTCACTGGTCAAGCGTTGCCATCCTGCTGCACACAAGAACTCCCCCCCCCCCCCACACACACACTCACACACAATCCCGCAACATGACATTATTCATTCAGCTAGCCTCCCCCCCCCCCACCCCACCTAATCACGGGTTCGGAAGGAGGGAGGGGTGGGATATCGCTGTCAACTCTCATATGCCACAGACAGCTGAGCTAAACTAACAGGCGCCATGGCAAGTGGGGGGGGGGGGGGTAGGGGGAAAAACCAGGAAGGAAGAAGAAAGAATTCACCTCACATTTTTCACTGTCACAATCAGTTTAGGTCATCTTGTTCTCTCATGAATTGTCAGTTGCTGTGTTGGGCTTTACTTTGCCCTGTAAACTTGTTTCAACAAGAAAAGTAGTGGGGGTGACAAGGATTACACAAACATCAAATACAATCTGTGTTTCTAATGAAACAATCAGCCAGTCCGTACGTGTACAATATCATTTAAAGTTTCAAAATATCAAGGTGTTGTCAAATGACCTCTCTCAATCATTGTGAAAAAGTTTGTCCTTCCTGTACTCTGACTGATTTTGTGTTGGTTTGTGTGTCCGCAGATGTCGTTTCCTCCCGCGCAGCCAGAGCTCACCCAGCAACACCACCTACTACACCACCAACTATGGGGCTAAACTGACGACACGGCGACATTTATGTGACTAACACCCGGCGTGACAGCTACCTACATTGTATCAAGCACGACATCTTGTGATCAATACCGGCGTGACATCAACCATTGGCGTACCACGACATCTGTTTGACTAACACCCGGCGTGACATTAACCGCTGGTATATGACATCGTCTGTGTGACTGATCCCCGGCGTGACATCAACCGTTGGTGTATCGCGACATTTGTGTGACTAGATAACCCAGTCTCATATCACGGCAAAATCTTCAACAACAATGACATACCATGTGTGACAGACAACGAAAAGCCCCCCCCCCCCCCCCCCCGCCTCACAAAGACACTTCCCACTAAATTCCAGACATAACCTTAATGGACACAGTCCTGAGTTTTGTTCCTGACCTTCACCACTCCACGGACAATTGCCTGGACGTGGCTGCCTGGCCAAGAAACCTGCAATGTCCAGCTGCTCAGACAGAAACTGACGAGCCGACAGTTCACGCGGCCCTGCAGCCCTAGGGCAGGCACTGTGTGACAGCCCGCAACAAATGTTAAGACATGTTGATTTTGTCTACTGGATGCTGTGCTAGATCTCTCTCACTCCCCACCCCCACCTCATGTACACTTACCGACTTTTTTAACACTGAATGTCACACTCATGTACACTTTGTGAATTGATCCAAGATTTCCTTGTCTCAAATATTCAGTGGCAGTATTATGTTATTGTTACGATGAACAATGTCTAGATTGATAGTGGTCTGTGTCACATCCAGCAAGGTCTAGTCCGATCATCTGTGTCACATCCAGAAGGGTCTAGTATGATAATTTGTGTCACATCCAGCAAGGTCTAGTCTGATCATTTGTGTCACATCCAGAATGGTCTAGTATGATAATCTGTGTCACATCCAGGAAGATCTACTTTGATCATCTGTGTCACATCCAGCAAGGTCTAGTCTCATAATCTGTGTCACATCGAGAAGGGTCTAGTATGATAATCTGTGTCACATCCGGCAAGGTCTAGTCTCATAATCTGTGTCACATCCAGCAAGATCTAGTCTCATAATCTGTGTCACACCCAGCAAGATTTAATCCGATTATCTGTGTTACATCCAGTAAGGTCTAGTCTCATAATCTATGTCACGCTAAGTAAGGTCTAGTCTGATAATCTGTGTCACGCTCAGCAAAGGCTAGTCTGATAATCTGTGTCACTCTCAACAAAGCTTAGTCTGATATTCTGTGTCACGCTCAGCAAGGTCTAGTCTGATAATCTGTGTCACGCTCAGCAAAGCTTAGTCTGATAATCTGTGTCACGCTCAGCAAAGCTTAGTCTGATAATCTGTGTCACGCCCAGCAAAGCCTAGTCTGATAATCTGTGTCACGCTCAGCAAAGTTTAGTCTGATAATCTGTGTCACGCTCAGCAAGGTCTAGTCTGATAATCTGTGTCACGCCCAGCAAAGTCTAGTCTAATAATCTGTGTCACGCTCAGCAAAAGTTTAATCTGATAATCTGTGTCACGCCCAGGAAAGTCTCGTCCGATAATCTGTGTCACGCCCAGCAAAGCCTAGTCTAATAATCTGTGTCACGCTTAGCAAAGCCTAGTCTGATAATCTATGTCACGCTCAGAAAAGTCTAGTCTGATAATCTGTGTCACTCTCAGCAAAGTCTAGTCTGAGAATCTGTGTCACGCTCAGCAAAACGTTTAATCTGATAACCTGTGTCACGCAAAGTAATGTCTAGTCTGATAATCTGTGTCACGCTCAGCAAAGTCTAATCTGATCTTCTGTGTCAGCAAGTTTTAATCCGACTATCTGTGTTACATCCAGTAAGATCTAGTCTCATAATCTATGTCACGCTTAGCAAGGTCTAGTCTGATAATCTGTGTCACGCCCAGCAAAGCCTAGTCTGATAATCTGTGTCACTCTCAGCAAGATCTAGTCTGATCATCTGTGTCACGCTCAGCAAAGCCTAGTCTGATAATCTGTGTCACGCTCAGCAAAGCCTAGTCTGAGAATCTGTGTCACGCTCAGCAAAGCTTAGTCTGATAATCTGTGTCACGCTCAGCAAAGTTTACTCTGATCATCTGTGTCACGCGCTGTTTGCCAAGTGTACAGAGCTTTGGCACACCTAAGACTGAATCCATGGTTCACGTGTCTAGGATTGACGTCACAGTTCAGGTGAAAAGTTCAACATTTTCACCCAGAATTTTGTATTCGTCACAACCTCCAATAACCGAATTTCTCACACAATGGTTTTGTGTCATACATTCAGAGTTTGATCATTTGGCTGGAGAAACACAGTTTTGGGTAAACATATCAACATTTTCTGAGAAGAGTTTCCTTGCTCACGCTCAGCGATGGTTGGCGCCGTCTCTCACTCACAATGATCACATCATGTCCCTGGACCAATGCTGTTTCTAAGACCACCCCACATCAACCCCTTCTAAAATAATGTCCTCCCTCCGTGACTGATCACGATTCACATATTATCTTCACTCTCTACAGGGAGAGGTGTTTTTGGGGGGAAGGGGGAGGGGGGGGCGGCGAACTGGATTTATTCAGGTGGAAAGACACAAAATGCGAAATTTCCCCAGCCGTTTCGTCGTTTCTAGAGGACAAAATGTCCAAATTTCAGAAAATTCTTCAGCGCATTTTTGATGAGAGTTATTTGCCTTGCAATTCATGATTTTTGTTTTTGACATTAGCATGCATTATTGAAGCAGCCAGGATAGGAGAAACACACCCTCTCTGACAATCCCGCTTACAATTTGGTTTTCGACCCAACCTGGGCATGGAAATGGGGAAGACACAGCAAAAAATCACGGTTATCTTTCTTGTGGTTTAGGCTAGCAATTCCTTCTGGAAATCTTCTTAGAGTTGTCGCCCATTTCCTGCATAAATGTCTGGTCTGTGTGCGCCAATTAAACTTTCATACTGCTGACGTCAACACAGGACTTTTGGATACACGAGACTTGACGCCTCCTTGGGGGCCACGCCCATGGGACATGGTGGAAAATATCACCCTACTAGAGAAAGTTGCTGTGAGGGATCAACGGTTGATGAGAACAAAGTTGACATCAATAATTGAGTATCAGTTCTAGGAGGTTCCACTGAGTTCACTTTACCATTTGAATAAAACCATTGGATATGAACTATGGGCCCGGCATTTGTGACAGCAAGAACCTAACAAAACCATATTTCTACTGTTACCAGTTTCAGTGGAATAGTGATCCAGAAAGCATTCTAAAATCGTCAGGTCTGTGTGAGGGGAATATCAAGTTGGCCCGACGTCTCAGCTGACAGCTCTGAAATCGTGAAAGACCTGGCCAAGCTGAGCTCTCCTATGTGTCCCATTAAAACAAAGTTGCAACAATCCAAAACTGTATTAAAGTTTTTATGAATGTAAGTCTTCTTTACCCTGTACATGGCTGACCTACAGCTGGTCAGGTGATTAACGGGTTGGCGTTACAACATCTGGTCAAGAGATTCACGTCATTCACAGGACAAAAGATGGACAAAATGTCGCCATAGGTTTTCTGTAGTTTCATTTTTTCTTTCTTAATTAAAATCTTTTAAACCCAGAAGCAAATAAGCCACAAGACCTGCACCAAATATGATGACAATGATTGCGTCTGTTAGCACATCTACAAAGCTTCTTATAGAATCTCGACGCCAGAACTCAGGAATTGACGGGAGTAGCAGAAAATAAATAACTTATATTGAGAGCAAATCGTTGTATGAATGTCAAACCGGAGTGTAGACAAATGTAGTTGAGGAATAAATTATGGCGCCACCCAGATTATGTCATATTTTTGTCATGCAGGGAAAATCTAGGCGTCACGTCACGCAGACCAGCTGTACGCCATTTGTTATACAGACACATGACCACAGGACTAGGACAGGCCACTCCCATAGATGGCGTTTCCGTGTGTTTGTCATTTAGAGATTGTGTGTGTGTGGGGGGGGGGGGTAATTGTGCACCAGTTCGTTATAGACTGCACACCAGCCACATGGGTAGCTCTCTGAATGACGAACCGGTGTATTATAATGAACAGCCTAATGATTTGCTTATTTTAAAGTGTGAACACTTCACTCGTACAGGACAAGGCGTAAAAAACAAGTTTATTCCACCCATAAGATCACTTCCTTAAAAATGAGTAGCCATATAAAAATGTTTACCGTACTCTCTGTTATAGCAATCTATCCCCCAAAGCTCAGCTGATTCCCCGACTGAGCGCCTAAACTGTCGTTTTGAGCCCTGCCAGCGGCTTCTACACAAAGACATGCAGCTGATGGCAGCACATTGACCGGGAGACGATTGGTTGCTGTTTTAAGTCTGTAGAGCTTCCGATCATTGTCACGGTCGCCATGTCAAACATCAAGTAAATTCATACAAACTTCAAGTAATTTGTAGCCTACATGCCAATTCTGAAAGCCTTAAATGTTGCAGTGTTAATCTGTTTCCCCAAGTCCTGAAATAGATATTTATATAATGTTAATAATTAAAGAAGCTCGTGCCCGGGAAGGACTACCGGCTAAAATTAGCAACCAATCGTCTCCCAATCAACATGCTGCAATCAGCTGCACCCGAGACACAAGCTACGAGACGAATCAATTCGCCAAATCCCGTTCGTCGACTTGTGCGCGTACCATCCATGTCAACAATGCAACAATTCGCACAACACACCCCTTCATCACTGAATGAAAACGATTAGTACCACAGGGGTCTGTGGGTAGCCATCACCGTGTTTATATGTGCTGCAGTGTGGACAAAATATAGTGAAAGAAGGAATGTCCCATCTCTGTTGTCTGTGTCTCAGGCCCGCGTGCTACATGGACACATTATTTTGGGGATCTCCGAGTTGGCCTGTTAGTCATGCTGGTATTCAAGAGAAACATTCAAATCAATGCATTCAGTCTAAACTGTAGCAAACACACAGAGTTATCTTTCTATCACTTGGCACATCCTGCCCTTAGAGTGACAAGGCTCTAACTCCCAAACGTGAACTTTTAAGGAACTGATGATTTACGTTTCATGTGCTCATAGCTTTTAGATACACGGCATTTTTTAAAGTTTTTATTAATACTTACAAATTACACACTGAAACCGCCAGAGATGGCCCGTAGATGACGTAATACTATGTAGGTCAGTAAAAATGTGATGATGGAACCTTGTCATTAAGGGGACAACATGGCCGAATCTCCTCATATTAAACAACGGGACTTCGGTATCAGGTAGCAATGATGGAAAAGTTGGAGGGAGCTTAACGTTGAAGTGGTGTGGCCGTGAGACAATATCTACAAATATCTCACAGTGGTGTGACCGTCAGACAATATCTACAGCTATCTCACAGTGCTGTGACCGTCAGACAATATCTACAGCTATATCACAGTGCTGTGACCGTCAGACAATATCTACAGCTATCTCACAGTGCTGTGACCGTCAGACAATATCTACAGCTATCTCACAGTGGTGTGACCGTCAGACAATAGCTACAACTATCTCACAGTGGTGTGACCGACAGACAGTAGCTACAACTATCTCACAGTGGTGTGGCCGTCAGACAATAGCTACAACTATCTCACAGTGGTGTGACCGTCAGACAATATGTACAGCTATCTCACAGTGCTGTGACCGTCAGACAATAGCTACAACTATCTCACAGTGGTGTGACCGTCAGACAATAGCTACAACTATCTCACAGTGGTGTGACCGTCAGACAATATCTACAACTATCTCACAGTGCTGTGACCGTCAGCCAATAGCTACAACTATCTCACAGTGGTGTGACCGTCAGACAATAGCTGCAACTATCTCACAGTGGTGTGACCGTCAAACAATAGCTACAACTATCTCCCAGTGAGGGAAAATGTGAGGCCATTAGAAATGTATGTGCATGGTCGGCGTGACAAGTTTAGAGATAAGCAGTTCTACTTTTGTCTGCAGTTCCGAAATCCCTTCAAAACTTGAGACAAATCTCCAGGCGTCCGATCAACTTCGATCAATAGGAACAAAAATCTTAGGGCTCTGGTATTATTTCTTGTTATCATGATTGAAATGTGAGCGATGCATGAGGCTGAGTGCATTGGTTGTTATCTGACTTAATAGTTGAGACTGGGTGCACTGCTGGTTATCTGTCTTAACAGGTGAGACTGGGTGCACTGCTGGTTATCTGACTTAATAGGTGAGACTGGGTGCACTGGAGGTTATCTGTCTGAACAGGTGAGACTGGGTGCAGTGGTGGTTATCTGACTTAATAGGTGAGACTGGGTGCAATTGAGGTTATCTGACTTAATAGGTGAGACTGGGTGCACTTGTGGTTATCTGACTTAATAGGTGAGATTGTGTGCATTGGTGGTTATCTGATTTAATAGGTGAGACTGGGTGCATTACTGGTTATCTGACTTAATAGGTGAGACTGGGTGCACTGGAGTTATCTGACTTAATAGGAGAGAATGGGTGCAATGGTGGTTATCTGACTTAATAGGTCAGATTGGGTGCATTGGTGGTTATCTGACTTAATGGGTGAGACTGGGTGCACTGGTGGTTATCTGACTTAATAGGTGAGAATGGGTGCACTGGAGGTTATCTGTCTTAACAGGTGAGACTGGGTGCAGTGGTGGTTATCTGACTTAATAGGTGAGACTGGGTGCAATTGAGGTTATCTGACTTAATAGATGAGACTGGGTGCACTTGTGGTTATCTGACTTAATAGGTGAGATTGTGTGCATTGGTGGTTATCTGATTTAATAGGTGAGACTGGGTGCATTACTGGTTATCTGACTTAATAGGTGAGACTGGGTGCACTGGAGTTATCTGACTTAATAGGAGAGAATGGGTGCAATGGTGGTTATCTGACTTAATAGGTCAGATTGGGTGCACTGGTGGTTATCTGACTTAATGGGTGAGACTGGGTGCACTGGTGGTTATCTGACTTAATAGGTGAGAATGGGTGCACTGGTGGTTATCTGACTTAATAGGGGAGACTGGGTGCACTGGTGGTTATCTGACTTAATAGGTGAGACTGGGTGCACTGGTTGTTATCTGACTTAATAGGTGAGACTGGGTGCCATGGTGGTTATCTGACTTAATAGGTGAGACTGGGTGCACTTCTGGTTATCTGTCTTAATAGATGAGACTGGGTGCACTGGTGGCCATCTGAATTGATAGGTGAGTCTGCTTTCATTGCTGGTCATGTGACTTAATGATATAATATGTCCAGACTAGCGTGACACTGAATGTGAAAGTTGAGAATTATCATTAGCTGTGAGAGGGCGTGGCTCCAGGTGGGTGAGACATGACGTCAACGTTTATGGACGTCTATTTCGCAACTGATCTATGTGTTTGTTAAGATCTTAGATTGAGGAGTGACACCGACTTAATGTTTGATGGTTGAGCTTAGCAGTTTCGTGGTTGTTTTTTCTACAACCATCCGAAGTTTTGCTGCTTTAAGGCAGTACTGAGTTTGACTGGGTAAAGACTGGATGGTTCTAGATGTGACAGTGAGTTCTCAAACTGGGTTGGGGGTGATTGGGGGGGGGGGGGGGGAGGGTAGAGAAAAAACTTGGATTAAAAAGTTGAGATTGGGAAGGGATTGAGGATTGAGTGCTGGAGAAAATTGTGATTTGTGATTTTGGTTAAAACAATCTTTCTCTTTATTGTGTTTGCTCTAAAATTGTCAAGTCTGGACACTTGCGCAATCCATTTTAAACAAAAGATTTGTGTCACCATTTCTATGGTAACCTTTGTTTACAGATGTCATTTTGAACAAAACGAAGATTTTCAAACTTTAGCCAGTCAGCCATGAGATGAATCTTTCACTTTTTACACAATAGAAATGTATAATTTATACTGATTGTACAGTCAAGATGATTTTGTACACATAGAATTAATCATTTTGAGGCTGCCATACACGCTATGCCAGTCTAAACTGTGTCAAGACTCACGTTTCTTTCCCCCCGCCATTTCTATCACGTGTCACTCCTTATCACATAGCCCTTCTCCTCCCTGTCCAGTTCAGACAACTCTGGTGCCTGTAACGAGCAGCCCAGAAAGACGCACACGCACACACAGATGTATATCCACACATACACACAATATTTGAAGTGCCTTTGACTTTTTGTCTTGTTTTTGCAACGGGTATAAAATCTATCAGCCAGCACTGAGGCTGTGCACACACACACACCCACACGCGCGCACACAGCAAGTCTGTACGTCACTAAGTCGCGACACCCGTCAAGGGAAGGGGAAGACCGAAGAGAGTAGTGAGCGCTGGGGTCAGTCAAACATGAACAATGTCAGGTTTACAGTAAATCACTAGACAAGTTCTGTATGAATTTGCCGCATTTATATCCAGGTTCTTCGTGTGCCAGAGAGTCAGTATTGTAACGAGAAAGGTCACGTTTGGTCGATTGGCAGTGGTAAATGCGGGAAGCTCCGCGAGACCACTGTTAGCATGGAGTGAAAAGTAGGTCACGGCAGTAAACAATGGCCGTCCGTAGGTTTGCCTTGGATTGCAGTTTACAGCGCAAACAGGGACGGATCACAGTTTGTAGATCCCTACACTCGGTGGATGATGTAGACCAAATCTTCCAATTTTTGTTATCGCAGTGATCTGATTTCCTGAGTTGGCAGTTGTAAGTGATTTCTCTCAGTACAATGTGCACTGCATAGGTCTAAACTGTTACAGTGGCCTAAATTTCAAAATGAAGGCAGCTTTGTCATAATTATCTTCCTATCCCTATGTCCTTCTACTGACGGAAAGAAGGGTTGGGGTGGTGGGGGTGAGGGGGTGAGGGGTGAGGATGAGACTCGTCCGTCTCCCTGTTCATCCTTCCTCAGCCAGCATCAACACAGCTCTATGTCTTTAGTTACTGAATAGCACATGTTCACTTAGCCACGCACAGTTGTCACCTGTAGACGTTTGTCTGGCACTAAAACAAAATCAGTTAGATCAGTTTGTGCAGAATGTAGAAGCCAAATAGTCAAAACGGTCGCCACTCATCCTGTACTTGATCTTGATTGCCATGGACACTGGTCAGTCCCTGGTGTTCCCTGGGCAGTCTGTACAGCATTGTGATCAATGACATTGTACAAAATTCTTCTTGTTGTGATTAGTTCTTACAGTTGATTGACTATTTTGTCTAATCGCACTTTACTGACACCATTTTGTGACATAATGGTTGTATGTCTATATGTGTTTGTGTGTGTGTGCGTATGTGTTTATATTGTCCTCGTATGTGTATGTACATGACATTGTAGTGTGTGTAAATAAAATAATGTGTGTATGAATATGTAAAAAATGGAGTGTGGCTTGGCCGGCTGAAAGAACGGACTACTTGGTTAGAAATTGTGAATTATGTCAGCAGAACCTGCAGTTCGTCTGGGAACGATTAAAACTCTGTGCTCAATAGTTTCACTTTTTCATGTTTGTTTGTTTTCACGTGGTCAGTTCTGTTCTCTGTCTGTTTGTTGGGTTAAAAAGTTTTTTCAGTGCAAAAGATGAATGCTGGGAAATTCTCCATTCCTGGGATCCGCTGAGTGTTGACCGTTCAGACTGATGACGTCACGTGCTGAAGAGATCAAAGCAACAGATTCTCCACTCACAGACAACACAGACAGCTGACGTCACAGAACACTTAGGCAGAATTAAGGTCAGCGGCTACAGAGACAGCAAATGTCGTACTAACTCTTCAACTGCTGTACTGTAGACACATTGTAATTTATTATGTCATGTAAAACTAATCAACAAACACAGCAAGAACAGTTACGTCAACCCCAGCAAGAACAGTTACAACAATCACAGCAAGAACAGTTACGTCAACCACAGCAAGAACAGTTACAACAATCACAGCAAGAACAGTTACAACAATCATAGCAAGAACAGTTATGTCAACCACAGCAAGAACAGTTACAACAATCACAGCAAGAACAGTTACAACAATCATAGCAAGAACAGTTACAACAACCACAGCAAGAACAGTTACAACAATCATAGCAAGAACAGTTACAACAATCATAGCAAGAACAGTTACAACAATCACAGCAAGAACAGTTACAACAATCACAGCAAGAACAGTTACAACAATCACAGCAAGAACAGTTACAACAACCACAGTAAGAACAGTTACAACAATCACAGCAAGAACAGTTACAACAATCATAGCAAGAACAGTTACAACAATCACAGCAAGAACAGTTACAACAATCACAGCAAGAACAGTTACAACAATCACAGCAAGAACAGTTACGTCAACCACAGCAAGAACAGTTACAACAATCACAGCAAGAACAGTTACGTCAACCACAGCAAGAACAGTTACAACAATCACAGCAAGAACAGTTACAACAATCATAGCAAGAACAGTTACGTCAACCACAGCAAGAACAGTTACAACAATCACAGCAAGAACAGTTACAACAATCACAGCAAGAACAGTTACAACAACCACAGCAAGAACAGTTACAACAATCACAGAGAGAACAGTTACAACAATCATAGCAAGAACAGTTACAACAACCACAGCAAGAACAGTTACAACAACCACAGCAAGAACAGTTACAACAATCATAGCAAGAACAGTTACAACAATCATAGCAAGAACAGTTACAACAACCACAGCAAGAACGGTTACAACAATCACAGCAAGAACAGTTACAACAATCACAGCAAGAACAGTTACAACAATCATAGCAAGAACAGTTACGTCAACCACAGCAAGAACAGTTACAACAATCACAGCAAGAACAGTTACAACAATCACAGCAAGAACAGTTACAACAATCATAGCAAGAACAGTTACGTCAACCACAGCAAGAACAGTTACAACAATCACAGCAAGAACAGTTACAACAATCATAGCAAGAACAGTTACAACAACCACAGCAAGAACAGTTACAACAATCATAGCAAGAACAGTTACAACAATCATAGCAAGAACAGTTACAACAATCACAGCAAGAACAGTTACAACAATCATAGCAAGAACAGTTACAACAACCACAGCAAGAACAGTTACAGCAATCATAGCAAGAACAGTTACAACAATCACAGCAAGAACAGTTACAACAATCATAGCAAGAACAGTTACAACAATCATAGCAAGAACAGTTACAACAATCATAGCAAGAACAGTTACAACAATCATAGCAAGAACAGTTACAACAATCATAGCAAGAACAGTTACAACAATCATAGCAAGAACAGTTACAACAATCATAGCAAGAGCAGTTACAACAACCACAGCAAGAACAGTTACAACAACCACAGCAAGAACAGTTACAACAACAGCAAGAACGGTTGCAATAACCACAGCAACAACAGCTACAACAATCACAACAGGAATAGCTACAACAACTACATGTACCATTATTATCTTTACCAGCAATAGAATCACATCACTACATTTACCACTGACACTGTAATCAGTTCATAGCCATCTTACTATAAATGAAAGTTGGTATTTAGAATATTTTAAGATCTCTTAAACGGTTGAAAAAACAACAAACAAATCAGGAGAGAGTGAAGCTAACACGATAAGAGAAAGTAGACCAATATTTTTGGACAAGCCAAAGAATTACAGAGATCTAAGAAAAATTAATGTGTCTCAAAATGACCAGACGAAGATGACAGAATCATTAATACTTTGACCTGACAACAAAAGAATAAATTTGACCTAATTTATTCTCATATAATAGAATGGTTTGCAATACACGATTTTCCATTTCAGAATTAGAGAAAGAATCAATTTCACGGTCACATGCAAGTTAATGCACATGTTTACAGCATAGACTAACACTGACCAATAAAACAAATTGTGTTTCTCAATATCTTGCAGAAAGTACAATGTAGAATTCAGAAAGTACAGTGTAGAATGCAGAAAGTACAGTGTAGAATGCAGAAAGTACAGTGTAGAATGCAGAAAGTACAGTGTAGAATGCAGAAAGTACAGTGTAGAATGCAGAAAGTACAGTGTAGAATGCAGAAAGTACAATGTCGAATGCAGAAAGTACAGTGTAGAATGCAGAAAGAACAACATTTTCAGTGTCAACCAAATATCTGTAGACTCCATACCCAGATTTTTTTGGGTAACTTTTACCAGTTACCTGTCGTTATCCTGGATAAATCTGTTTATTTGTGTCCGTTCTGGGGGATTACGGTAGTTCTGATCTGCTTCACTTTGTCACTTCCTATGGATCATGTTGTTGTTGTTTATTTGTTTTTAGATACGTCTCACTGCACGTTCATGCCCTATGCATGAAACGGGATTAATCTGTGCTAATTAAACTATTTTTTATGTAACCCCGCAATTGTTACATGACTCGTTGCTAACATTCGTTTATATTCCCGTATTGTTTACTTCCACTGATAAAATTTAAGGTCTTTCTTGATAACTGTACTTGATTTTCTTTCAATACGCAGGCGATAGACCTAGTCAATTATTTACTTTTTTTTTTTGTTGTTGCTCAAAATCAGAACATCATCACGAGGTGGTGGCTGGCGCTGACTAATTCCATTGGAAGTTAAATATAAAAGAATGTTTCTGTTCATTAGAATAGAAAATAATAAGTGAAGTACAAAAATACAGGTGAGTCTGAGAGAGAGAGAGAAAGAAAAGAGAGAGAGAGAGAGAGATTCGGTCTGACGAACAGACAGACCTACAGATGGCAGGCACACAGACAGACAAACAGACACACAGACAGAGAGACAGACGGGTATATATACACAGAGGAGAAAGAAAAAAAACAAAAAAAAAAGACAGATGAAAAAGAAAAAGGAAAGAGGTCAGAAAAAAAACAACTAAAACCAGAGATTGAAGAACAAAAGAAACACACAGCTATTTATGTTATTACGGATATGTTATAACTTTACTATGAAACACACTTTTTATTTGTTGTACATTTTTGTGTTGTATGGCAGATGTTTCATGGGACAATAGAACATTTGATGATGATAATTACGTAGATGGCAAGTTAGAATGGCATCAGTGTCAGAATCAAATACGGTCAAGGGGAAATAACTTAATTTAATATAACCTAGAGTAAGATATCAAGATTAATTTCCCTTGCCTTGGAGTAAAATTTAACTTTTGTGAAAACCCAAAATATCTATTAGAGTGGCCTTAAAGAATTGTCGTCTGCTGTGTCAAATTTTAACTTTTAACTAATTTGCATAGACAAAGTTAACATCCACGTCTAGAAATCTTCGTGGATTGATAAGAATAAGAAAACATACATATTAGGAAGTAGGAAAGAGTTAAATAAAAACCAGTAGGGCTTAGACGAAAGATTAGCGCCCCAGTTTTACTTTCCCAAGGGGATTATATTTCCTCTTGCTTCAACGCGTAGTAATTCGTGCTGCTTGCAAAGCGCGCGGACAGCACTAGTTATTCATTCCATGCCAGACTTCCGTGGGTGATGGTTGTTACAAATCCCAGACTGGGAGATGTAATAAGTTATGACAGGACAACAATCACGAACAAACAAGTTAACACTTAACAGAACAATCCATCAGACTCACACATTTATTAAACATAATTAATTATACAGATAATAGCGCAATTACATACATTATATTATTGAAATCAACTGCCGTACAACGGCCTTATTCTCACACACACTCTCCCTCGGATCCACAATCCGGTAGTTACTCCTAAAGGCACTTCGGCCTCAGCCTCTCCCCTCAGGGTCTTAATAGCACATTAATAATTCACTGGCACCGCAGTCTCTCAATATCACCTTCCTATTGTCATACACCTTACCATTCCCCTAGCACCTCAGCAGGCCAATAACACATTATCATTTCAATAGACATTATCATTTCACCAGTACATTATTAGTTCACTAGTCCCTCAACATGGCAATAGTGCATTATCACATTCACGCTCATATCTACGTCCCTGTCCGTGGCCTGACTGCCACGACTTTATGTGCCTCTACTGTCCTGCACTGACAGCCTCACTTCTGGCCTATGTGTGGCCTCCGGCCCTATGCTGGCCTATCCCCTGTGCTCATCGAGGTGGCTCTGCGGCCCGTCCTCGACACCTACAAGAATAACATTACATTGGTATAATACCCTACCATTTCTATTCACTCCACCTCTCCTTACAACCCATGAAACGTACACACACTAGTTCACCTTTCACTCACCACACATCTTACGGTAACACACTTCCATCGGAGTACATACTACTCACTCGCGCTACAAATCCATGAACTCACTTTCATCTATCGCTCATGGCGCACATTGCTATATCCACTATCAAGGACTTCCACATTCCTCACATATACTTATTTACATCATGGTAATAGACGAATATAATATAATACATCAATCATAATAATCAATCAACGTTCTACATACCAGTCATCACTGGAAAGACTCTCTCACTAGTCTTCTCGACTGCTCCCCTTATGTCCGCCCGATGGGCTCTTATTCACAGGTCCGTTCCGTAGGGCCTTCTAACTTGCAGTGATAGTAATACAGCGCTTTCGCCTCATTCAGACCCTCCCACTACTCACAACAGCACGCTTAACTTACTTGTCTACTGTGAGCCCTTCTTACTCTACACCCGCTCTGTAGCAATCCCCTTAATTGCACTCACTCCACTCGTGACAATGGTCTCAGCGTCGATTCTGCTTGAATGAATCCATTTATTATGAACAGCATGGCTCGACGAATGTCTTGTCACTAATCCATGGCTCATTGAATATGACACCGCCTTTATCTACTGTTTCTGGCCTTAGCGCCAGAACAATCGTAAGTAAGATCTGACCGAGGCTCGTGATGTTTTGACAGTGAATAGGAGGCGAAAGCATGACAGTTATCCAGTAGGAGTATTGATCACTTGGTGCATAGATCTACCCGGAGTGCTTGCTGAACATTGCAAGATGCTAAATACATAGACTAGATCTGGCTGTGAATTCTAGAATTGCAACTCGTACTAATGTGTGAATCATATAATTGTAATTGAATTGTCTGGGTGAGGCTGGGAGTTGCCAGTCCATCCTTGATCTAGATATAGGCCTATCTAGAGTCTATATAATATTTAACTGCGCCGACGTCACTTCGACGGGCAAGATCTAGACCTGTAACTTTGGATCTAAATAGATCTATCTGAGATGACCTTATGTCTCCAGAGACTGGACTCTATACTAGTCTAGTATATTGATTGCCATACAATAAGCAGACCAGATTTTAGAGATATATAATTAGTATTTAGATAATTAGCAAGAACAGAAGTTAAATGATTTTGTAGGAAACCTAGAGCTAGACTTGTAATGACATATTTATTGATTATGAAATTGATGCTGCTGATATTTATCATTACTACATATTAGATCTCTAGTCGAAATTGTTAGTAAACTTAACGTAAATAAAATGTGGCCCTGCAGGCCCTGTTGTTGAATTTATCCACTTGTTCCTTAGTAATTGGCATGGGTCTGCAAGTTAAGAATTAAATTCAATATTACTATTAAAAATATGCAGTCGAACAACACCCCCAACACACCATTACGATAACAAGGAAATCCATTCATTACAATTGGAGTGCACACCCTTCCTTGAATCCGTAACAATCAGTAAAAACTGTCATCTACATGTATCTCTAACAACTAAATACCATTGTCTTTTTATAGTCATCCAAAAACACAAGAAAAAAATATTCGGATAAAAACGAATGATATTTAAATCACACATGTACACTTCACACACACACACACACACATGTACACTTCACACACACACACACACACATGTACACTTCACACACACACACACACACACAGTTTGGATATACCTCATACACGGGACATAATCTCATCATCTATGAAAACTAAACACTTACGTAACACATCAGACATTTTTATCTAAAACACCACACAGCTGCCATGTAGGTAATACATTTATTATTTGAATCATGGATATTTTCAGACAGGACCTTTTAGCTTTGGTTGGACTCAAGTTTTCAGATTGTTTCACACTATGGTAATAATGGAAATCATTTATTTATAGCGCCCAATCCAAACAAGTTCGCTTTACAGAAAGTATTGTTGTCTCGATTTGCATCTCTCTCTTTTTCTTTCTCTCTCTCTCTTTTTCTTTCTCTCTCTCTCTCTCTTTTTCTTTCTCTCTCCCTCTCTCTCTACCCCTCTCTATCTCAGAGCCAAATGTAACGCAGCCTGTTAGGCACAGTTCAGAACTCACAACTGCATTATAAAGTATTATAATAATATTTGAATATTATATATTAATACATATAATTATTTAATCTATTAAAATAATTTTGCCCGGGCAGCGGCCAGTTCGGCCTGTCTTTACGATTTCCAACTGCTAAGGTACCTTTAACCTGCCCAAAGATTTTTTTTTTTTTCATCTTTATCCTAAAAACCTAGCTTATCGCTCCTAGGGTCAGGGTCAGGGTCATGGTCCGAGTTGAGGTTAGGGTCAGGGTTAGGGTTAGGGTCGGGGTCAGGGTCAGGGTTAGGGTTGGGTTAGGTTGGTTTAGGGTTATGAGTAGGGTTAGGGTTAGGGATTGGGTGAGCTTTGGGTTAGGGCAGAGTTAGGGATAGGGCTAGGGGTAGGGTTAGGGGTAGGGTTAGGGGTAGGGTTAGGGGTGGGGTTAGGGGTGGGGTTCGGGTTAGGGTTATTACCCACCTTTCGCAGACACTTTAACGGCCCGTTAGAGGTGATGTGAGCCGCTAGCTTGGGGAATCCCTTCTGGGCCGTGTGCAGCACCTTTTACGTTGTTTACATTGTTATGGGCCGATCAACCGAGAAAGACGTTAGCAGGGCCAAGTTAACGTCGTGGGGAAAATAGGTGAGTATGCTTTATTATTGATTGCTATAATGGTTAAAAAGTACTTAAAATGAAAGTCTAATGTCTTTGCTTTCGCAATAGTTGCACATGATAGCAGTTTGTGGGAATTAGTGAGCTGAAATTAGCGCTGAATGACTGATGTGTTTCGGAACAGGAATGGCCTCATTTTACGCCAGTATGAATCAGAAGAAGAAAAAATTCCACTTTCTATTTCTATGGACTACATTTTTAAGGAGAAAGAAATAGATACAGATTTAGACCAGATGTTTCTATACAATAAAGAAGGACACACATACACACACACAGAGTTAGAGAGTTTACATAAATACACTGTGGTTGGAAAAAGAAAACAGAAAACTGAACCAGAATGGATTTTCAATTTAATAAGACAACAGTGAACTCGTTCCAGACATCAATCCTGTATACAAAATACATTATGTACAAAATAGATCTGGATATAGATCTATATACTGCCTAAGAATGATTATTGTGCTTGCTCAGAAAGTAAAGAAAAAAATTGAGAAAAAGATGTAATGACCGCACCATAACTTTCTCTAAGCCTTCAACCACCACCGACTTCGAACATCTCAAAATGAGTGCAATTTGGACTCACTCTATTAGGGTTTATGTCATTATTTTGAATCTTAGTGCTAACTTGGTGTTCAAAGATCAAGTTTTGACTACAGATTAATATATAATTTATATGCAAAGCGTTTCAGTAAATGATGAATTATGACAGACAGTGTCAAAGAGTAAAATTATATAGAGAGCTACTGTTTGTTTCATCCAATAGAGAAACTCCAAAGATTCAAATTCAACGAGAAGGCAGACCTGCTTCTGCTAAGTGAGGTGCTCGCCACCCAGGCGTTTGCAGTGAAAAGCGGCCAGGGGTGGAAACTGGTGGCCGAGAACCTCGGTGCCTTAGACCTTCCTTGCAACTTTACAGGCTCGGACTGTGCGTGACCGCACTAATCTGTTGCTGGGTCAGTACAAGGTGGAGAGAAGAACTAATGAAGGAAGGTTTACCAATACAGTTTCATTTTATTATTATATTATTTCTCATGTAAACTACATTTTTATGTGACATCTGACAGTGACACATCACAATGCAAAGTGTTTGTCTCTTATTGGACAAAATACATTCTGTGTATACAATACAGTATAACAATTACATGTACACAGGTAGGCACAATTAATTTAATTGAGAATATCTTCTACTACTACTACGACTTCTACTACTACTACTACTACTTAACTACTACTACTACGGCTGCTCCTACAAACAACGATAACTCCACTTTGTGTTTAACATAATAATAATTATCGCAAAAACTTACACTGTCAAGGTTAATACTATAATTGTCGTGCTGGGTCACGACTTGAAAAGACTTGTTTTTTTTTCACGGTCTCGTTGATTATAACCAGCGTAAATGTCCTTGAACTGTTCTCGTGAACAGTTTGTTTTTGTAACACTTTTTCTTAGAGATGGAAAGAAAGTGGGGCAAGATAGAATAAATGGATAAGTTAGGAGTGACAGTGCAATTCTCGACCCCGTGATTTTGATGAACTCTTACAAGGGAAGAGAAGGGGTGAATAAGGATAGATAGTTTAAGACGCTTAGTCGCGTTCAGAAATTCGTACATAAAACGTAGAAAGCACGAGGGTTTAGAGATTTTAGTAATGGTTTTGACATTTTAATTTGACCTTGTCTGTTTCTAGTACAAGGCCGTGACCGACTTCCATGTAGATCTATTAATACTGCGAGCTGAAGCTCGAATGGATGCACCAATCAAATCTAGGCATTTGGACGGTAATTTGCAGCTGGCCGCACAGTATATAAGCGTAGCCATTCCTATGTTCATGACTCCATACAGAAAATTCCATCTGTGCAGGCGTCGGCGTGATTCTGCCAGAAGAATCAGAAGACTGTTGTTTTTATGTCTATGTCCATTATAGGCATTGAGATGAAGCCATATGCTCGATTGTGATTTACCCACTGCTGTTGTCTGCTGCTCCCTGGTTCCTTACCAGGGACCAAGTGTAAGTGTTTGTCTGTTGATGATTCAACAATGAACGAGGAGCTGAACGTAATTTTTCCAGTAGGACAGGATTGCCGCACATGCTAGAAGTGCGACCCAAGAATGCAAGACAAAGATGTATATTAACTTGCAACTAGATCTAGTATGAATGTTTGGCATACACAACTGTGAATTGGAATTGATTTGTCTGGATGAGGCTGGGGATTGCCAGCCCATCCTAGAGTAGATCTAACTTAACTACGTCAGTCGTATTGACGAGCTTGATCCATTATAAGCGGTAGGCACAAATAGTTGAGATGACATTGTCGCCAGAGACATTAGTATATTGCTTGATAGATAGTAGGCAGACTATATCTGAGAGATAGATAATTAATACTTGAATTGTTAGTGAGTCAGAATGATCTTAATCTTATAGGAATCTAGAGGAGACTTCTAGTGTCATATTATTGAATTTTCATTTGATGCTGCTGATGTTGTCTTTTTAGTATGTAAGAGATCTAGACAAAATTGTTAGGAATTTTAAGGTAATTAAATTTGTGGCCCTGCAGGTCTGTTGATAAAAACGTATTCAGGTTGTTCTTAGTGTGTGGCATGGTACGAAAGAGTAATTCATAAATACCTCTCGATTTTAAAATGCAGTCATAAAACCAATAACCCATAACACCCACTCTGTAACACTATCACCCAGTACCAGACCCGTAACACTGGAGAGGGACCCCTTAAAGAACTTAAATAACGCCATGCCATTTAGATAAAGTATTCTAAAACCTATTGCATTTTATTCCATTATTTAATATTGTACTGTTATAACATTGTGATTTCAGGTCCTTTTTATTTTAGGTTATAGGCAATTTGTATTAATATAACATTTTGGTTCAATTTCATATGGTGAGCTGATCATCCCATTTACCCGACGACACCGGCGAGGGACACCATTCACCTTAGAGATCTACCTGAGACAGAAACACATTTTTTTTGGGCTTGGAACGAGCTATGGATTGAGGACATCACCATCTGAATTCCTCAAAAGAAAGTTAAGTGAACCATCTCATTGTCAGTCTTGAGGAGGGCGAGGTACTTTCCGCTCTGTGTTTCCAGGCTTTTTTCCCTTTACTATATGTTTAGTTTAAGAGCGGGAGGTTGGTTGGGATCATAGTACAGCATATCTTCTTTGCCATTACGAAGGATATTGGAGTGCCTTGGTGGCTATTGATAACTCGGGGGGATTTGCTTCACTGTGAATAGTTCTATTAGGGATCCATTATTCGTATAGATTGTGGCGTTTCTCTTGCTTCCTCACATTTCTTTAGGAAGATGTCTCTCCTGTCTTTTTCTTAAACTTTCTGTAATATAAGTTAGGACTTGTAGGGTCTGTTATCGTTCGTCTTTCTTGTGAGTCTAGCGTCCTGTTTAGTGTATGTTTTTTTTCCCCTTCCTTATAAACTTTAAACTAGTATACTAACATTGCTATGTTTACAATATATGCCTGAGGTGTTTCACGTGCTAAAACCACGTTGAATTGTAATCTGGTATTGATATGTGAGAGAGACAGAGATAATAAATTTTTGGTCACGTGCTAATTTCACGTCGAATATAGAGAGAATAATTTTGCAGTGGTAACAGAGGACACTGCGTGTTCGGGTTTTGAGAGTTTTTGCAGTGGTAACAGAGGACACTGCGTGTGCGCGTTTTGAGAAGAGAGAGATATTCCAAATTTGTCGCGTTGAGAGAGAGATATATTTTTGATTTGTCGCATTGAGAGAGCGATACATTTTTGACAGTGATAACAGAGGATACTGGTTCGTCGCGTTGAGAGAGACATAAATTTTGAGAGTGATCACTCAAGACACTGATTTGTCGCATTGAAGGCGATACATATATATTTTATTGCAGTGGGAGCAACGGATAGACGGCACTGCCTTACTAGAATTCATATTCAGAGAGAGAGAGATAAAATTTTTGCAGTGGAAGTGACACTGCCTGCAATTTACAGAGAGAGATAGAACGTTCTTTTCGCGAAGCAGTGCTAACGAAGGACACTGAATTAATATTGAGAGAGAGTAACTGTTACAGATACTATAATTGATACCGCGATATACCGTACCAGTAGGTAAATACTTACTAATTGTGCACACACTAGCGTGCCAGTGTTTTGATTCTATACGAATCTATACGGGTAACAGATTTTAATACACATTATGGCCGAATTTCTCAAATACATTGAATCTGCCAAGGCCCTGGGTATACCAGAAGAAGAACGCGCCTCATGGTGCGAACGACAAGTACAGCAGGACCGAGACCGTGAGGATCGGGTAGCAGCAAGAGAAAGAGAAAAAGAAGAAATAGAAAGAGAAAGAGAAAAAGAAGCAAGAGAGAGAGAAAAAGAGGCTGTAGAGAGAGAAAAAAGGGAGCATGAACTCGCAATCAAGAAATTAGAGCGAGAATCGCTTATAGCCCCCACTGCTGCCAGCAATACATATGCTACAAAACCGAAGCTTCCGACGTTTAATGAAAAACTCGACCGGATCGACGCATATTTGCATCGGTTCGAGCTACACGCTAAATGCGTCGGATGGCAGCAGGCGATGTACAGTTCATGCCTGTCTAATTTACTAACAGGTAAGGCTCTAGAAGTATTTCATAGCCTCAAAGTAGAGGATGCCAACTGTCAGGGTTAGGACTAGAAGTGTCGTGCTGGGTCACGGCTTGTTTATTTCATGGTCTCGTTGATTTTAGCCAGTGCAAATGTCCTTGAACTATTCTCGTGGACAGTTTGTTTTTGTAACGCTTTTTCTTAGAGATGGAAAGAAAGTGGGGCAAGATAGAATAAATGGATGGGTTAGCAGTGACGGTGCAGTTCTCGACCCCGTGATTTTGATGAATTCTAACAGGGAAGAGAAGGGGTGAGTAAAAGGGAAATGTAAATTCGTACATAAAACGTAGAGGGTTGGAGACTTCAGTAAGGGTTTTGATACGTTAATTTGACCTTGGCTGTTACTAGTGCAAGGCCGTGACCGATTTCCATGCAGAATCTATTAATACTACGAGCTGAGCTCGAAATGGATGCACCAATCAAATTTGGGCAGTTGGCTGGGGATTTGCAGATGGCCGCGCAGTATTTAAGCGGAGCCATTCCTACGTTTCACTACTCCATGCAGAAATATCCTTCTGTGAAGGCAGTCGGCGTGATTCAGCCAGAGAGAATCAGAAGATTGTTATAGTCATGTCTATGACCTTGATAGACATTGGAATGAGACCATACGCTTCCCACAAATTATCTACTGCTATTATCTCCAGCTCCCTGATCTCGTATCAGGGACCAAGTGTAAGTGTTTGTCTATTGATTCAACGATGAACGTGAAGCTGACCTTAAATTGTCCAGTAGAAGTGCTACCGAAGAATGCAAGACTACAATGTATTTTAACTTGCACTAGATCTAGCATGAATGTCTGGTATACACATTTGTAAATTGAAATTGATGTGTCTGGATGAGGCTGGGGATTGCCAGCCCATCCTAGAGTAGATCTAGATCTAACTTAACTACGTCAGTTGTATTGACGAGTTTTATCCTTTATAAGCGGTAGGCACAAATAACTGAGTTAACATTGTCGTCTGAGACATTAGAATATTATTTGTTAGATAGTAGGCAGACTATATCTGGAAGATAGATAAGTAATAATTAAATTGTGAATGAGTCAGAATGATATAATCTTTTAGGAATTTAGAGGAGACTTCTAGTGATATATTATTGAATCTTCATTTGATGCTGCTGATGTTGTCCTTTGATATGTAAGAGCTAGACGAAATTTGTTAGGGATTTTAAAGTAAATAAATTTGTGGCCCTGCAGGTCCTTGATAAAACTTATTCGAATTGTTATTAGTATATGTGGCATGGTATGGAAGAATAATTCCTAAAAACCTCTCGATATTTTAAATGCAGTCGTAACACCAATAATTCCATATAACCCAACTCGTAACACTGGAGAGGGAACCCTTAAAGAATTAAATAACACCATGCCATTTAGGTAAATTATTCTAAAATCTATTGTATTTTATCCTATTATTTAATATTGTATTCTTGTAACATTGTGTTTTCAGGTCCTTTTATTATAGATTATAGGCAATTTGTATTAATTTAATATTTTGCTTCAATTTCATATGGTGAACTCATCATCCCATTGACCCGACGACACCGGCGAGGGACAACTTTCACCGTACAGATCTACCTGAGACAGAAACGCATTTTTTGGGCTTGGAACGAGCTATGGTTTGAGGATATTTACCATCGGAATTCCTCAAAAACAAAGTTAAGTGATCCATCTATTTTACAGTCTTGAGGAGGGCGACGTACTTTCCGCTCTATGTTCCAGGCTTTTTACTATTTACTATATGTTTAGTTTAAGAGCGGGAGGTTGGTTGGGGTCATAGTTTAGCATATCTTCTTTGCCATTTCGAAGGATATTGGAGTGCCTTGGTGGCTATTGATAACTCGGGGGGATTTGCTTCACTGTGAATAGTTCTATTAGGGATCTATTATTCGTATAGATTGTGGCGTTTCTTTTCCTACCTTACATTTTTTAGGAAGATGTCTCTCCTGTCTTCTTCTTAAACTTTCTGTAAAATAGGTTAGGACTTGTAGGGTCTGTTATCGTTCGTGTTACTTGTGAGTTTAGCGTCCTGTTTATTGTATTTCTTTTTTCTTCCTTATAAACTTTAAACTAGTATACTAACATTGCTATGTTTACAATATATGCCTGAGGTGTTTCACGTGCTAAAACCACGTTGAAGTGTAATCTGGTATTGATATATGAGAGAGAGAGATATAATAAATTTTTGATCACGTGATAATTTCACGTCGAATATAGAGAGAATAATTTTGCAGTGGTGGCGGAGGACACTGCGTGTGCGCGTTTTAAGAAGAGAGAGATATTTCAAATTTGTCGCGTTGAGAGTGAGATATAATTTTGATTTGTCGCATTGAGAGAGCGATTCATTTTTCACAGTGATAACAGAGGACACTGGTTCGTCGCGTTGAGAGAGACATAAATTTTTGAGAGTGATCACTCAAGACCCTAATTTATCGCATTAAAGGCGATATATATATTTTATTGCAGTGGGAGCAACGGATAGACGGCACTGCCTTACTAGAATTCATATTCAGAGAGAGAAAGATAAAGTTTTTGCAGTGGAAGACACACTGCCTGCAATTTACAGAGAGAGATAGAACGTTCTTTTCGCGAAGCAGTGCTAACGTAAGACACTGAATTAATATTAACAGAGAATAACTGTTAGACATAATATAATTGATACCGCGATATACCGTAACAGTAGGTAAATACTTACTAATTACAGATTTTAACATATCATGGCCGAGTTTCTTAAATACATTGACTCTGCCAAAGCTCTGGGTATACCAGAAGAAGAACGCGCCTCGTGGTGCGAACGACAATTACAACAAGACCGAGATCGTGAGGATCGAAAAGAAGCAAGAGAAAGAGAAAGAGAAAAAGAAGTAGAGAGAGAAAAGGAAAGAGAAAGAGAAAGAGAAAAAGAAGAAAGAGAAAGAGAAAAAGAAAGAGAGAGAGAAAAGGAAAGGCAGCATGAACTCGCAATAAAGAAGTTAGAGCGAGAATCGCTTGTGACCCCCATTACTGCCACCAATACTTATGCTACCAAACCAAAGCTGCCGACGTTTAATGAAAAACTCGACCGGATCGACGCATATTTACATCGGTTCGAGCTACACGCTAAATGCGTCGGATGGCAGCAGGCGATGTACAGTTCATGCCTGTCTAATTTACTAACAGGTAAGGCTCTGGAAGTATTTCATAGCCTCAAGGTAGAGGATGCCAACGACTATGACAAGCTTAAAACAGCACTGCTTAAGCGATTCCAGCATACCGAGGATGGCTTTCATCAGAGATTTCGCGCATGTAAACCTGAGCCATCTGAAAATTTCTCAACTTATGTGAATCGGCTGAAACATTACTTAGATCGCTGGATCGAGCTCGCGAACGTGACTACCGGAAATTATTCCCAGCTGTATGATTTGGTCTTAAAAGACCAAATCTATACGGCATGTCATTCCGATTTGGTTGCCCACCTTAAAGAGAGGGCACCGACATCCTCTGAAGAAATCACATCGTGCGCGGAACGTTATGCGTCCGCCCACCCAAATCGTCCTTTGGCAAAGCCTTCAACTATAGCACCGTGTTATGCCAACGTGGGCAAAGGAGCGCCAACCGGGCACGATCGTTCAAGGCCGACTCGTCGTCAGGCCCCAAATCCGCGCTCTCAATCAGAGCCACCTTTTTTTAGACAGAGGTATTTCCCGAATCGAAGTAATGTATCCCCGCGTCGAGGATACCAGACTTACTCTTTTTACGAGCCTCGCCCATATTATCGTGGCAACTATCCAGGCCAACAATATAACCGGCCTCAGGGACCGCCGCGACGAGTGCATTTTGATAATAATCATGATTATGATAGACCGCAGAGTCTTCCTTATCGTGGAAACGATCCTAATCGTATTATGTGTTTTAGGTGTAATAGGGTAGGCCACATACAGAAATTTTGTAACGTGAAAATGGAAGCGGAAAATGCCTGCTCTGTACAATCTACACCCTATACAGATGTTGGTTATACTAATAAATCTTCATCGCAATCAAAGACTATTCCAGTCATGTCCGCCCTACATGAACTGGGTGAATTAACATTTTACCAGGGCCGCGTGAACGCAATTCGCGCTTCCGTTCTACGTGACTCCGGATGCACGACTATCGGCGTTCGACAGTCACTAGTCCGTCCAACACAATTTTTGGACAAGGATGTAACTTGTATTACTTTTGGCGGATCTGTAGAGCGATTCCGTCTTGCAGAAGTTTATATTGATACACCTTTTCTCACAGGTATTGTTACCGCATGTGTACTACCTAATCCGGTGGCTGATATAATCATAGGCAATGTACCTCAAGTAAATAAGTTTCCTATCGGTAACTTGGAAATTTGGACTGAGGAGGAGAGTGTTGCTTGTGCGACAACACGCCTACAATCGAGTCGACGAGCAGACAATGCATTGAGTAACCCTACTATTGAAGTGAACATAACGTCTAATGCATTCCATGATGAGCAACATTCAGATCCCACATTGAAACATTTGTTTACTAAAGTTGATCCTACAGCGCCGGATACCTCTAAGTTTCTTATTAAAGATGACTTACTATATCGTAATTTTCGGAATAAGCGAGAGACCATTATGCAACTTGTAGTACCAATATCTTTTCGTCGCGACATTATTCGTCTCGCGCATGACACTTCCTTGGCGGGTCACCAAGGAAAAGCCAGAACGAAGTCTCGAATACTATCGCAATTTTTTTGGCCCAGTATTTACGCAGATGTAAACCGGTTCGTATCAACATGTGACGTATGTCAGAGACGTACTCCTAAAGGAAGAGCATCGCGGGCTCCTCTGCAGGAGATGCCTATGGTCTCCAGACTATTTGAGCGCGTTGCCGTAAATATAGTTGGGCCCCTACACAAGTCAGACAGAGGACATCGTTTTATACTTTCTGTCATTGACTACGCAACCCGTTGGCCAGAGGCCATTCCGCTAAAAGACATTTCAGCCGATCATGTGGCTGAGGCCCTTATTACCATTTTTTCGCGTCTTGGGTTTCCGGTTGAAATTTTATCGGACAGAGGTCCACAGTTTACCTCTGAGCTTTTTAAGAAAGTCTTGGAATTGGTCGGGATTAAACAAAGATTGACATCTCCATACCACCCACAGTCTAATGGCTGCTGTGAACGGTGGAATGCTACCATGAAAACTATGCTTGCGCGAGTTTCCGCCGACAAGCCGAGTGATTGGGATCGACAACTCCCCGCTATTCTCTTTGCATACCGAGAACTACCGAACGCATCGACGGGTTTTTCCCCCTTCGAATTATTGTATGGTCGCAAGCCGCGTGGTCCAATGGCCATACTCCATGATTTATTCGCCGGATCAGACACCGACGACAACGATACGCGGTCTGCATATCAATATGTTGTAGATTTGCGCCATCGAATTCTTAACGCATGTCAGCTCGCACAAAAATCTTCAGCTGCGCATGCAAGTCTTTATAAACTATATCGTGATCAAGGTAGCCGATTGCGAACCTTGGCCGTCGGAGACCAAACTCTTGTTCTCCTTCCGGAGACGAAAAATAAACTCCTTCTTACATGGAAGGGACCTTTTAAAGTCCTAAAGAGACTTTCTCGAGTAAATTATCTTATCAAGATTCGAGGACAGGACAAAGTCTTCCATATAAATATGTTAAAGCAGTACCTGTCCGACGATGATAATCGTCAGAATAATCGCCGAAATGTGGTTGCTCAGGCCAATGCGGCCTTAGTTTCAGTTGACGATGATGATCCTATTAAGATAGAGCATTCAATTCCCGCACTTCGATCTTCTGAAAACACTTCGGATGTAAATATAAATCCAGATTTATCTGAATCGCAAAGACAAGATATAAGAGATTTACTTAACGAGTTTACTACAATCTTTACTGATCTACCAGGTAATACTTCTTTGGTACAGCATGTTATAAGATTAAAGACGGATATACCCGTCTTTGTTAAACCATACCCGCGTCCGCTGCACGCACAGGAGACTATAATATCCGAGGTACGTAACATGTTTCACCTGGGAGTGATAGAGCGATCGACGAGTCCATATAACTCACCCATCGTCTTAGTCAAAAAAAAAGATGATACAGTGCGTTTTTGTATTGACTATCGTAAACTTAATGAGGTTACGATATATGACGCTGAACCGATTCCCAACCAGGAGAATCTTTTTGCTCAGTTAGCGAGGGCAACGATTTTTTCTAAAATTGACCTTTCCAAAGGCTATCGGCAAATTCCGCTTGATGAGAATAGCAAGCAATATACCGCTTTTCAGACTCCGTTGGGTCTTATGCAGTGGCGCTATATGCCTTTCGGGTTAGTTACAGCCCCTGCCACTTTCGCCCGTATGATGACAATATTGCTCCAGGGTATGAATTCCGTAGTGTCGTATTTTGACGACATTTGTATTTATGAAACCAATTGGTCGGGCCACCTCGCAGCCCTACGACAAGTTTTTATTGCTCTTCGTCGAGCTGGCCTTACGGCGAAACCCAGTAAGGTGTTTTTAGGATATAATGAAATTAATTTTCTGGGCCATACAATTGCCCACGGCCTTCAGACTCCTGATGACAAGAAGATAACTACCATCTTAAAGCTCCAACCCCCTCGAACTAAGAAAGAAGTTCGTAGTTTATTGGGCTTTCTTAACTATTATAGGAAATTCATTCCAAATTTTTCATCGCTTACAGCTCCGTTGTCGGACCTCACAAGAAAGAATTTTCCTAATAAAGTGAAATGGACAACCGAATGTGCTGATACACTTCGTACCGTTCAACCACTGTTTTCCACTTCCCCCATTCTCATACTACCAGATATAAACCAAATATTTATTGTCCGCACTGATGCGTCGGACAAGGGATTGGGAGCTGTGTTATTGCAGGAACGAGACGATACCTTGCGGCCATGTCTATACGCCAGCCGCAAGTTGCTAGATAGGGAATGCCGCTATGCAATTATCGAGCGAGAGTGTCTCGCTATCATTTTTGCTGTAAACGCATTTTCGCGATATCTACTCATGTCCGAGTTTATAATTGAAACGGACCATCGTCCGTTGTTATTCTTGAAGGCTAACAGGGCTAAAAATGCTCGATTAACGAGGTGGAGTCTTGCACTCCAGGAATACCGGTTTGTTATCCGGGCTATCCCTGGCGGTGACAATTCCCAAGCTGATATTTTGTCACGTCTAATTTAGTTTCCTATTAAAGAGTGTTGTGTCTTGTATTGGGGTTGGATAGTGCTTTTCCCCCTCAATTCTAGACGGTGGATGGATTCACATTTATCTTGTTCATTACTTTGTGAACCAGTTTTACAATCTTTTTTTTGTGAATATCCTCTTTCCACCAGCGTCATTCCGGACTGTGACCTGAACTTCTGACAAACCTGACGCCCTTGTCAGCGGGTCAATGAGATGGAGACATGGCAAACCAAGCTACCAGAGCTACTGCTGCCATTGGATACCACAATATTTTAATTAGCAATATATTGTGTGTGAATGTGTGTATAAGCAGCAATTATGTGTGTTGACTAGATAATTATGAGCCTATTCCTTCAGTAAGGCTTCATTGTTTGATAATAGTTATACTTTAATCCAGCAGTATACAGTGATATACTCATTTGTTATTATAGATGTTCCTGAGAAGTTTGATTGGGTGCAGTAAGAATGTTTCGATAGAATAGATTCTATAGAACGTGACATCAATAATTGTATGCGTTTTGTCCATCCAATATGCACGTTCTTAGTTAGATTTTTTTTGGTCTCAAGCTTAAGGCTCGTTTTCTACAGTAGTATTTAAGCCCCTACCACAATAACTTTGGGATTTCTTGGATCCTATCGTGTAAATTTTTATTAAAATTTTCACTGGGGTGGGGGATGTCAGGGTTAGGACTAGAAGTGTCGTGCTGGGTCACGGCTTGTTTATTTCATGGTCTCGTTGATTTTAGCCAGTGCAAATGTCCTTGAACTATTCTCGTGGACAGTTTGTTTTTGTAACGCTTATTCTTAGAGATGGAAAGAAAGTGGGGCAAGATAGAATAAATGGATGGGTTAGCAGTGACGGTGCAGTTCTCGACCCCGTGATTTTGATGAATTCTAACAGGGAAGAGAAGGGGTGAGTAAAAGGGAAATAGTAAATTCGTACATAAAACGTAGAGGGTTGGAGACTTTAGTAAGGGTTTTGATACGTTAATTTGACCTTGGCTGTTACTAGTGCAAGGCCGTGACCGATTTCCATGCAGAATCTATTAATACTACGAGCTGAGCTCGAAATGGATGCACCAATCAAATTTGGGCAGTTGGCTGGGGATTTGCAGATGGCCGCGCAGTATTTAGGCGGAGCCATTCCTACGTTTCACTACTCCATGCAGAAATATCCTTCTGTGAAGGCAGTCGGCGTGATTCAGCCAGAGAGAATCAGAAGATTGTTATAGTCATGTCTATGACCTTGATAGACATTGGAATGAGACCATACGCTTCCCACAAATTATCTACTGCTATTATCTCCAGCTCCCTGATCTCGTATCAGGGACCAAGTGTAAGTGTTTGTCTATTGATTCAACGATGAACGTGAAGCTGACCTTAAATTGTCCAGTAGAAGTGCTACCGAAGAATGCAAGACTACAATGTATTTTAACTTGCACTAGATCTAGCATGAATGTCTGGTATACACATTTGTAAATTGAAATTGATGTGTCTGGATGAGGCTGGGGATTGCCAGCCCATCCTAGAGTAGATCTAGATCTAACTTAACTACGTCAGTTGTATTGACGAGTTTTATCCTTTATAAGCGGTAGGCACAAATAACTGAGTTAACATTGTCGTCTGAGACATTAGAATATTATTTGTTAGATAGTAGGCAGACTATATCTGGAAGATAGATAAGTAATAATTAAATTGTGAATGAGTCAGAATGATATAATCTTTTAGGAATTTAGAGGAGACTTCTAGTGATATATTATTGAATCTTCATTTGATGCTGCTGATGTTGTCCTTTTATTATGTAAGAGCTAGACGAAATTTGTTAGGGATTTTAAAGTAAATAAATTTGTGGCCCTGCAGGTCCTTGATAAAACTTATTCGAATTGTTATTAGTATATGTGGCATGGTATGGAAGAATAATTCCTAAAAACCTCTCGATATTTTAAATGCAGTCGTAACACCAATAATTCCATATAACCCAACTCGTAACACCAACGACTATGACAAGCTTAAAACAGCACTGCTTAAGCGATTCCAGCATACCGAGGATGGCTTTCATCAGAGATTTCGCGCATGTAAACCTGAGCCATCTGAAAATTTCTCAACTTATGTGAATCGGCTGAAACATTACTTAGATTGCTGGATCGAACTCGCGAACGTGACTACCGGAAATTATTTCCAACTTTATGATTTGGTCTTAAAAGACCAAATCTATACGGCATGTCATTCCGATTTGGTTGCCCACCTTAAAGAGAGGGCACCGACATCCTCTGAAGAAATCACATCGTGCACGGAACGTTATGCGTCCGCCCACCCAAATCGTCCTTTGGCAAAGCCTTCAACTACAGCACCGTGTTATGCCAACGTGGGTAAAGGAGCGCCAACCAGACACGATCGTTCAAGGCCGACTCGTCGTCAGGCCCCAAATCCGCGCTCTCAATCAGAGCCGCCTTTTTTTAGACAGAGGGATTTTCCGAATCGAAGTAATTTATCCCCGCGTCGAGGATACCAGAGCTATTCTTTTTACGAGCCTCGTCCACATTATCGTGGCAACTATCCAGGCCAACAATATAACCGGCCTCAGGGACCGCCGCGACGAGTGCATTTTGATAATAATCATGATTATGATAGACCGCAGAGTCTTCCTTATCGTGGAAACGATCCTCATCGTATTATGTGCTTCAGGTGTAATCAGTTCGGCCACATACAAAGATTTTGTACCGTTAAAATGGGAGCGGCAAATGCCTGCTCTGTACAATCTACACCCTATACAGATGTTGGTTATACTAATAAATCTTCATCGCAATCAAAAGCTATTCCAGTCATGTCCGCCCTACATGAACTGGGTGAATTAACATTTTACCAGGGCCGCGTGAACGCGATTCGCGCTTCTGTTCTACGTGACTCCGGATGCACGACTATCGGCGTTCGGCAGTCACTAGTCCGTCCAACACAATTTTTGGATAAGGATGTAACTTGTATTACTTTTGGCGGATCTGTAGAGCGATTCCGTCTTGCAGAAGTTTATATTGATACACCTTTTCTCACAGGTATTGTTACCGCATGTGTACTGCCTAATCCCGTGGCTGATGTAATCATAGGGAATGTACCTCAAGTAAATAAGTTTCCTATCGGTAACTTGGAAATTTGGACTGAGGATGAGAGTGTTGCTTGTGCGACAACACGCCTACAATCGAGTCGACGAGCACACAGTGCATTGAGTAACCCTACTATTGAAGTAAACATAACGTCTAGTGCATTCCATGATGAGCAACATTCAGACCCCACATTGAAACAATTGTTTACTAAAGTTGATCCTACAGCGCCGGATACCTCTACGTTTCTTATTAAAGATGACTTATTATATCGTAATTTTCGGAATAAGCGAGAGGCCGTTATGCAGCTTGTAGTACCAAGATCTTTTCGTCGCGACATTATTCGTCTCGCGCATGACACTTCCTTGGCGGGTCACCAAGGAAAGGCCAGAACTAAGTCTCGAATACTATCGCAATTTTTTTGGCCCAGTATTTACGCAGATGTAAACCGGTTCGTATCAACATGTGACGTATGTCAGAGACGTACTCCTAAAGGGAGAGCATCGCGGGCTCCTCTACAGGAGATGCCTATGGTCTCCAGACCATTTGAGCGCGTTGCCGTAGATATAGTTGGGCCTCTACACAAGTCAAACAGAGGACATCGCTTTATACTTTCTGTCATTGACTACGCAACCCGTTGGCCAGAGGCCATTCCACTAAAAGACATTTCAGCCGATCATGTGGCTGAAGCCCTTATTACTATTTTTTCGCGTCTTGGATTTCCGGTTGAAATTTTATCGGACAGAGGTCCACAGTTTACCTCTGAGCTTTTTAAGAAAGTCTTGGAATTGGTAGGGATTAAACAAAGATTGACATCTCCATACCACCCACAGTCTAATTGCTGCTGTGAACGGTGGAATGCTACCATGAAAACTATGCTTGCGCGAGTTTCGGCCGACAAGCCGAGTGATTGGGATCGACAACTCCCCGCTATTCTCTTTCCATACCGAGAACTACCGAACGCATCGACGGGTTTTTCCCCCTTCGAATTATTGTATGGTCGCAAGCCGCGTGGGCCAATGGCTATACTCCGCGATTTATTCGCCGGATCAGACACCGACGATAAAAATACGCGGTCTGCATATCAATATGTTGTAGACTTGAGCCATCGAATTCTTAACGCATGTCAGCTCGCACAAAAATCTTTTGCGGCGCATGCGAGTCTTTATAAACTATATCGTGATCAAGGTAGCCGATTGCGAACCTTGGCCGTCGGGGACCAGGCTCTTGTTCTCCTTCCGGAGACGAAAAATAAACTCCTTCTTGCATGGAGGGGACCTTTTGGGGTCCTAGAGAGACTTTCTCGAGTAAATTATCTTATCGGGATTCGGGGACGGGACAGGGTCTTCCATATGGATGTGTTGGGGCAGTGCCTGTCCGACGATGATAATCGTCAGGGTGATCGCCGAGGTGTGATTGCTCGGGCCAGTGCGGCCTTGGTTTCAGTTGACGATGGTGATCCTGTTGGGATAGAGCATTCGGTCCCCGCACTGCAATCTTCTGAAAATACGTCGGATGTACATATAAATCCAGATCTGTCTGAATCGCAAAGACAAGATATAAGAGATTTGCTTAACGAGTTTACTACAGTCTTTACTGATCTACCGGGTAGTACTTCATTGGTGCAGCATGTTATAAGATTAAAGACGGATATACCCGTCTTTGTTAAACCATACCCGCGTCCGCTGCACGCACAGGAGACTATAATAACCGAGGTACGTAACATGTTTCACCTGGGAGTGATAGAGCGATCGACGAGCCCATATAACTCACCCATCGTCTTAGTGAAAAAAAAAGATGATACAGTGCGTTTTTGTATTGACTATCGTAAACTCAATGAGGTTACGATATATGACGCTGAACCGATTCCCAACCAGGAGAATCTTTTTGCGCAGTTAGCGAGGGCAACGATTTTTTCTAAAATTGATCTTTCCAAAGGCTATTGGCAAATTCCGCTTGATGAGAATAGCAAGCAATATACCGCTTTTCAGACCCCGTTGGGTCTTATGCAGTGGCGCTATATGCCTTTCGGATTAGTTACAGCCCCTGCCACTTTCGCCCGTATGATGACAATATTGCTCCAGAATATGAATTCCGTGTTGTCGTATTTTGACGACATTTGTATTTATGAAACCAATTGGTCGGGCCACCTCGCAGCCCTACGACAACTTTTTATTGCTCTTCGTCGAGCTGGCCTTACGGCGAAACCCAGTAAGGTGTTTTTAGGATATAATGAAATTAATTTTCTGGGCCATACAATTGCCCACGGCCTTCAGACCCCTGATGACAAGAAGATAACTACCATCTTAAAGCTCCAACCCCCTCGAACTAAGAAAGAAGTTCGTAGTTTATTGGGCTTTCTTAACTATTATAGGAAGTTCATTCCAAATTTTTCTTCGCTTACAGCTCCGTTGTCGGACCTCACAAGAAAGAATTTTCCTAATAAAGTGAAATGGACAACCGAATGTGCTGATACACTTCGTACCGTTCAACGATTGTTTTCCACTTCCCCCATTCTCATACTTCCAGATATAAACCAAATATTTATTGTCCGCACTGATGCGTCGGACAAGGGATTAGGAGCTGTGTTATTACAGGAACGAGACGATACCTTGCGCCATGTCTATACGCCAGCCGCAAGTTGCTAGATAGGGAATGCCGCTATGCAATTATCGAGCGAGAGTGCCTCGCTATCATTTTTGCTGTAAACGCATTTTCGCGATATCTACTCATGTCCGAGTTTATAATTGAAACGGACCATCGTCCGTTGTTATTCTTGAAGGCTAACAGGGCTAAAAATGCTCGATTAACGAGATGGAGTCTTGCACTCCAGGAATACCGGTTTGTTATCCGGGCTATCCCTGGCGGTGACAATTCCCAAGCTGATGTTTTGTCACGTCTAATTTAGTTTCCTATTAAAGAGTGTTGTGTCTTGTATTGGGGTTGGATAGTGCTTTTCCCCCTCAATTCTAGACGGTGGATGGATTCACATTTATCTTGTTCATTACTTTATGAACCAGTTTTACAATCCTTTTTTGTGAATATCCTCTTTCCACCAGCGTCATTCCGGACTGTGACCTGAACTTCTGACAAACCTGACGCCCTTGTCAGCGGGTCAATGAGATGGAGACATGGCAAACCAAGCTACCAGAGCTACTGCTGCCATTGGATACCACAGTATTTTAATTAGCAATATATTGTTTGTGAATGTGTATATAAGCAGCAATTATGTGTGTTGACTAGATAATTATGAGCCTATTCCGTCAGTAAGGCCTGATTGTTTGATTGTAGTTATACTTTAAACCAGCAGTATACAGTGATATACTCATTGTTATTATAAATGTTCGTGAGAAGTTTGATTGTGTGCAGTAAGAATGTTTCGATAGACTAGATTCTATAGAACGTGGCATCAATAATTGTATGCTTTTTGTCCATCCAATATGCACGTTCCTAGTTAAAAAAATTTTTTATTCTCAAGCTTAAGGCTCGTTTTTCTACAGTAGTACTTAAGCCCCTACCACAATAATTTTGTAATTTCTTGGATCCTATCGTGTAAATTTTTCTTAAAATTTTCACTGGGGTGGGGGATGTCAAGGTTAATACTATAATTGTCGTGCTGGGTCACGACTTGAAAAGACTTGTTTTTTTATCACGGTCTCGTTGATTATAACCAGCGTAAATGTCCTTGAACTGTTCTCGTGAACAGTTTGTTTTTGTAACACTTTTTCTTAGAGATGGAAAGAAAGTGGGGCAAGATAGAATAAATGGATAAGTTAGGAGTGACAGTGCAATTCTCGACCCCGTGATTTTGATGAACTCTTACAAGGGAAGAGAAGGGGTGAATAAGGATAGATAGTTTAAGACGCTTAGTCGCGTTCAGAAATTCGTACATAAAACGTAGAAAGCACGAGGGTTTAGAGATTTTAGTAATGGTTTTGACATTTTAATTTGACCTTGTCTGTTTCTAGTACAAGGCCGTGACCGACTTCCATGTAGATCTATTAATACTGCGAGCTGAAGCTCGAATGGATGCACCAATCAAATCTAGGCATTTGGACGGTAATTTGCAGCTGGCCGCACAGTATATAAGCGTAGCCATTCCTATGTTCATGACTCCATACAGAAAATTCCATCTGTGCAGGCGTCGGCGTGATTCTGCCAGAAGAATCAGAAGACTGTTGTTTTTATGTCTATGTCCATTATAGGCATTGAGATGAAGCCATATGCTCGATTGTGATTTACCCACTGCTGTTGTCTGCTGCTCCCTGGTTCCTTACCAGGGACCAAGTGTAAGTGTTTGTCTGTTGATGATTCAACAATGAACGAGGAGCTGAACGTAATTTTTCCAGTAGGACAGGATTGCCGCACATGCTAGAAGTGCGACCCAAGAATGCAAGACAAAGATGTATATTAACTTGCAACTAGATCTAGTATGAATGTTTGGCATACACAACTGTGAATTGGAATTGATTTGTCTGGATGAGGCTGGGGATTGCCAGCCCATCCTAGAGTAGATCTAACTTAACTACGTCAGTCGTATTGACGAGCTTGATCCATTATAAGCGGTAGGCACAAATAGTTGAGATGACATTGTCGCCAGAGACATTAGTATATTGCTTGATAGATAGTAGGCAGACTATATCTGAGAGATAGATAATTAATACTTGAATTGTTAGTGAGTCAGAATGATCTTAATCTTATAGGAATCTAGAGGAGACTTCTAGTGTCATATTATTGAATTTTCATTTGATGCTGCTGATGTTGTCTTTTTAGTATGTAAGAGATCTAGACAAAATTGTTAGGAATTTTAAGGTAATTAAATTTGTGGCCCTGCAGGTCTGTTGATAAAAACTTATTCAGGTTGTTCTTAGTGTGTGGCATGGTACGAAAGAGTAATTCATAAATACCTCTCGATTTTAAAATGCAGTCATAAAACCAATAACCCATAACACCCACTCTGTAACACTATCACCCAGTACCAGACCCGTAACATACACAGTCATCAATTTTTAATTGTCAAAAAAGCTTGCTGAAAGTTTCCTCATGCATGGAAATGCATGTTTTACATCTTTTGTCCCTAAACATTTCTCTGGCAACTGTTTTGATTCTGTCAGTCTCAGGACTCGGGTTTTTAGTTCTTATGCACCTGTTTCATCTTGAGCTCAGGGATAGAGGAAGAAATAACAGAGAAGACAACACTGTTGGAGGAAATTCTGGCACCCAAGGAGGAAAAAGAAAAAGAAGAGGCCACAAGAGGAAGTCGGGGAAACTGGTCCAGCAGCTGCGGGTTTGTTCAGTTTTAGCAGCTTGTAAGGAAAACGTTTTCAGTTCTATCCTTAGACCAATGTCTTTTTGCACGATAAGGACAGAATAGGGAAATGGTCAGTGCATCCAACATTTTGCTAAATTAGGTCTGTGTGGTATTGCCATTAATTTTTTATCTTCATGGAATGTGATTAGATTTTCCCATTAAAAACAGAAAATCTTGTTTTCGAATTTCCATTAAAAAGTACATTGTATGATTTTGGCTATAATAGAAATGGAAGAGAAAAGAATGAAAATTAAGAAAGAAATAATATAAAACACTGCCCCTAATTTTAATTCTCAGCTGGCAATTCGCAATGGCTAAACTGTCAAGTTTTTCAGTTTGACACTCTTGTGCCTCCAGCAGGACCTGGGCAGTCTGACAGCAACCATCCACCTTATCAATTATTCAGGTCTGCTCGGTGACCATGACAAAGCTTAACGTTTAAGTTAACATGCTAATTTTCTTGCCACTTTTCAACCCTTCTCCACTGATGAATGTTATTTGTACTTGTACCAGTGAACTTTCACGACTTTTCTGCCCTATCTTAAAATAGTTTGAGGAAAAATCCTGACATATTTCAAATGACCATCAGATTTTCCCTCAAGCTTGTGGAGAGTTTAAAACTTTTATTGTCAATTTTTTTCTGTGGGTGGGGAGATACAACACTTTAAAGGTGAGAGAAAGTTTGAAAAATAATTGAGTTTTCCATCACGGGCCCAACTCGCTGTGCACTCATCTGCGATGAAAACCCATTAAGAGACCTGGGTAACCATAAATCTAAACTGATACTGTTACAAAGCGCAGGTGCAGACAATGGTACTGCAAATGCGGTTTGCAACCTTGGGATGTTCCGGCCTATGAGTGACTACAACACACCAATGGAAACAAGTGCTTTACAGTTATACACACAATAAATTTATTGGGACACGTGGGATGGGGGCTTAACTAATGTTGGTAAAATAGTCTAAATAACGTGTCAGAAGAGATGGACAATTATTTCATACAGATATTATGACAATGATTAAATTCAAAGGATAATGCGTTTAACAACAGCTACGATAATTACCCTGAAAGAAAAGGTTTCTGATTAATGCAATGAAATGACAATAAAATGGATTATAATATGTTACACTAAAACACAGATAAAAGGTAATTGTATATCTCACCAGCTCTGCACTTAAAGAACGTTTCACACAGGATATATCCACTCTTCCAATAATTACTCTAACTAGAATGTTACTTAAACTTGTCCTATATCTTGAATCTGTAAACTTGACGATGATGGTCCTAAACCGAAGAATGTCCGGTCTCTTGGGAAACTGGACTCCACAAGATAATGTTCTCTTAAATTCACTACAGGATACACTCAATTGCAAATATGTCCTTACTCCACATAAAAAGCACTGTCCACATCCACAAGATGACTACTAGAATTATATATAACTAATGTCCTGATAAGGCTCTGGTCACAGTCGCAGGATACACAACAGGATCGAAATGTCCTAACAATATGCACAGGATACTTTAAAACAGGTGGTTACTTTATGGTCTTGGCCTCTAGCCTTCCCGCTGTTCTGCACAATTCACAGAAACGCCGGGTACAATGCCCTACACGCGGACAGAAGCCTGCCTGGTCACGCTAAGACTTACAGTTCTAACACTGCCACAAGAAGCGAGTACAACACTGGAAATTAACGAGTTCCTTAAGAACTTAAGATATGTACAATATATGCACCGCGTGCATGAGCTAACTTTAACTTTAAGCTTAGACTCACACGCCGCTCTAACTGAGCTTATTTCATGCTTTGACGAAGCAAGAAATACAGTAATTTACTATGACTAAGTCCTACGCGAACTTGAAAGTCATAAACGCTCTATACACGAGCTAACTTAACACACCGTATAGGCTATGTTAATATACGTCTGTGTCTTACAATAAGAACGACAGACAGGTACACCAGTTTACGTGAGCAGGACCTCGCTCCACACGAGCTAAATTTTAATACAGGCATTAATAGACACTGTAAATACACGCCTGAGTTCTACAGGCAGGTACACTGCTTCGCACGAGCAGGACCTCGCAGTGAGTCTATCGCAAGCGGACTGACGACTCCAGATTTGCTCCGGAATATAATTATACAGAAACTCAAAATTACAGAAAATTACAGAGGGGAAAACTGGGAGGTTCTAGCTAGCTCGAATTCGTGAGCCATAAAAACGTGCACAAAGATTCTACGGAGGCCAAACTCGGACGCTGGAGTATTAGGTGGACGGGTCAGAGATAATTGCTCCACCCGCAGGTAGCCTGAGACATAACTTGGAACAATAGATCAGGAAGGTGGACCGATCGAACGGGCAAGTGGACAGTCGTTACGCGGCATTTCGTTACAGATACCCAGGGCCACAACCAACTAAGTATTCCGGTTGAAAGGGCTGTAATTAGAGATTTCGGCTGGACAAATTTCTTCTTCAATCATGACTGCATTTTATAGTCCTTCTGTTGTCACTGCTTTCTTGACAGTACAGCAAAAAATAGGTCTATATGTACATAACACAAGACAAGTAACATGATTGAGAATGCAAGATCATAAGAACAGATAAAACTGCATGATAGTCCTGAAAATGTTACAAATTTATAAGCATTGAATTGTCCAGCAACTTTTGTAAAAAACCTTTCACAGGCAATGCAGGGCATGGCAAGGGCCTCAGAAGAGCCAGAACCTTCGACAAGCACTGCTGCTGAAGTTCCTTCTGAAGCAGCAAAAGGGTGGGAAACAAAAAAAAATTTCTGATCAAATGTACCAACTTTTTACTGCGGTTGTCGATCTGCCTCACGGAAATCATAGAGAAATATTTTAGTTTTAGCCTAGATCAAAGACTGGGGAAACTGCACAAAATTGCGAATTTGTATGTGCAGGTTTTCATTTGATCTGCAAACGGAAGGGGGTCAAGGTCTTATTTTTTTAGTACAACTGCAGACAGAGCATTTTTTACAATTTCTGCTTTCTTCTATATTATAGTACACCAACATAATGTTTTGACTTCTGGGTTTGCGGGTTAGCAGTTCAACATATCTAGCAATAATTCCACAAGGGTCTATTAAAGTCTACACTTTCACCACCACTGTGGTGTTCTTTACCTGGAATCTAGGTCACCTATGTCACAGTGAAATCTCTTTGTATTCTTCCCTCTTTGGTATGGATTGCTATCAGATTTCGATCATGGAATTTCTTTCACTATTGTGTTAGAGCCATTGTCTTGCCTATCCTTTAAGTCGTAAATTAGTCAGAGTTGCTGTTAAGTATAGGAAATTTCCCACTGGGTTCAGAAAGTTGCTCTGATTTCTTTATAGTTCAAGTTTAAGCATTTTCCTCACTTAAATAGATCTGGCTATATACTTTCACCCATCCTTAGGAGAGAATAACTATAATTCGGTTTCTGTAAAATTTGCAAAATCTGAGTTAGGTGGATAGAAAAAAACAATAATGGTATATCATGGGTGTGATTATCATTGAAAGGTTTCACAACAGTACAATTTTAATTTAAATACGGCACAGATTCCAGACTAGATTACTGAGTCCAAGTCTAAGTAAAATACAATTGCATCAGCACAGTCTCACACACATCATAATATGTACACATAAAATAAAAACAACAACTCACCGCTTGCGATCATTCTGAATTACTTACAAGAAATAATGTACAGCACAGAGGGCATTTTAGCAAGTTGGTAACTAGACATATTCCTTTGTTATTTTCAGGCAAAAGTCGAGTCGATGGAAATTCTTCGGTTACTGGAGACAAGAGAAAAGGCAAGAATGAAGGACAGGGAGGAAGAGCGAAGACTCAGAGAGAAGAGCAAAAAGACTGGAGGAGGAGTTGAGGCTGAGGCGGGAAGAAGTGGAAGGCCAAATACAAGGCAGGCAGGCAGGCGGGCGGGCAGGCAGGCAGGCGGGCAGGCAGGCAGGTAGGCGGGCAGGCAGGCGGGCAGGCGGGCAGGCGGGCAGGCAGGCAGGCAGGCAGGCGGGCAGGCAGGCAGGCAGGCAGGCGGGCGGGCGGGCAGGCAGGCAGGCAGGCAGGCAGGCAGGCTGGCGGGCAGGCAGGCGGGCGGGGAGGCAGGCAGGTAGGCAGGCAGGCAGGCGGGCAGGCAGGCAGGCAGGCAGGCATTACTACAGAGGGGCGTTCAGTTACGCTGGCAGCCTGACCTTTGACTGCCCAGGCGCTTGCGATAACAGAGGGGCGTTCAGTTACGCTGGCAGCCTGACCTTTGACTGCCCAGGCGCTTGCGATAACGGGGTCGACATAGCGGGCAGACAACTGAACGGAGCGCCTGCTTTGAAGTAAACAAAAATGGCGACCGCTGCCAGCGGCGCTGGTAAAATTGACCGTTCAGTACTTTGTGCCTTGGATTTTCTCAGTAATGGCCCGTCTTTGTCTGGTGTATTGGAGCTAGTCTTGACTGCTGAGTCAAATACCAAACAGAATATAGCTGTCCTTTTTTCTAACATGAAGGAACGAGATGATAACCCCACACGAATTGAGGGGTATGCAACCATTACGGTTCCAAGCTATAAGGATGAGACCTTTAAGGAACATTTTCGGATGTACAGACCAACTTTTGTGGTGAGTAAGATTATAAAAGGGGTGCCAAAAAGTTACAGTAACCACACTATGTATCTTATCTTTATATTGCTGTGTGAACTAACGCTACGTTATGCATTTCATTATGCTGTGTGGATCTATTTCCAGATATCTTTACTAAGTGGATTTTGGTGCCTAATCTCGGCAGACACTGTCTTAGTCTTAGGCAGGACAGACAGGATCAATCAGGGGATTTTGATTAGGCCCTAGTCAAGCTTTTTTTGGAAAGGATGGAGGGGGGGGGGGTATGCCTTCAAAGTGAAAATGTTCTGGATAAACCCAGGGCCCAGGGGGTAGATCAGTCAATGGACATTCATCATCTAAATCAAATCTAAAAAAAAAAGACTTAACCATCATCATGGTTATATATACCACCTTGCTTGGTAGATATGCCATTTGAATTTGCTTACTTATATTTCACGTTAACAATCACTTAATTTCCAGTTAATTTTTGTTCCAAGTAAATTTACTTTGTTCCATTTTTATTTTTTGGGGGGGGGGGGGGTGGGGGGCTACATATTATTATGATCTTCCCCTCAATTAATTAACGTATCAGCGCAGTGTGTATTTAGGACAGGATTGTTTTCTTTAATCAGGATCCCCTTATAATTGTTCATCATTTTCTCTCGTTAACAGGCTATAGAAACCATTTTTCAGAGACAAAACATTATATGAGATGACACATTATTCCAACAATACTTTCATAGCATGCATCAGTTTGACAAAAAAAAAATATTCGGAGCTTGGAAGTATGCACCATGTGTGCTTATTATTATTATTAAGTCAGGTACAATAATTTTGGATAATAAAGTACTTTTGACTGGTTGTTGTAAACTATTGAAAATAAAATTAGATATATATAATAATAATAATATATATATATATTCAGAGCAAAATTTTGTGTCAGATAGACATTTTCAACATCATTTCACTATTTCAGTAGTGCACCTTGTGGACAAACCCAAACCATTCAAAGGGGAATTGAGTTAGAATCTGTTTAGTCTAAGATTGCATTTTCATGTAAAATTATCAGTGTTTGATGCAATGTGAATGAAACTGTGAATGAAAATACATGTAGTAATAGTAATTAGTGATACATGTATTTTTATATTTGAACAAATACATTTTCCTTTCCATTTGCCTGATATAATTATTGCTTTGTGCACGATGAGAACATGATATTATTAGAACATTCTGTGCTTTTAATTCCCATGAGAAGACATCAAAGTGATTATAAATTTATTTTTCCTTTCAACAGGAGCTCGCATCCCTCTTGTCACCGTTTGTCAGTGGTAAAGTCCACCCAGTGGAGACTAAGCTCATGTGCTTCCTCTGGGTCATGGGCAATAAAGAAAGCTTCCGAAGTGTAGCAGATCGCTTTGGAATGGGGAAAAGCAGTCTCCACTAGTGTCTATCAAATGTTGCTGATGGTCTGATAGAAATAGCCCCTTCCCAGATCAAGTTCCCTCAGAGTATTCCTGAGTGGCATGCCATCAGCAAACAATTTGACAGATTCCCAGGGGTGATTGGATGTGTTGATGGAACATACATCCCAATGATGGGTAAAACAGGGGGAAAGCGGGATGCTTATATATGCATGTAGCATCTGCAAGCTATCCCTTGCCCTCCCCCGTTTTCTTCGTACACTGGTGAGCATGGGTTCATTTCTTCTTCATTTTATTGTTGAGGACCGCCAGAGTGTACTGTACTCCGTGACCTGACCTTCTTTTCTAGTGAGTAGTTTTTTTCCTCGCTCGCTTGTTGTCAGTGTTTTGACTCGTTCAGTAAATATTAGTATGTTCCCGAACATTCGATAACATTGTGGAGACGGATGTTTACGCCAGATTTGGCCTTGAGTGATGTAACCTGATGACGTATTGATGCGTGATTGGTTAGTTTGTGCGAGGGCAAAGGTAACGTTTATTTCGGGAACTTTCTGTAGGAATGTTTATATATATAGACCTGTGTGAGTGGTTGGGGGGTGAGTAAGTGAGTTTCCTTTTGTGTGGCGTAGATATTTAGTTTCGCTGGTGTCTTCCTAGTAATTTATTGTTCACTATACAGTTATTAAACTTTAGTATTATTTAATCTATCGTCGGATCTCGTGTTTATTTATTTTACAGCTGTAATAGTTTCGTTTTCTAAAGGGTTGTAGTTAGATCAACTAACTCTCCCCTACTATAACGTGCTAGAACAACCTCAGCTGTTACATATTGGGGGCTCGTCCGGGATCCGACCATATTCGAACGGACCAGATCTAAATTACTAGATTTATTTACATAGTTTACAGTAGAATATCATCGACAAGTTATCTACAACATGTCGGAGGTTATTGGAAGGCTTAGCCAGGAAGCGGACGCTATGGAGCTCACTGGGCAGGAGAGACGGGACTACCTCCGTGAAGGCCTAGAAAGAGAAAGACAGCTGGAGGCTCAACGACAGGAGAAGGAGGCTGAACGACAGGCTCGGGAGAAGGAGGCTGAACGACAGGCTCGGGAGAAGGAGATGAACCACGAGTTGGAGATGGAGAAGATCCGCCAGCAACGTGGAGGCAACGACTCAGCGCAGAAGACCGACGACCACGCCAGTTCCAAGAGACCCAAGCTACCTGCATTTCAGGACAAGAAGGACGATCTGGATAGCTGGTTGCTGCGGTTTGAGAGGTTTGCCGAGACAGCTGAATGGCCCAGATCCACCTGGACGACATCACTGTCTGCCCTGCTGACCGGGAGAGCTTTGGAGTGCTTCTGCAGACTACCGATCGACGAAGCCAAGGACTACGACAAGATCAAGGAAGCGTTGCAGAAGAGGTACAACCTGTCAGAGGACGGATACCGACTCATGTTCAGACAAGGTAAGCCTGAAGATGGAGAAGATGTTGGAATGTTTTTGACCAGGATCAAGACCTATCTAGAGAGGTGGATAAAGCTGTCGAAGACGGAGGAGACCTACGAAGGAGTGAGAGATCTGTTCGTCAGAGAGCAATTCATGGATGCCTGCCCACCAGACCTTGCAACCCATGTGAGGGAGAGGAAACCAAAGACGCTACAGGACATCGCAGATTCAGCGGAGGCGTACCTGGTAGCGAGGAACCGGACGCTCAGCGGGAGCGCCAGACTGCAGAGCCGGCCAGTGCGACAGAGGCCCAACGGAGACAGAAGCCCACAGGTCTGCCATAGGTGCCAGAGGCCGGGACACAAGGCGAGGGAGTGTCGTGCAAGGACAAAAGACAAAGGTGAGTTCAGATGTTACCTTTGTGGAAAGCCAGGCCACGTTCGGAGGATGTGTCCAGCCCAGAAGGATATGGGACGAGGCAAGCCGAACAAGGCGGCGGCGGCCGTAGTGATAGCGGCGGACGAGTCGTCGAGACAGAATGCGACGACGGCTGACACCAGCATCAACGTTCAAGCGGTAATGAAGGACGGGAAGCTACAGTTAGCGGTGCCTGTTACTTGCGGAGGATGCAGTGACGGAAGGACCGTGGAGAAACTGAAGTTACCAGTGATGAAGGGCTTGATTGGAGATCGAGCGGTAGATGTCCTGAGAGATACCGGCTGTGAAGGTGTAGTGGTGCGGCGAGCACTGGTGGACGACGGACAGCTCACCGGTGGGAAGAAACTTATCGCGAGGATCGATAACTCCTTGCTAGCGGCGGAGGAAGCCGTTATCGACGTGAAGACGCCTTACCTGACGGGCAAAGTGACGGCGCTGTGTCTCCCGGAGACCATCTGCGACCTAATAGTCGGGAACGTGGACGGAGCGAAGGATCCGTACGACCCTGATACTGAGGTGATGGTAGGAGCGGTGACCACGAGGGCCCAGGAGAAGAGGAAGGACCGGTCTACGTCGCTGAAGGTGCCGAGGGCAGAACGGCACGCGGGAGTGGATAGAGAGGAACTTATCCGACTCCAAGAAGAAGACGAAGTCATTAGGAAGTTAGAGCAGAAGAAGATCCCAACTAATAGAGGCAATAAATCTGTTCATTTTGAGAAACATGGAGGAGTACTGTACCGGATCTACAAGGACCTGAGACAGGCGACGGTTATAAGGCAAGTGGTACTACCCGAGAAACTGAGGGAGTATGTACTGAGCGTAGCCCACGACTCGATCGTCGGAGGACACCTCGGCGTGAAGAAAACCAAAGACAGAGTTATGAGCAATTTTTATTGGCCTGGAATTGAAGGTGACGTCGCGAGATACTGCCGCTCATGCGACATATGCCAGAGGACGGTGAACAAAGGAGCGACCCCAAAGGTGCACCTGCAGAGTATGCCAGTAGTGGACGTACCATTTAGGCGAGTGGCCGTGGACTTAGTAGGACCTATCGACCCCCCAAGTGAAGGTGGACATCGGTATATCCTGGTGTACATAGACTACGCTACTCGCTACCCTGAAGCCACACCCTTGAAGAAGATCGACGCAGAAACGGTAGCAGAAGCCTTAGTGAACATCTACAGCCGTTTGGGTGTGCCCGAAGAGATCTTGTCGGACCAAGGGACCCAGTTTATGTCAGATGTCATGAAGGAAACGAATAGACTACTGGGAATTCGACAGTCGACCACTACAGTCTACCACCCTATGTGCAACGGGTTGGTGGAGCGATTCAACGGCACGCGGAAGAAAACATTGAGACGACTGTGCGCAGAGCAACCCAAGCAGTGGCACAGATACATCAACCCGCTGCTCTTCGCATATCGTGAAGTTCCCCAAGAGTCGACCAAGTTTGCCCCATTCGAGTTGCTGTATGGGAGAACTGTGAGAGGACCAATGCACATTTTACGACAACTATGGACCAAGGACGTAGAGGAGCCGGAAACGAAGACCAGTTACCAGTACGTCATGGAACTACGTGAGAGGCTGGAGGACACATGGAAGTTAGCGACGGAAGAAATCTCCAAGGCTCAAGGTAGACAGAAGACCTACTACGACCGGAAAGCGCGAGAGAGGAAGTTCCGCCCCGGAGATGAAGTGTTGGTGCTACTGCCGACGAACACTAACAAGCTCCTAGTCCAATGGAAGGGACCATATAAGGTAGTCTCAGTTGTCGGTGTTAACGACTATAGAATCAAGATGGGTGCAAAAGAAAAGACCTTGCACGCCAACCTCCTCAAGAGATACATTCCAAGGACGTCAAAAGCAGCAGCAGTGGCAATGGAACCGAGACCTATTGTGACCGAGATGTGTGGGATGGACAACAGTAGGAGAGATATCACGCCTGAACATGTCAACGCCATAAAGGACGGCGGCGGTGATAGTGCTGAGACTGTACTGGCAGAGGACGACATGATGGACAAGAGTCAACCCGTGGAGTCAGCTGGCATGACAATCATCGAGGACTGCGACCTGGAAGGCGACAACGGTGGAACGACGGAGGACCTTGCCGACCTAGGAAGCTGGGACCAGAAGGAAAGCTACAGAGATGTCCAGTATGGAACGCAACTGACATCGGAACAACGTCAAGAACTCTGCGATGTGGTGAAGAATTACCAGCACATCTTCACCAATCTCCCTGGATGCTGTCAGTTGGGTGAACATCGCATCGACCTGACGACAGAAGTACCAGTTCGTCAACGACCATACCCGGTGCCCTACGCTATGCGCGACTCCTTGAAGGAGGAGCTTACCACCATGGAACGGCTGGGCATCATTCGAAGGAGCTCATCAGCTTATGCTTCACCTATTGTTGTCGTCAAGAAGAAGGACGGATCCAACCGAGTCTGCATCGACTACAGGAGGTTAAACCAGATCACAGTATACGACCCTCATCCGACAGCAGCGCCATCGGAAGTGTTTCAGAGTCTCTCGAGAGGAAAATTATTCTCTCGGATTGACCTGAGCAAGGGATACTGGCAAGTGAAAGTTCGAGAGCAAGACATTCCCAAGACGGCGTTCGTCACCATGGGCGAACACTGTGAATTCATTCGGATGCCTTTTGGGATGATGAACTCAGGAGCCACGCTGAACAGGATCGTAAAGCCATTGATCCGTGGAATGAACAATGTGACAGCATATGTGGACGACCTGCTTATTCATACAGAGACATTCGACGAGCATGTGAAGACTCTCAAGGACTTACTGCAGAGGATGGACCAAGCTGGATTAACTGCAAGACCATCGAAGTGTCTGATTGGAACGTCTGAAGTAGACTTTGTTGGACACTTAGTGGGAGAAGGTATGATTGGCCTGTTAGAAGAGAATGTATGTAAGGTACGAGACGCACCCAGACCCACCACTAAGAAGGAAGTGAAAGCATTCTTAGGATTAGTGGGATATTACCATGAATTTATTCCTAACTTTTCAGCGATTGCATCACCATTGTCTGATTTACTTAGAAAGGGTCAGCCCAATATAGTTCAGTGGGATGAAACGCAGGAGAAAGCGTACACCTCTTTGAAGAATGTCATTATCTCCAAACCCGTGTTATGTTTGCCAGATTTTTCCAAAGAGTTTGTCTTAGCAACTGATGCATCAGATCGCGGATTAGGCGCTAGTCTTATGCAGGAACACGAGGGAAAGTTGTACCCTGTGGCATATGCTAGTCGTAAGCTATTGCCTCGTGAGACAAAATATTCGGTCTCAGAGCGCGAATGTTTAGCTATTGTTTGGGCTGTAAAAAGGTTTACTTTGTATTTGTATGGAAAGGAGTTTGTGCTCCAAACTGACCATCGGTCATTAGAGTTTTTGAACTCTGCCAAGTTTGACAGTCCAAAACTATTACGATGGAGTTTATTTTTACAGTCTTATCGATTCAGGATTCACTACGTAAAAGGCAGAGAAAATGTCTGTGCCGATTTCCTGAGCAGGGTATTTTAAAGTAGTACACTATCAGTGAAATGCATTGTAACCCATACTTTTGCCTACTAGATGAATTGCTAGGACGGCAGTATTGTACTGTAATTGGGGACATAGTTCATCTGTGACTGAATATTGAATTGATGGCTGATAGAGAGTCATGATGTGTTAGTCACATTTTGATTTTATGCTATGTCATATTTGTTACCAATGGAACTTGGTGTAATTTTTGGAAAATGTAACCCAAATGGGGACTGCGAGCAAGCAGTGTTTGTGTTATGTTGCAATGTTGTAACTTGTTTTGACCTAAAATGATGAAGAAAGACCCTAACCAGTGGTCGGTATGTATTGGTATTTTTGCCATTGTACGTATGAGTTATACATTTTGGAGATAACCATGTTATGTACAACAAGTTATATGCTATGATTCGTGCACGAAGCATTATGTAAACGATGGGCCATCGTTTCACCATATATGATTTGTAATAATATCATTGACCATTGTTTCACCACAGTGGTGGCGTTGTGTTATTTTGACTAGTAGGCCTACTGTTTACTATTGGGAAGCAATGACGGTATTGTATTAGTTATGGTATTAGTGATGCAAAGGATATTGCATTGTATTGTATTTGCGATGAAATTTGGGAAGGCACTGAAATTGTTAGTGATTGTAATAGAATTAGCAACCACCTTTGTGAGATTGGGAGTACTGTAAGATTGTTATTTCAAGATATTGCAGACGCTGAATAATGTTTTGGAGTTGAAAAATATTCAACTTAAATTGGGGAGTTGTGTAGCATCTGCAAGCTATCCCTTGCCCTCCCCCGTTTTCTTCGTACACTGGTGAGCATGGGTTCATTTCTTCTTCATTTTATTGTTGACGACCGCCAGAGTGTACTGTACTCCGTGACCTGACCTTCTTTTCTAGTGAGTAGTTTTTTTCCTCGCTCGCTTGTTGTCAGTGTTTTGACTCGTTCAGTAAATATTAGTATGTTCCCGAACATTCGATAACATTGTGGAGACGGATGTTTACGCCAGATTTGGCCTTGAGTGATGTAACCTGATGACGTATTGATGCGTGATTGGTTAGTTTGTGCGAGGGCAAAGGTAACGTTTATTTCGGGAACTTTCTGTAGGAATGTTTATATATATAGACCTGTGTGAGTGGTTGGGGGGTGATTAAGTGAGTTTCCTTTTGTGTGGCGTAGATATTTAGTTTCGCTGGTGTCTTCCTAGTAATTTATTGTTCACTATACAGTTATTAAACTTTAGTATTATTTAATCTATCGTCGGATCTCGTGTTTATTTATTTTACAGCTGTAATAGTTTCGTTTTCTAAAGGGTTGTAGTTAGATCAACTAACTCTCCCCTACTATAACGTGCTAGAACAACCTCAGCTGTTACAATGCAGAAAAGGCTTCCCCGCCCTTCATGCCCAGATTGTATGTGACAACAATCTGAAGATTCTGGACATCACAACTGGCCACCCAGGATCTGTGCATGATGCTCGTGTCTTCCGAAAGAGTTCCGTGGCAGGGAAGTTACAGTCTTTGCCGTCCAATTTTCATGTTTTGGGTGATTCGGCTTATCCATTAGAATCATATATTATGACCCCTTATAGAGATAATGGGCATCCTAGTGCTGCCCAAAGTAAGTATAATATTGTACATTCGTCAGTACGCAGTTGTGTAGAAAGATGCATTGGTTTGTTGAAGGGCAAATTTAGACGCCTCAAGTCTTTTGAAGCAGAGGATGACATTCTCATGGCAAAACTGGTTATTGGTTGTGCTGTGATACATAATGTAATCCTTTCTCTTGAAGGGATAGAGGAGGAGTTAGTTCCCAGCATGGGAATCCAAGAGTTAGATGATGCAGCAGCAGATTGTGGACAAGACAAATCTGCTGCTAAGAAAAGAGATGATATTGCAAGTTTGTAACGTCTAACTCTAAATACCGAAAATTATGTCATATCATAGGTAGTCTCTAATATCAATACCACAGCTTCAACCATTTTAACCCCATCAGTTCCATTTACTGGTTCAGATAATTATCTGAAAAGTATTATCACTGAATTAGTGAATTGTATATTACATGTATTTCTTTGTCATCCTGTGCTCAAATGATTTCACACTTAGGGTCAGTAGACCAATGCTCGTACAGAACCAGTGCTCGTACAGAACAATACAAATCAATTAGGAAGGATTGGAGACTATAGTGCTGTACGAGCACTGGTCCTGTACGAGCATGGGTCTACTGACTCTATGTTTCCAGACATGCAAAAATATATAAGATTGTCATAATCATAAGCAAAATATATAAGATTATCACAATCATATTCATAAGAAATATTGTATTATTCTTTGAGTTTGGGTTTAAAGGCCCCGTCAACTATAACTATAACCAGGTGTCAGGGTTAGGACTAGAAGTGTCGTGCTGGGTCACGGCGTGTTTATTTCATGGTCTCGTTAACTTTAGCCAGTGCAAATGTCCTTGAACTATTCTCGTGGACAGTTTGTTTTTGTAACGCTTTTTCTTAGAGATGGAAAGAAAGTGGGGCAAGATAGAATAAATGGATAAATTAGCAGTGACGGTGCAGTTTTCGACCCCGTGATTTTGATGAATTCTAACAGAGAGGGAAGGGGTGAGTAAAAGGGAAATAGTAAATTCGTACATAAAACGTAGAGGGTTAGTGACTTTAGGAAGGGTTTTGATACGTTAATTCGACCTTGTCTGTTACTAGTGCAAGGCCGTGACCGATTTCCATGCAGAATCTATTAATACTAGGAGCTGAGCTCGAAATGGATGCGCCAATCAAATCTAGGCAGTTGGCTGGGGATTTGCAGATGGCCGAGCAGTATTTAAGCGGAGCCATTCCCACGTTTCTTCACTCCCATGCAGAAATATCCTTCTGTGAAGGCAGTCGGCGTGATTCAGCCAGAGAGAATCAGAAGATTGTTACAGTCATGTCTATGTCCTTGATAGACATTGGAATGAGACCATACGATTCCCACAAATTATCTACTGCTATTATCTCCAGCTCCCTGATCTCGTATCAGGGACCAAGTGTAAGTGTTTGTCTATTGATTCGACGATGAACGTGAAGCTGACCTTAAATTCTCCAGTAGAAGTGCTACCGAAGGATGCAAGACTACAATGTATTTTAACTTGCAACTAGATCTAGCATGAATGTCTGGTATACACATTTGTAAATTGAAATTGATGTGTCTGGATGAGGCTGGGGATTGCCAGCCCATCCTAGAGTAGATCTAGATCTAACTTAACTACGTCAGTTGTATTGACGAGGTTGATACTTTATAAGCGGTAGGCACAAATAACTGAGTTAACATTGTCGTCTGAGACATTAGAATATTATTTGTAAGATAGTAGGCAGACTATATCTGGAAGATAGATAAGTAATAATTAAATTGTGAATGAGTCAGAATGATATAATCTTTTAGGAATCCTAGAGGAGACTTCTAGTGATATATTATTGAATTTTCATTTGATGCTGCTGATGTTGTCCTTTTAATATGTAAGAGCTAGACGAAATTTGTTAGGGATTTTAAAGTAAATAAATTTGTGGCCCTGCAGGTCCTTGATGAAACTTATTCGAATTGTTATTAGTGTATGTGGCATGGTATGGAAGAATAATTCCTAAAAACCTCTCGATATTTTAAATGCAGTCGTAACACCAATAATTCCATATAACCCAACTCGTAACACCAGGACCACACAGTACACATGTAGATATTGTTTGAATTTCCTTTATTCTTCCTGGTTTACGCATGGCTAAAACTACATTAAATTCTAGCAAGGACTTCTGGTAGTAAACCTATTGTAATCTGAGTTGAAGTCTTGACAAGTTAAATTATACTGAAATTGTTTTGAGATCAGTCTTAAGTTGATAATGTGTTTCTGAATATCTAATCTATTACACCATTTCTGATTTTTCCAAAATTGATCAAAATATTTTTTAATAACTTATAAGGATGTGTTTGACTGCTGTTACAGGGAATGCACACAATGCATATTGCATACTGACGAATGTACAATAGTATGTTGGTACTTACTAAATTGTGTTTGTAAATTGCAATTGCAAGTTTTAAGATTATATGTATGTATTTTGGTGGGGTATACCATACAGTTCACATGTAGATATTGTTTGAATTTCCTTTAGGCTTCCTGGTTTACGCATGGCTAAAACTACATTAAATTCTAGCAAGGACTTCTGGTAGTAAACCTATTGTAATCTGAGTTGAAGTCTTGACAAGTTAAATTATACTGAAATTGTTTTGAGATCAGTCTTAAGTTGATAATGTGTTTCTGAATATCTAATCTATTACACCATTTCTGATTTTTCCAAAATTGATCAAAATATTTTTTAATAATGTGGTATGTGGTATTTTGGCATTCAGTATTTTGTCTTAGAGGAGCGTGTTCCAATCACAGTGCTTAAACTTGGGAAAAACTAATATCACGCAACACCATATAAAGCTAACAGATGAAACACCATTTAAAGATAGATACAGAAAGATTCCCCATGCGATGATTGAAGAAGTTAGGAAAGAGATAGCTGATATGTTGGATCAAGGCGTGATTCGTCCGTCACAAAGTTCGTTTAGTTCAAACTGCGTTCTAGTTCGAAAACCAGATGGAAGTTTACGAGTATGTATAGATTACCGAAAGCTAAACGCGAGAACAGTCAAGGATGCATATGCTATTCCAAGAATTGAAGACACCTTAGATGCGCTTCATGGATCCCAGTACTTTTCTTCACTTGATTTAAAAAGCGGATATTGGCAGATTGAAGTTGCGGAGGAAGATATTTCAAAAACTGCTTTCACGGTTGGGAATTTAGTTTTCTATGAATGTTGTCGTTTACCGTTTGGCGTTACCAATGGGGTTGCAACTTTTCAGAGATGTATGGAAACATGTATGGGAGACTCGAATCTCAAAGACTGTCTTCTTTACCTAGATGATATCATTGTATTCAGTAGAACTTTTAAGGAGCACCTTCAGAAGTTGGAGACAATTTTCAGAAAACTGTCTGATGCGGGACTTAAACTAACACCTTCTAAATGTAAATTTCTCCAGAGTGAGTTGAAATATCTTGGACATGTAGTTTCCAAAGACGGCGTGTCTTGTGACCCAAAAAAATAGAATGCGTGCAGAAATGGCCAGTTCCAAAGACACTTAAAGAACTCCAGAGTTTTCTAGGATTTGTAGGTTTTTATCGTCGTTTTGTACCAAACTTTTCTTCTATTGCCAAACCCCTTCATAGGCTCCTACAGGACGTCGGGGGAAAGAGGGGCAGCACTAAACTAGTTTGGAGTGACGATCAACAGGCGGCATTTGATCAGTTAAAAGATCTTGTAGTTGACGCACCTGTTCTGGCTTATGCCGATTACTCTAAAGATTTCATTCTTCACACTGATGCTTCATCTGAGGCGATAGGTGCTGTTTTGTACCAGGGACAGGATGGCAAGAAACGTGCGATAGCGTTTGCAAGTAGAGGTCTTTCTAAGTCTGAGAGAAACTATCCTGCCCATAAACTTGAATTTCTCGCATTAAAATGGGCTGTTACTGAGAAATTTTATGATTATTTACATGGAAACAAATTCTGTGTGTACACTGATAATAACCCACTGACTTATGTAATGACTTCAGCTAAGCTTGATGCTATTGGTCACAGATGGGTTGCGCACCTCTCGGAATTTGATTTCGAATTGAAGTACAAACCGGGAAAGTGTAATCGAGATGCGGATGGTTTGTCTCGGATTAAATGGCCATGCACTGTCCATAGTAATGTAATTCAAGCAGCCCTACAGGGTTCACACACCCTTGAGTGATATTTTGGATAGTGGCACAAATTTAGAAGATAGGGAAGCTGATAACACCTGACAATTCAGCCTTGTTTGAACAGGTTGACACAAAAATTGACTGGGCCAACGCTCAGCGATGTGACAGAAATATTAATCAAGTGATATCGTGCATAGAAGGGTCCGTATCAAAGTCGAAGTGCACTACGGGTGCAAGGCAACTTCTGAAAGAGGGAAGTAAGCTGAAAATGAAAGAAGGTGTATTGTATGGGCAATGTCATGAACATGATAATACCATCTTCCAGTTGGTGTTGCCTGTGGCTTTCCGCCAGAAAGCTTTGAAGGGAGTTCATGATGATTGTGGGCACCTTGGAATTGATAAGACTTTGGATCTCTTACGTAAGCGATTCTTCTGGCCTGGCATGTCACAGGACGTCAAAAGATATATTGCTTCGTGTAAACGTTGTGTCTGCAGGAAGGCAGATACACTTCAGCGGGCTCCTCTCGTAAGCATTACAACAAGTGAGCCTATGGAATTAGTTTGCATTGATTATCTGTCTCTTGAACCTTGCTCAGGAGGGATAGAAAATATACTTGTCATCACTGATCATTTCAGTAAATATGCACAAGCCATACCGACGCGTAATCAAACAGCACAAACAACTGCGAAAGTCTTGTTTGATAATTTTATTGTTCATTACGGTCTACCCGCTAGACTTCATTCAGATCAAGGACGAGCCTTTGAAAGCGGAGTCATTCAATCTGTATGTCAGATCACAAGTATTAAAAAGTCCAGAACAACACCTTACCATGCCCAAGGCAATGGTCAGACTGAGCGTTTCAATCGCACACTGCTGAACATGCTCGGCACTTTGCCTGATGAACACAAAGCAAATTGGAAAGCTTTTGTACCTCAAATGACGCACGCCTACAACTGTACCCGACATGCTTCCACAGGCTATTCACCGTATTTTCTTATGTTCGGTCGCGAACCCAAACTTCCGATTGATCTTGAATTTGGTTTGTTAGAACAGTCGATGCCGGTACCATCTAAATCCTATCCTGATTATGTGAAAAATATCCAGGAGCGTCTGGACTATGCTTATAGATCAGCTCTTAAAGCCTCCGAAAAGGCAAAGCACTCGCAGAAACAGTGTTATGACAGAAAGGTTCAGGGAGCTACTATTCAACCAGGTGATCAAGTTCTTGTTCGAAGACTTGCTTTCACTGGGAAACACAAACTAGCAGATAGATGGCATTCCGATGTTTATGTAGTATTGCAAAGACCTAATTTAGACATTCCCGTATATGTCGTGCAAAAGGCTGACGGTCAAGGTCCTAAAAAGACATTACACCGAAATTTGTTGCTACCCTTCACACCGAGAGAGGTTGGCGAGCAACCTGATATTGATAAGGTGTCTGCTGTAGGTCGCGCCCCACGAAAATGCGAGAGGTCCGTCGCGAATTTGCGAGAGCGACTTGAGTCTTCTCCTTCAGATTCAGAGCAAAGTATTTGCGTTATCGAAAGGTCAGACTTAGAGACGAACGCAGTTCGAATGTCAGGCACTGATGACCATCTGTCATCCAACCACGACATTAGTTCTGTGGCAGATTCTGAGTCCAGTGAGACTCCGGTAGAAATTCGGTCGCCTAGACGACGACTAAGGCCAAGATGGATGACATCTGGTGACTTCGTTATTTCACAACAATTAAGAACTTTGAGAGATAAAGTTCGGGACTCTTTTATTTTCCGTAAATTTCGTAGACATTAATGGTATGCATTATTCCAGTTGACTTGTCCGAGACCTCAGATGTGTCTTAAGGTTTCAGTTAGGTGGTTTTGTTCTTATTTCCTTCTTTTTTATTCCATTCTGAGCAAAAATCGGGACGATTTTTTTGTGTTCAGGGGGGAGTATGTGGTATTTTGGCATTCAGTATTTTGTCTTAGAGGAGCGTGTTCCAATCACAGTGCTTAACTGTGAGCGACAGTTAGACTGACCCGCCCCCAAGACCGTGGGAGGATGGGAAAGAATCGTATAAAACCCCGGGCCTGTCAAGCCCCAAGCACTGCGTCTCTTCCCCCAGTCGAGAGCAGGTGTGTGTGTTATTGAATAAACGTCTTTTGTGCCCTACAATAGACTTATATTGTTCTTTGACAGGTGCGTGCTCTTTAATACTTATAATACTGTTCTTGCTGATTTTAAGATGATAATATCAGATACTATCAGATATTTACGATGAGTGTAACTCTGTAAGCAATAGATGTATTTTCCTCATAAGTATATTAGACTCTGGAAGTTATGAAAGAGTTCTGTGGTTATGCTGTTTATATTGTTTTAGATACATGTAGCCTGCTGAAATGCCGTATACTATTAGCCTAACCGAGCAGAATGTTTGCTCACAAATGTTATGTTATATCGACGACCACGATATTAGTGCGTACTGAATGTTTAGAAGTCTTTCGATAATATTGTTCTCTCTTTCTCTCTCTCTCTCTCTCTGATATCGCACATCTCATGTTGTGTTTATTATCTTCACTCTTGATTTATTTACGTTTTATATGTCACAGGTCTGGCGCCATCCCAGGTCTGGCCATTGGCATCAATTAGATCTTATTCTCTCAAGGAGGAAGAGTTTGGGCTGTATAAAAATAACTCGTTCCCTCCACAGTGCTGACTGTGACACCGACCATGCACTGGTAGTCAGCAAAATCAAAATTTCGGCCAAGAAAATATACAGATCAAAAGCCCCTTCAATCCCTAAGATCAATGTAACAGCAATCAGAGATGAATCAAATAGAAAGTCATTTGAAAAGTTATTTGCTGTAAGCATGGATAATGTCACCCAATGTGACTCGGTAGATGAAACATGGAACACTTTCAGTTCAAAAATTCATGACTGTGCCATCAAGTCTTTTGGACAGCATAAAGTTTCAAACAACGACTGGGTAGCCCAGAACAGCGAAATTCTCCTACCTCTCATTGAGCAAAAGAAATCTCCTTTCAATGAGTATAACAAAAATTGCAATCAGAGTACAAAAACTTGTTTGAAAAATGCAAAAGCTAAACTTCAGCTGGAGGTAAGACGTTGCGCCAACAAATACTGGACAGACTTGTGTAACAGCATACAAGAGGCAAATGAAAAGGGAGATATGAAAACCGCCTTTAGTCAGATGAAAGTAGCTCTTGGGCCAATCATCACCAAAAGCGCCCCACTTAAGTCTGTAAATGGTGAACCCATCACAGATAAAAATGAACAACTGAATAGGTGGGTAGAGCATTACTCTCTGTTGTATTCAACTGAGAAAAATATTCCACCAGATTTTGAGGAACACCTCCAAAAACTGCCAATAATGGCCGAACTTGACGCTGAACCTTCCTTAGTCGAGCTTTCCAATGCAATCGACCACCTGTCTGCTGGAAAAGCCACAGGAAGTGACAACATTCCTGCAGAGGTATTAAAAGACCTAAAAGGCCCACTATTACCACACCTGTATAATCTGTTACTGCAGTGTTGGAAAGAAAGCGTGATACCACATGATATGAGAGACGCCAAAATTGTCACACTTTACAAGAACAAAGGAGACAAAGGCGACTGCAACAACTATCGAGGCATATCCCTCCTCAGCATTACTGGAAAGGCTTTTGCTCGCGTCATCTTCTGCCGCCTTCAACAACTGGCGGAAAAAGTCTTACCAGAAACACAATGTGGCTTTCGAAGCAAACGATCAACTATTGACATGATATTTGCACTTCGGCAAATCCAAGAAAAATGTAAAGAACAAAACAGGCCGCTTATAACATGCTTTGTGGACCTAACAAAGGCTTTCGACACCGTAAGCCGATCTGGCCTGTATGCAGTCCTTAAATCCATAGGCTGTCCACCAACATTGCTAAAACTTATTGCATCCTTCCACACTGACATGAGGGCATGTGTCAACTTTGAGGGCTGCACATCCAATTCATTTGCTGTAAACAGCGGTGTGAAGCAGGGATGTGTTCTTGCTCCTACCTTATTTGGTATATATTTTGCAGCCCTACTCAAGAATGCCTTTGGTCAATGTTCAGGTGGAGTACTTATTAACACCAGAGTGGACGGCTCCATTTTTAATGTTGCCAGACTAAAAGCAAAATCTCGTACAGAGCATATTATGTTACAAGAGCTCCTCTTCGCAGATGATGCTGCAATCGTGGCCCACGATGAAACCACGCTCCAGGCTCTCATCAATAGCCTTGCCAAAGCCTGTGACAAATTCATGCTAAAGATCAGTGTCTCAAAAACTGTAGTTTTGACACAAGGCTTGAGAAACCCCAACCCAATCATGCTGAATGGCTCTCCTCTGGAGCAAGTGGGAAAATTCTGCTACCTAGGCTCAACCATCAGTGGTAGCACAGACATAACAACTGAAATAAATGCCAGAATAGGAAAGGCGGCCACAGCTTTTGGCAAACTCTCAAAAAGGGTGTGGAACAATAGCAAGCTGACCATCAAAACAAAGGTACTCGTGTACCAAACTTGCGTCCTAAGCACCCTGCTGTATGGCTCAGAGACATGGACCACCTACTCCAAACATGAAAGATCCCTCAACTCCTTCCACCTGCGCTGCCTACGCAAAATTCTCAAGATCAAGTGGCAAGACAGGATCTCAAATATCGAAGTTCTGAGCCGAGCCAACATTCCATCAACTCAGGCTCTCCTAGGCAAAAAAAGACTGCGGTGGCTTGGACATCTCCACCGTATGGAAAATGATCGCATCCCCAGACAAATTCTCTACGGGGAACTTGCTACTGGCAACCGACCCAGAGGTAGGCCACATCTGCGATTCAAAGACACTTGCAAGGTCACGATGAAAGCATTCAACATCGACCCCAATGAATGGGAGAACCTTGCAAATGATCGAAGCAGATGGAGACAAAAATTGCGCAGTGGCACGCTCGCAATAGACTTCAAGGCAAAAGAAACATACCTGACAAAACGACAGAGGCGGAATGAAAACACTCGCCAAAGTGAACCCAAAAGACGGACCTGCAATCACTGCCATCGCACTCTCGGGTCAACCATTGGTAGAATAAGCCACGAGAGAAGCTGTCAGTCAAAATGAAAGTGAATATTCTAGCTGCTAAGACCGTCTGTAAAGACGCTAAAGGCCATATATATGTCACAATTCCCAGACTGGGAGATGTAATAATGATAACAAGACAACAATCACGAACGAACAAGTTTAACACTTAACAGAACAACCCATCAGACTCACACATTTATTATACATAAACATAAAGATAATAGAGCAAATACAGACATTATATTATTCAATTCCACTGCCGTACAACGGCCTTCTCCCGTACGCACACTTCCTCGGGTCCAAAACCCGGTAGTTACTTTCTAGAGACACTTCGGTCTCAGCTTCTCCTCTCCCTGTCTTAATAGCACATTAATATTTCACTGGCACCGCAGTCTCCCAATAGCACCTTCCTATTGCCATAACACATTATCATTCCAATAGCACATCAACATGGCAATAGCACATTAGCATTTCAATAGCACATCAACATGGCAATAGCACATTAGCATTTCAATAGCACATCAACATGGCAATAGCACATTAGCATTTCAATAGCACATTCACGATCACATATACGTCCCTGTCGGTGGCCAGACTGCCACGACTCCTTTGTGTTGCGACTGTCCTACACGACAGCGTCACTCCTGGCCTATGTGTGGCCTTCGGCCCTATGCTGGCCTATCCCCTGGGCTCACCGTAGGCGGCGCTTCGGCCCGTCCCCGGCACCTACAAGAATAACATTACATTGGTATAATACCATACCACTTCTATTCACTTCACCCCTCATTACGACTCATGAAGCGGACACACAATAGTTCACATTTCACTCACCAAACATCCCACGGTAACACACCTCCACCGTAGTACACAATACTCACTCTCGCTACAAATCCATGAACTCAACGTACATCTATCGCTCATGGCGCACATTGCTATATACAGTATCAAGGACTTCCACATTCCTCACATATACTTATTTACATCATGGTAATAGACGAATATAATACATCAATCATAATTATCAATCATCGTTCCACCTACCAGTCATCACTGGAAAAAACACTACTCCCAAGTCTTCCGACTGCTCTCCTTATGTTCGCCCTCTGGGGCTTTCTCCTGCGTCCGCTTGCTTAGACGTCTTAGTGTGCAGTGATAGTAATACAGCGCTCTCGCCTCATTCAGACCCCCACCACTCACAACATGCACGCTTTAACGTTAACTAACAGAAGTCAATATAGGTGAGCAGCCTCACTATCCCGTGAGTCATTCCCCACTTCCACGACCCCGTAATCTCTGAATTCCGCTCACTCCACTCGTGACATCATCCCCTGTCATGATTCAGATGTTGTTAAAACTCACGCAGAGAGTGAGTTGTTGTTGTTTTACCAGGGCCATGAGAAATTGGCTGGTGGCCTTGAACGGTCCTCGCGAATTATAGTTGGTGAGTAAATAAATGTAAAGTTAAACTGTTAGATGCACGCTTGTCGGTTTTAATGTTCGTGATTAATAAGTAATGGAGTAGGGGTGAAACAAGGTGGGGCTAGTTGACATTGTTAAGTATGACTAGACAAGTTTTTGCACGTTAACTGGCTGGTAGAATAGTGCAGACGCATTACTACAATTAAAATGGTGGGAGGTTTCGACCTATGAGATAGCTGATTTAGTCAATACAGACGAGCAGAAGCATCGTGTCGTGAAGTATCTCCGGTTGACCAGTACCTGAACTGTGTGCTTTGAAGACAAGAAGTCCTTGCTAACGGACTGACTGAGCTCTAGAAAGAAAGGTCTGAGTGGGCTGACCTTTGAAAGCCCACGCTGCGCTATATTGATGTTCGCGCCTACCAGTAGGCGTGACCAATGATAATATATCTTATTTGTTCAAGCATAATAGAGATCGGAGATAGAGAGAGAACTACAGCCTCATAGGAAGACTAAGGAAACCCCAGCGGGCACTCGACCACGAGTGTCCTGTATCATAGATCTATTGCCATAGTATGATTGGAATAATATAGCACATTGTTGATGAATTGAATAGTGATTGTGCATAAAATATAGTCTTTTGGCAACTGCTTAAATTACCTACAAGCCGAAGAGTGCTTCTGTAGGCTTTGAACATACTGGGCTCTCCTAACACTCAAGCCCATATGATTTAGGGAGAGTTTTAGGAAGACGTCTCTCTTGTCCTCTTCTTAATCCTATCTGTAAATATGTTCAGACTGTAGGGTTTGTTATTGTCCGTCTTTTCTTGTTGGTCTGGCGTCAAGTTTCGTTTTTTTTTTTTTTTTTTACACCTTACGTACATTATAATTATACATTCCTTTGTTTAATATAATGCCTGTGTGAGTCATGTGTCTACATTGACGCATTGATTGAGTTTATCTGGTTATTGTGACGTATAAGGCTGATACGCCAGAGTATATAGTTATATATTGGGAATATTGATTCCCCATTCAAGTGCAGTTGTGCACCTGCCTTGAATATCCAGTATATAATTACTGAAGTTATTGTTCTTTAAAGAGAACTACCGGTAATAAAATTACCTTGCAATTGCAATTATACAAGAGCTATAGAAAAATAGCTAAAAATATTAATCAACGATCTAATATTCGTTGATTCACGTGTAATTATATATTACATCGGCAGTGATAACAGTAAGGACACTGCGATTTCATTGAAGAAGGAACATTGTTTGTATTTTGTCGTCTACTAGGGACGTCGACCCGACGAGTGCAAATTGCCTCAGGGATTAATAATCGCGGAGTTAAACAAGTAAATATTTTTTATCGCGTATCGGATTAACGTAAATACTACAGTGATAACATAGTACACTGTCAGACGGGCTATTGCGTGAATTTATCCGGAGACCTGTCCATTAACATTAATAGATCTCCTGTAGAGACCTATTGTGAGTGTAACTAATCATAATGGCCGATTACACTTCCTATATAAATTCAGCGAAGCTGTTAGGCATACCCGAGGACCAGCTGGCTTCTTGGTGCGAGAGTAAACTACAAGAACACCTAGCTAGAGAAGAGCGGGCCGCAGAAAGAGCCGAGAAGGCCGCGGAACGCGAACGACAAAGAGAAATAGAAGAAAGAGCCGACAAAGTGGCTCATCGAGAGCACGAAATTGCCCTAAAGAAATTAGAGCTGCAAGGAAACCAACTGACCGCGGTTCCAACGAATAATGTTAAAGCAAAACCAAAGCTTCCAACCTATAATGATAAGGTCGACCAGATCGATTCTTATATTCATCGTTTTGAGCCCCACGCGGTAGCCGCCGGATGGGAAAGAAATGAATGGACTTCGTGCCTTGCAAATTTATTAACGGGACGTGCACTTGAAGTATTCCATGGCCTCAACATCGAGGATTCTAAAAATTACGACATCCTTAAAAAGGCTCTTTTAAAGCGTTTTCAACACACCGAGGACGGTTTTCACCAAAGATTCCGGAGTTGTAAGCCAGATCCGTCCGAAAATTTTTCAACGTACGTCGACCGCCTAAAGCACTACTTAGACCGCTGGATTCAGCTGGCTGGTGTCGCTGACGGTAATTTTAAAGGGCTTTATGAGCTCGTTCTGAAGGACCAAATATTTAACGCGTGCCATTCAGAGCTAGTCTCCCACATTAAAGAGTGGGCACCTAAGACGTTATCGGAAATCACGTCCTTAGTAGAACAGTACGCGTCCGCACACCCTAATCGTTCGCTGGCTAAAGCCAAAACTAGCGAACCGTTTTATGCTGGAGTCGGTGGAACTGCGCCAATGGGTACAAGAAATTCTCGACCAGTTCATCGCCAGACGCCGCCTCCGCGTGCATATTCCGAACCGCCGCCCAATAAAGCTCGCGGTTTTCCAAGCCGTGCTGGACCTCCCACTCGGGGACATTTTATTCGCTATTCAGGTCCACCCCGTCGTGACGTTAACCAGGGCTACCACTATCAGAGCCTACTATGTCCACCTCCTTGGGCATATTATAATAATCCATATAGTGCACCTCCAATGCAACCCAGACGTAATATATATGACAGCATTACGTGTTATCGGTGCAATAAACCAGGTCATACGTCAAAATATTGTAGGGTTAAGTTTGAAGCTGCAAATGCTTGCACCGTCATTGTTCCGGCTGCACAGAGTAGCCGTACCGTTGAAATTACGTCGCCCATGACGGGCACCGTTCCGGTTATGTCGGCCCTCCATCAACACGGGTCATTGACCTTATATGAGGGTCATGTTAACGCCATACCCGCGTCTGTCTTACGCGATTCAGGTTGCACCACTATCGGTGTTAGGGAATCACTGGTCAGACCGACCCAGCTGATTGAACAACAGGCAACTTGCATTACTTTCGGGGGCTCCGTCGAGCGATTCCGTCTCGCGGAGATATACATCGACACGCCATTCATTACAGGTGTCGTAACGGCATGCGTATTACCAAATCCGGTCGCCGATCTAATTATTGGTAATTTACCACAGGTTAATGATACACCTGACGGCCAGTTAAAGGTTTGGAACGAAAACGTTGCGTGTGTCACCACACGACAAGTCAAAACGTCCACCGGATGGTAATTTACAAACCCCTGCGTTTGATTTTAATGTCACGCCTACAGTTTTCTATAAGGAACAACAAAGCGATCCATCACTAAAACCGCTGTTTGCGAAAGTTCAGCCTCAGAACCGAAATGCCTCTCCGTTTATCATTAAAAATGAATTATTATACAGAAATTTCCGAAATAAACGTGAGACCATTGAACAGCTCATGGTGCCTAAGTCGTTCCGTCGCGACATTCTGCGTCTCGCGCATGATACATCATTTTCAGGCCATCAAGGTTCAGCCAGAACCAAATCACGGATATTGGCTCATTTTTTCTGGCCTGGTGTATACGCGGACGTGAACCGTTTTGTGGCGCGCTGCGATGTATGTCAAAAACGTACACCTAAAGGTAAAGCATCACGCGCACCCCTTCAGGAGATGCCTCCAGTCTCAACACCATTCGAGCGTGTCGCAGTTGACATAGTAGGTCCTCTTAGTAAATCAGACAGAGGCCATCGATTCATCCTTTCGGTAATCGACTACGCGGCGCGCTGGCCTGAGGCTATTCCTTTAAGAGACATTACGGCTGACCATGTCGCTGAGGCACTTGTTACTATTTTCTCGCGAGTCGGATTTCCGACCGAGATTCTTTCAGACAGAGGACCACAATTCACCTCTGATCTATACAAAAAGGTACTAGAATTAGCGGGAATTAAACAGAAATTAACGTCCCCCTATCATCCGCAGTCAAATGGTTGTTGCGAGAGGTGGAATGCGAGCATGAAGTCTATGCTAGCACGCGTATCCGCCGACAAACCTGGAGACTGGGACCGTCAGCTCCCCGCTATTCTCTTCGCCTATAGGGAACTCCCGAACGCGTCCACGGGTTTCTCCCCATTTGAGTTATTATACGGACGTAAACCACGTGGCCCGATGGCCATACTTAGTCAATTGTTCGACGGTTCTGAAACCGACGATTATGATACGCGATGCGCGTATCAATATGTTGTCGATCTCCGACAACGAATTATTAATGCATGCAAAACCGCTCTGCAATTTGCATGCGCTAGAGCGAGTTCTTCAAAATTTTATCGCGATCAGGGCGCCCAAATGCGCGCCTTGTCCGTCGGAGATCTGACACTTGTTCTTTTGCCGCAAACGCAAAACAAACTCCTTCTAACTTGGAAGGGACCATACAGAGTCCTTAAGAGACTCTCCAGAGTGAATTATTTGATAGATATTCGTGGGCAGAGGAAAATATTTCATATTAATATGCTGAAAAAGTACCTGCCTAGCGATGATCGTCGTAACAACTCCGTTCATGTCGTCCCAAGGGCCAACGCGGCTTTAGTTACTGTCGACGACGAGGACCCTTTGAGTATCGACAAATCGTTGCCCATATTACAGGCCACCGAGATTATAAACGATGTTAATATCAATGATGAGCTTGCGCCGTCGCAGAAACAGGATCTTACACACCTGCTCCAAGAATTTGCCACGGTGTTCACTGATTTGCCGGGTTGTACGTCTTTAGTCCAACATGTAATACGACTTCAGACAGACGTACCGGTATTTGTTAAACCGTACCCACGCCCGCTGCACGCTCACGAAACGATAATTACAGAAGTACGTGCCATGCTACGGCTAGGCGTGATAGAGCGATCAACAAGTCCGTATTGCTCACCGATTGTCCTGGTCAAGAAGAAAGACGATACCGTGCGTTTTTGTATTGACTATAGAAAGCTCAATGCTATAACCATCTATGATGCGGAACCCATTCCCAATCAGGAGGACTTATTCGCGCGGTTATCCAATGCAAGTATCTTCTCTAAAATAGACTTATCCAAAGGATATTGGCAGATTCCTCTCGAAGAAGGAAGTAGACAATATACAGCTTTTCAAACCCCTTTGGGTTTAATGCAATGGAAATATATGCCTTTTGGACTGGTTACTGCACCAGCCACTTTCGCGCGCATGATGAACATCTTGCTAAATGAATTGCGCTGCGTTCTATCATATTTCGATGATATATGTATTTTTCAGGCTGATTGGGCTGGCCACTTAATGGCCCTTCGTGAAGTTTTTGCCGCTCTTCGCCGAGCTGGCCTTACCGCGCGACCCAGTAAAGTGTTCCTAGGATATCACCATATAAACTTTTTGGGTCATACCATAACCCACGGGGTTCAGACTCCAGACGATCGCAAGATATCCAGTATTTTGAAACTGCAACCTCCTAAAACTAAAAAGCAAGTCCGTAGCTTGTTGGGACTTTTGAATTATTACCGGAAATTTATTCCAAACTTTTCCTCGCTCTCAGCCCCGTTATCTGATCTAACGAGGAAAAATGTTCCAAATAGAGTCGTCTGGACGCCTCAGTGCGCTGATGCCCTTCAGACTATTCAGAATTTATTTTCTACTTTCCCCCTGCTTGTTTTTCCCGATATACGCCAGACATTCATTGTCCGAACGGATGCATCAGATAAAGGAATAGGCGCCGTGTTACTCCAACAGCGTGACGGTTTCTTGCGACCGTGCTTATATGCAAGCCGGAAATTACTTGATCGAGAGACGCGCTATGCGATTGTCGAACGAGAGTGCCTCGCAATTGTTTACGCGGTAGATGCATTTTCTCGATACTTATTGATGTCCGAATTTATAATTGAAACGGATCATCGACCATTACTGTTTCTTAAGTCGAACAGAGCCAAGAATGCTCGACTAACCAGATGGAGCCTTGCGCTCCAGGAATACAAATTTACTATTCGGGCTATACCTGGGGAGGATAATTTACAAGCTGATGTATTGTCCCGTTTGATTTAGTGTTCTAAAATAGTCTGTTAAACATTGAGGTTGAGCATTTTTCACCTTTTTCGGAGACCGTGGATGGTTTCACATTATATTGTCCTACCGATTATGGACATTCTTTCTCAAAATTTCCATGTGATTCCTTTTTCCACTAGCGTCCATCCTGACCATGACCTGAGTTTCAGACAGCCTTGACGCCTTTGTCTGCGGGTCAATGAGATGAGAAAATGGCAAACCGAGCGACCAGACCTACTGCTGCCAGGATACCATTACTTTAATTAACTATTGTTCGTTCATGTTCTATGAATGTATTAATTACGCTCAGTGAGCGATGAGCTAGTTGCTCAATATTTCAGTCTTTACAGTATGTCTGCGTGAGAGAAGTTTATCACTTTAATTCTTAAGTGCTACAATAATTATATATTATCACAGAACGTCGCATATAAACATACATATGCTATTGTCCATCGATAATGCACGTTCTTAGAACTTTTTTTCGACTTTCAGTAACGATATATTTTTTACTATATAGCCCTTTCCAAAGTACTATTACATAGCAACGTTAGTAGACAGTTATGTCGTTCAAACCCTAAGTTTTCACTGGGGTGGGGGATGTGTCAAGAATAGATTTAATTCATAAATGTTTCCACTGACTAAATTTTTGTGAGAGAGCAGTGAGTAATTTTTACAAACGTAATTATTGTGCGAGCCAGCATAACTTGGTCTCGTAAACAATTTGTTTTGAACAGTTTTTTTTATAATAGATAGACAGAAGGTGTGGGGAAGGATAGACGGACAGCGTAGGTGTGCATGACAGAGCACTTTTTATATCTCGTGTTTTGAACTAGGTTTAGTAAAGAGGGAAGGGGTGAGTAGGAATTAAATGTTATTGAGATGTCTGTTGACGTACAGAAAATACCGTGATCCAGAGTAAAAGCTCGGGGTTTTGAACATGTTAAGAATTTATTGCTATAAAATTACATTTTATTGTCTTGGGTGATTCGACCTTTGATGTCGACCCAAGGTCGTTGCGTAGGGCTGTTACTTAAAATAACTCAGTTCGGCAGCTGAGCTAGAAGTGGTTGCACCAATCACAATCCAGGAATTAGACGGTAAGCTGCAGATGCAGACCAGTATTTAAGGTCATACAGAACTTAGTTCTGGGCCACATGTAGACAATCCATTTACGAGGTGGTCGGCGATAGTCCTCAGCCAGATGAGAGACATAGAGACGCAGTTGAGCAGTCCATTGTGAGGAGCCTGATTTAAAGCTCCAGAGCCTAAGCTACTTGGTTTGATATAAACCCACAGCGTTTACATCCAGCGCTCTCACTCCCAGTGAGGGCAGCATGGTGAGAGTCCATACTAATTTGTAATGATGAAAGTGAACCGTTCTACTTACTTTTGAAGACAGTTTCAGAGCTACCGCCAGACAACGCATGGTTGTACAAGCATTCTCCATGGCGTGTCTAGAGGAAATGTCCATATCATAACATGTCTCATTGAATTAATAGAATTTAAACTGTTATATCCGTCGCCACGTGCGCGGATTCTATTTGCCATATAACTCATATGACCTGCAAGTAGTTAGATTGAATACGTTAGTCTTTATAGAAAGCTGTAGTTTCATTAGTTAGATTCAGTTGCCTTTGAATTGATATTTATATTTATAATTATATTTGTTACATTAATTCCTGTAATTAAACTGCCCTACAGTTCTGCTAAAAATCAAAGCAATTGATTTATTTAGTTTTTAGAGTGCCAGTATTTTTTTTTGTGTGTTCGTCGATTGTGGGAGCGGACCTCGGAAGAGTGTCAGTCGAAATATCCCCATCTAACCCACATCGCGACACCTACCAATGCCGTAGCACATAAAATACCGGAATCAGGGGAAAATATGGGGATCAATATGCCCTGCACTATGCATATATGTATCACATCATCAATAGCTAACTAAACACAATACCTAATACAGAATCAAAAACCAATCAACCTATCAACCATTCTTCATATCATCTTTATAATGTCAATATTTTAAAGTCGACGACTCATTCACACAGATCCTGTCAATGTTCCTGTCCTCCGATGTATAAGCTCCTGAACTCTTCCCCTAGGCTCGACTAAGGTAGTCGGCGATATGATTGCTGGTTCCTGGAATTGGTTGAATAACGAAGGTATACGGCTGCAAAGCCAATGCCCATCTAGACAAGCGTGGGCTGGACGAACGATTCTTCGACAAAAACGTTAGTGGCTTGTGGTCTGTCTGGATACAAAATTCTCGTCCCATGAGATAACGTCCTAATTTCTGGACGGACCACACAATGGCAAGACACTCCCGCTCTATCACAGAATACTTTCTTTCTCTCTGCAATAACTTCCTACTGACATAACATACAGGATGGAAACATTCGTTCTTCTCCTGTAGAAGACAAGCGCCGACACCAGAGTCCGACGCATCCGTTCTGAGGATAAAATTAGATCGAAAATCGGGTAATATCAGAATGGGTGACGATGATAATGCTGTCACCAAATTATCAAATGCTGTCTGACATTCAGACGTCCACTGGACCTTATCGGGTTGTCCCTTCTTAGTAAGGTCAGTAAGAGAAGATGACAAGGAGGAAAAATTTGGAATGAACTTTCTGTAATAATTTAAAATTCCCACTAAGCTTCTGACTTGTTTCTTTGTTTTAGGGATTTGCAACCCTACTAATTTCTCAATTTTTGTTACTTCAGGTCTCTGAACACCTCTACCCACGATATGTCCTAAGAATACTATCTCTGGACACGCCAAATCCATCTTTGCGGGTTTAGCAGTTAACCCAAAATGACGTAATCGTTGAAAAATTACTGTTAATGTCTGAATATGATCTGACCATGTCGACGTATGACATGCTATATCGTCAAAGAATGACACGACATTAGGTATGTCCTTCAATACCAGTCTCATTAATCGTGCAAACGTCGCTGGCGCGTTTACCAATCCAAATGGCATGACCTTAAATTAGAATAATCCAATGGGCGTTTGGAACGCCGTGTATTGTTTAGACTCCTCAGTAAGAGGGATTTCCCAATAACCTTTCGTTAAATCTATCTTGGAAAACCACGTGGACCCGGCCAATGAAGCTATTAGTTCCTCCTGAAACGGAATAGGCTCCCTATCGCCTACCGTAATAGTGTTCAATCTTCGAAAATCAATACAGAACCGCACCGATCCATCAAGTTTTTTCACGAGGACGATGGGTGATGAATACGGCGATGTTGATGGTTCTATCACATCTAACTTCAACATTGACTCAACTTCCTTTATAACTCTATCTCTCGAAGAAAAAGGCAGCGGATAAGGTCTAAGAGATACTGGCCTATCCGAAGTCAACTTTATTTGGTGCTGGATCACTGTAGTGCGACCCGGCAAATCTGTAATAACATCCGGGAATGACGCTAACAGGGTCTTAAGTTCCCTACTCATTGAACTCGTAAGGTCAGGGTTAAATTTTACGTCCCTGTAACCTTGTGTCGGAGTTAACTCCGGCAATTGAATTTGTATCTCTTCCTGCGCCTCGGTGTCGCTTACGTCACTGTCTAATTGGTCTACGACCCCCGTACAAACAATAGAGAAGACAATCTCCTCTGGTTTGTCTGTGCACACAGATACTGTGGTCTCTCATAAAATCTCTGTAGCATATTAACATGGAAAACCTTACTCGATCCATCAATGTGGATAGCGTAATCTACCTTTGAAACAACTCGCTCAATAACATAAGGACCTTTCCATGTCATCAATAACTTATTATGGTCCGTAGGTAATAACAATAGGACCTTGTCTCCTGGCTTAAAAATTCTCAGTTTGGAACCTCTATTTTTATAGTCTTTTGCTCTTTTTGAAGCGATACTAGAAGCTTCTTCTGCTATAGTGCGCGCTGAAGATAATCTTTCTCTTAAATCAACAAGGTTCTGAAACACCGAAATCTGCTCATCGTCTCCCGATGATGGCGACGTCATCATGTCCCGAAGAACATCAGTTGGACCCCTAGGACTACGACCATACATCATTTCAAAAGGAGAGAATCCCGTTGACTCCTGCCGTACCTCCCTGTACGCCAATAACACTGCAGGGATATATCTATCCCAATCCTTAGGGCGATCAGCAGCTACCTTACGCAGCATCGACTTTAGCGTCGAGTTCAATCTTTCGCACATGCCATTAGCCTGCGGATGATAAGGGGTGGTAGTGATGGGTTGTATGCTGAATAAGCGAAACAATTCCTTCATCATTTCCGAAGTAAATTGTGCACCCCTATCAGATAAAATCTGTTCCGGAATTCCCACCCTAGCGAAAATTCCAAAAAGCGCTTCCGCAACTGCCTCAGACGTTATGGTCCGAAGAGGAACCGCCTCTGGCCATCTCGTAGCATTACATATGACCGTTAAGAAAAATCGATTCCCCCTATCGGTAGCTGGGTGAATGGGGCCAACAAGGTCTATCGAAACCTTTTTAAACGGTTCCGAAACCGTGGGGATCTTTTGAAGAGGAGCCTGGGGTGTACGACCCTTATGCGTCGTCTTTTGGCACGCACTGCATGTCTTACAATGCACTTGTACATCTCTGTGGATAGATGGCCAGTAAAAATTTTTAAGAACCCTTTCTTTGGTTCTAGCTGTTCCCATAGGACCCGCTAATGGGACATCATGTGCCAAAAGCAATACTGTTGCGATTAGCAACGCTGGCACAACGACCTGCTTTAAAATGGAGGCCACCGTTACATACTTACGGAACAGAATGCCCGCCTGAATAACAAAGGACGACGACCCGTTCTTATATTTCCTCGTTTTCTCCGTTCGCGCCTCGTCAAAACATGGACTCAATGATGGGTCCTCCTTTTGTAATGTCGCCAAGCGCCCTGGTGTGATATCCAGGTTGACCGCTGGCGTTGCCAAAGGTCTAATCTTAGTCCTATCACCTACCTGTCGACGTGTCTCGACTGCGGCACAAAAGTCAATACCTTTTGATTGCGACCATGCCTGCACATTCTCCTCGGAAGGGGAAACTACCCGAGATACATTACCAATGATGAGCTGAGCGCCTGGAAAACAACCAACGACTGCTTCGACTTCCCCGCTAAGGAAAGGTGTATCTATCACTATTCTTGCCATGGGTAATTTCTCAATGGCCCCTGAAAATTGTATGCATGGGACAGTCTCACCCGTAAGCTGCGAATCCCGAATGCAGTCCCTATGCACTCCCACAACGGTAGATCCTGTATCTCGTAAAACCGAGACCGGTTCGTCCCCAACAAACCCCGGATAAACCCTAAGACCACCTCCTGTATGACATGAATTTATAACGGGGATCTTTCTCCCACAAGGTAAAACACCGGAAGATAATAACTTCTCACAACTGGGACACTTAGAATACTGTCCGCCTCCGTTGTCCGATGTAACGCACGCAGCCGCATGATGAAATTTATTAGGGGAACATGGACTGGAGCCACTGCGATTGTCATCCACGTTCGCCGCTATCCTACCTGCAGGACAATTCACGCTGATGTGATCTGCTCTTCCGCAGTTCCAACACTTCGCGGCTCTACACTCGCGTGAAAAATGACCCACGCGTCCGCAAGTCCAACACTCCGCTCCCTGTGCTCCGCCAGACCTGGGTCCCCGTGACCCATCGCGGCCGGAACTAAAGTCCCTATGCCGTCGGTCATCGGCAAAGGTCACAAATCGCCCTCGGCCATTACCGCGACCTAGCCCTCCTGCTCGGTCAAACTTACCGGATCCATATGCAGGTGATTGGTGATACCCCCTACGTTGCCCCTGGGCTTGCCCATTATAGGCACCACGCTGACGCGACCTGTCTTTATGTCCTGTCGGCGACCCCTCAACCACGGCGACGTAACCAGCATTATGCACGTACGCCCTAGCTACTGGTTTGGACGGGTGTGCCGTACGGTATGCTTCCGCCAACTTAGACGCCTCCTGCACCGTCGCGGGTTCGTTTTCTTTCAGGAAAGCCATCAGATCTTTATGGCACGACGCGTACAGCTGGTCACGGACCATTAGGTCTTTCAATTTAGCAAAATCCGCGCCCACATGCGCCAAGTCCACCCAGTTCGCGAAATATTCTGTTAATCTCGCGACGAAGGCAGCAAAGTCCTCCCTGGTATCCGCACGTGCTCGCCTAAACTGCTCCCGGAAATATTCCTCGGTACGCGCAAATCGGCGAAGCAGCAAAGACTTCAGCTTATCGTAATCATGTACGTCTTCGCGCTGTAGCTCTTTAAAGTAGGTTAACGCTCGCCCCTGCAACAAGGAAGCCAGGTACGTGGACCATAATTGTTTATTCTCGCCCCATTGCAGTTGTGCGTTCAGTTCGAACCTGTAAAGGAAGGCGTCTATGTCGTCCTTCCGGTCGTCGAACGTAGGGAGCTTAATCCTAACGCCACCTTTATTTTGCCCCTGCCGCTCAACTGTTTCCGTTGGCGCATTCTTCTTGCTTTCTAATTCCGCAATCTTTACTTGCGCCTCTCTCTCCTTTAACTTTAACTCCCTCTCCTGCTGCTGAGCCTCTTTTTCTCGCTCTCTATCCTTAGCACGCTCGTCGCGCAATTCCGCCTGCTGCTCTTTAATCCAGCCGCGCAGCTCCTCTCCCTCAAGGCCAAGTTCCGTACCTACCTTCATGAGCTCACGGAGATCCGCCATTTCACAGATTTATGGTTATGGTATGTATTATGAAAAAGACCAACCTGTCGGTATGGTCACTAACGACACGACCAGAGACCTGAGATCACACCAGATATAACAACACCCAATTGTCTCAAATACAATTCAGAAATTTACCTATTGAACATTTTATAACCTACTTCCTAACTAATTCTATATTCATTAAATGTATAGCACTATTAATAATAAAAAGAGAAAAGAAAAGACAAAAATGAAGAACTTCAGAAGAAGGACCACAAGGACACCGAGGAACAACGAACCAGACTAGGACAAAGACCTAAAAAAGAAAATATAATGGAAAGAAAAATGCAACCTAACTACACCGATTACACTACAAGGTACGAACAAGAACAGAGTCTGAAAAAAAAGAACATATCTACAGATAGGTCAGAGAGGGACAAGAGAAACGTCTTCCTAAAACAACGAGGAAGATGGAACGCCACAATCTAAACAAAAATACAGGTCCCTACAGAACTGTTCACTGTGATGAACGAAGTTCCAAAGTTTACCACACCTTTTAAAAAGGATAAACTAAGTTCAAGACAGCAAACGAAAACAGCAAAAACAGAGAAAAAGACAGATTAAAGGAACAGCCCACAATCCAGGGTACAAAATTTCAGTTTTCACTTAACTTTCAGCTTTATGAGTTTAAGTCCTCCCCTTAATCGGAGCTCTGGCCGCTTGACTTCTCAGGCTGGCACACACACTCTGCAGAAATTTAAGTACACATTAATACATATTCATCAAAATACATGCATCAATACATATTCATAAAAACACATAAACCATATCATGAAATCTCCATTCATCCAACAAACAGAAGACAACAGCACAAATTCCTACCACAAGATAAGTACTACGTGGACAAAAACTAAAGTAACAATTGCCCACTGACAAATACCTACTAACTAACTACAACTAAATATTACGAAAATGGACGAGCCCCCAGTGTCACAACGGACGAGCCCCCAGTGTCACAAATCCCAGACTGGGAGATGTAATAATGATAACAAGACAACAATCACGAACGAACAAGTTTAACACTTAACAGAACAACCCATCAGACTCACACATTTATTATACATAAACATAAAGATAATAGAGCAAATACAGACATTATATTATTCAATTCTACTGCCGTACAACGGCCTTCTCCCGTACGCACACTTCCTCGGGTCCACAACCCGGTAGTTACTTTCTAGAGACACTTCGGTCTCAGCTTCTCCTCTCCCTGTCTTAATAGCACATTAATATTTCACTGGCACCGCAGTCTCCCAATAGCACCTTCCTATTGCCATAACACATTAGCATTCCAATAGCACATCAACATGGCAATAGCACATTAGCATTTCAATAGCACATCAACATGGCAATAGCACATTAGCATTTCAATAGCACATTCACGATCACATATACGTCCCTGTCGTTGGCCAGACTGCCACGACTCATGTGTTGCGACTGTCCTACACGACAGCGTCACTCCTGGCCTATGTGTGGCCTTCGGCCATATGCTGGCCTATCCCCTGGGCTCACCGTAGGCGGCGCTTCGGCCCGTCCCCGGCACCTACAAGAATAACATTACATTGGTATAATACCATACCACTTCTATTCACTTCACCCCTCATTACGACTCATGAAGCGGACACACAATAGTTCACATTTCACTCACCAAACATCCCACGGTAACACACCTCCACCGTAGTACACAATACTCACTCTCGCTACAAATCCATGAACTCAACGTACATCTATCGCTCATGGCGCACATTGCTATATACAGTATCAAGGACTTCCACATTCCTCACATATACTTATTTACATCATGGTAATAGACGAATATAATACATCAATCATAATTATCAATCATCGTTCCACCTACCAGTCATCACTGGAAAAAACACTACTCCCAAGTGTCACGAGTGGAGTGAGTGCAATTAAGGGGATTGCTACAGAGCGGGTGTAGAGTAAGAAAGGCTCACAGTAGACAGCAAGTTAAGCGTGCTGTTGTGAGTAGTGGGGGGGGGGGTCTGAAGGAGGCGAAAGCGCTGTATAACTATCACTGCAAGTTAGAAGGTCCTAGGGATCGGACCTGTGAATAAAAGCCCATCGGGCGGACATAAAGGGGAAGCAGTCGAGAAGACTAGTGAGAGGTCTTTCCAGTAATGACTGGTATGTAGAACGTTGATTGATTATTATGATTGATGTATTATATTATATTCGTCTATTACCATGATGTGAATAAGTATATGTGAGGAATGTGGAAGTCCGTGATATTGGATATAGCAATGTGCGCCATGAGCGATAGATGAAAGTGAGTTCATGGATTTGTAGCGCGAGTGAGTAGTGTGTACTCCGATGGAGGTGTGTTACCGTAAGATGTGTGGTGAGTGAAAGGTGAACTAGTGTGTGTACGCTTCATGGATTGTAAGGAGAGGTGGAGTGAATAGAAATGGTAGGGTATTATACCAATGTAATGTTATTCTTGTAGGTGTCGGGGACGGGCCGCAGAGCCACCTCGATGAGCACAGGAGATAGGCCAGCATAGGGCCGGAGGCCGCACATAGGCCAGAAGTGAGGCTGTCAGTGCAGGACAGTAGAGGCACATAAAGTCGTGGCAGTCAGGCCACGGACAGGGACGTAGATATGAGAGTGAATGAGATACTATATTGTTGCCATGTTGATAGGCTAGTGAACTGATACTATGTTGTTGCCATGTTGATGGCTATGGAATTACTAATGTGTTATTGCCCTGCTGAGGTGCTAGGGGAGTGTTAAGGGGTATGATAATAGGAAGGTGATATTGAGAGACTGCGGTGCCGGTGAATCATTAATGTACTATTAAGACCCTGAGGGGAGAGGCTGAGGCCGAAGTGCCTTTAGGAGTAACTACCGGATTGTGGATCCGAGGGAGCGTGTGTGTGAGAATAAGGCCGTTGTACGGCAGTCATTTCAATAATATAATATATGTAATTGCGCTATTATATGTATAATTATGTTTAATAAATGTGTGAGTCTGATGGATTGTTCTGTTAAGTGTTAACTTGTTTGTTCGTGATTGTTGTCCTGTCATAACTTATTACATCTCCCAGTCTGGGATTTGTGACATTGGGGGCTCGTCCGTTGTGACATTGGGGGCTCGTCCGTTGTGACATTGGGGGCTCGTCCGTTGTGACATTGGGAACCGTTTAAAAAGGTCTCGATAGACCTTGTTGGCCCCATTCACCCAGCGACCGATAGGGGGAATCGATTTTTCTTAACGGTCATATGTAATGCTACGAGATGGCCAGAGGCGGTTCCTCTGCGGACCATAACGTCTGAGGCAGTCGCGGAAGCGTTGTTTGCAATTTTCGCTAGGGTAGGAATACCAGAGCAAATTCTGTCTGATAGGGGCGCGCAATTTACGTCGCAGATGATGAAGGAATTGTTCCGCTTATTCAGCATACAACCCATCACTACCACCCCTTATCATCCGCAGGCTAATGGCATGTGCGAGAGATTGAACTCGACGTTAAAGTCGATGCTGCGTAAGGTAGCTGCTGATCGCCCTAAAGATTGGGATAGATATATCCCTGCAGTGTTATTCGCGTACAGAGAGGTACGGCAGGAGTCAACGGGATTCTCGCCGTTCGAAATGATGTACGGTCGTAGTCCTAGGGGCCCAACTGATGTTCTTCGGGACATGATGACGTCGCCATCATCGGGAGACGATGAGCAGATTTCGGTGTTTCAGTACCTTGTTGATTTAAGAGAAAGACTATCTTCAGCGCGCACTATAGCAGAAGAAGCTTCTGGTATCGCTTCGAAAAGAGCAAAAGACTATAAAGATAGAGGTTCCAAACTGAGAATTTTTAAGCCAGGAGACAAGGTTCTGTTGTTGTTACCTACGGACCATAATAAGTTATTGATGACATGGAAAGGTCCTTATGTTATTGAGCGAGTTGTTTCAAAGGTAGATTACGCTATCCACATTGATGGAACGAGTAAGGTTTTCCATGTTAATATGCTACAGAGATTTTATGAGAGACCACAGTATCTGTGTGCACAGACAAGACCAGAGGAGACTGTCTTCTCTACCGCTTGTACGGGGGTCGTAGACCAGTTGGACTGTGACGTAAGCGACACCGAGGCGCAGGAAGAGTTACAAATTCAATTGCCGGAGTTAACTCCGACACAAGGTTACAGGGACGTAAAAATTAACCCTGACCTTACGAGTTCAAGGAGTAGGGAACTTGAGACCCTGTTAGCGTCATTTCCGGATGTTGTTACGGATTTGCCGGGTCGCACTACGGTGATCCAGCACCAAATAAAGTTGACTTCGGATAAGCCAGTATTTCTTAGACCGTATCCGTTGCCTTTTTCTTCGAGAGATAGAGTCATAAAGGAAGTTGAGTCAATGTTGAAGTTAGATGTGATAGAACCATCAACATCGCCGTATTCATCACCCATCGTCCTCGTGAAAAAACTTGATGGATCGGTGGGGTTCTGTATTGATTTTCGAAGATTGAACACTATTACGGTAGGCGATAGGGAGCCTATTCCGTTTCAGGAGGAATTAATAGCTTCATTGGCCGGGTCCACGTGGTTTTCCAAGATAGATTTGACGAAAGGGTATTGGGAAATCCCGCTTACTGAGGAGTCTAAACAATACACGGCGTTCCAAACGCCCATTGGATTATTCCAATTTAAGGTCATGCCATTTGGGTTGGTAAACGCGCCAGCGACGTTTGCACGATTAATGAGATTAGTGTTGAAGGACATACCTAATGTCGTGTCATTCTTTGATGATATAGCATGCCATACGTCGACATGGTCTGAGCATATTCAGACACTAACAGTAATTTTTCAACGATTACGTCATTTTGGGTTAACGGCTAAACCCGCAAAGATGGATTTGGCATGTCCAGAGATAATATTCTTAGGACATATTGTGGGTAGAGGTGTTCAGAGACCTGAAGTAACAAAAATTGACAAGTTAGTAGGGTTGCAAATCCCTAAAACAAAGAAACAAGTCAGAAGCTTAGTGGGAATTTTAAATTATTACAGAAAGTTCATTCCAAATTTTTCCTCCTTGTCATCTTCTCTTACTGACCTTACTAAGAAGGGACAACCCGATAAGGTCCAGTGGACGTCTGAATGTCAGACAGCATTTGATAATTTGGTGACAGCATTATCATCGTCACCCATTCTGATATTACCCGATTTTCGATCTAATTTTATCCTCAGAACGGATGCGTCGGACTCTGGTGTCGGCGCTTGTCTTCTACAGGAGAAGAACGAATGTCTCCATCCTGTATGTTATGTCAGTAGGAAGTTATTGCAGAGAGAAAGAAAGTATTCTGTGATAGAGCGTGAGTGTCTTGCCATTGTCTGGTCCGTCCAGAAATTAGGACGTTATCTCATGGGACGAGAATTTTGTATCCAGACAGACCACAAGCCACTGACATTTTTGTCGAAGAATCGTTCGTCCAGCCCACGCTTGTCTAGATGGGCATTGGCTTTACAGCCGTACACCTTCGTTATTCAACCAATTCCAGGAACCAGCAATCATATCGCCGACTACCTTAGTCGAGCCTAGGGGAAGATTTCAGGAGCTTATACATCGGAGGACAGGAACATTGACAGGATCTCTGTGAATGAGTCGACTTTAAAATATTGACATTATAAAATATATGATATGAAGAATGGTTGATAGGTTGAATGGTTTTTGATTCTGTATTAGATATTGTGTTTAGTTAGCTATTCATGAGGTGACACATATATGCATATTTCAGACCATATTGATCCCCATATTTTCCCCTGATTTCGGTATTTTATATACTAGGGGAACTGCTAGGTCAGTTTTTTTTAGTGTAGGTATTGCTCACGCTCACTCGTTGACAGTCATCTTGATGCGATTTGAAATTAATTGCATTAATTTTTTTGGGGTGGGGGATGATGTCACGAGTGGAGTGAGTGCAATTAAGGGGATTGCTACAGAGCGGGTGTAGAGTAAGAAAGGCTCACAGTAGACAGCAAGTTAAGCGTGCTGTTGTGAGTAGTGGGGGGGGGGGGTCTGAAGGAGGCGAAAGCGCTGTATAACTATCACTGCAAGTTAGAAGGTCCTAGGGATCGGACCTGTGAATAAAAGCCCATCGGTCGGACATAAAGGGGAAGCAGTCGAGAAGACTAGTGAGAGGTCTTTCCAGTAATGACTGGTATGTAGAACGTTGATTGATTATTATGATTGATGTATTATATTATATTCGTCTATTACCATGATGTGAATAAGTATATGTGAGGAATGTGGAAGTCCGTGATATTGGATTTGGCAATGTGCGCCATGAGCGATAGATGAAAGTGAGTTCATGGATTTGTAGCGCGAGTGAGTAGTGTGTACTCCGATGGAGGTGTGTTACCGTAAGATGTGTGGTGAGTGAAAGGTGAACTAGTGTGTGTACGCTTCATGGATTGTAAGGAGAGGTGGAGTGAATAGAAATGGTAGGGTATTATACCAATGTAATGTTATTCTTGTAGGTGTCGGGGACGGGCCGCAGAGCCACCTCGATGAGCACAGGAGATAGGCCAGCATAGGGCCGGAGGCCGCACATAGGCCAGAAGTGAGGCTGTCAGTGCAGGACAGTAGAGGCACATAAAGTCGTGGCAGTCAGGCCACGGACAGGGACGTAGATATGAGAGTGAATGAGATACTATATTGTTGCCATGTTGATAGGCTAGTGAACTGATACTATGTTGTTGCCATGTTGATGGCTATGGAATTACTAATGTGTTATTGCCCTGCTGAGGTGCTAGGGGAGTGTTAAGGGGTATGATAATAGGAAGGTGATATTGAGAGACTGCGGTGCCGGTGAATCATTAATGTACTATTAAGACCCTGAGGGGAGAGGCTGAGGCCGAAGTGCCTTTAGGAGTAACTACCGGATTGTGGATCCGAGGGAGCGTGTGTGTGAGAATAAGGCCGTTGTACGGCAGTCATTTCAATAATATAATATATGTAATTGCGCTATTATATGTATAATTATGTTTAATAAATGTGTGAGTCTGATGGATTGTTCTGTTAAGTGTTAACTTGTTTGTTCGTGATTGTTGTCCTGTCATAACTTATTACATCTCCCAGTCTGGGATTTGTGACACCAAGTCTTCCGACTGCTCTCCTTATGTTCGCCCTCTGGGGCTTTCTCCTGCGTCCGCTTTCTTAGACGTCTTAGTGTGCAGTGATAGTAATACAGCGCTCTCGCCTCATTCAGACCCCCACCACTCACAACATGCACGCTTTAACGTTAACTAACAGAAGTCAATATAGGTGAGCAGCCTCACTATCCCGTGAGTCATTCCCCACTTCCATGCCCCCGTAATCTCTGAATTCCGCTCACTCCACTCGTGACATTATACATATGTATTATTATTATGCTAGTCGTGTTAACTATGCCATGTATACATTTGTCTTGTTGTTAATTGGTATACTGTTACACACTGCGTCTCTTCCCCCAGTCGAGAGCAGGTGTGTGTGTATTGAATAAACGTCTTTTGTGCCCTACAATAGACTTATATTCTTCTTTGACAGTGTGAGCAGTACCGCCCTGGCACGAACCGAGTGAATGTTGCGGCCTAACCAGCCGCAGTAACAAGAGTGAAACCCACATGAATGGTTCATCTACACCATATCTACACCTACACCTTCACCCTGACACCATCTTGTTACAATTTAAAGACGTTAGTCTTAAGTTGATAATGTGGTTCCATGTAATAACTGAGTGTGTTTCTGAGTAGGCCTTTCTAATCTATTACACCCTTTCTGGTGTTTTCAAAATTGATCAAAATGTTTTTTTAATAACCGACCCTATAAGGATGTGTTTGACTGCTGTTAGAGGGAATGGACACAATGCATATTGCATACTGACGAATGTACAATAGTATGTTGGTACTAACTAAATTGTGTTTGTAAATTGCAATTGCAAGTTTTAAGAATGTATATATAATATTTGATTGTTTTGCTGTGGAAAAATCTATCAGAAATTATACTTAAATTGTTTTGAGATCAGTTTTAAGTTGATAATGTATAAATTGAGTGTGTTTCTGAATATCTAATCTATTAGTATACCCTTTCTGATATTTCCCAAATTGTTCAATTTTTTTATCAAATGTTTGCATGTGACAGACAAAATATTATAACATACATTTTGTGGGGGATCATTGACCATGAAATGAAATAACTATTTAGACCTACTGCATGAAATGAAATATTTATTTCCAAAATATAAAAATAGGCTACACAGTTTAGCAAAAAATCTGAAACTTGTGAAACTGATAGCTGAGGAAGAGAAAACTATTTCTCAGTAATAGTTGTCAGACTGTTCAAACAGGTCGTTCCTGCGTCTCTCCTCCCCAGCTATCAGCTTCAGCTGTTTCCGAATTTTTTTATTTTGTTTTTTTGAGTCCTTTACGAAGGACTCTGCCCAAGAAGGCATATCAGACTTCCGCTTCCTTGAGGGAGTCGGAGTCTGGCTCTGGCTCTGGCTCTGGCTAGGGGCTGGTGCAGCAGCTGTTCCAGCTGGTCTCTCTTCCATCAGCTCCAAACTGAAACTGGCCCCAGCAGAAATAATGCATGGCGGGTTGACCGCCGGGTCTTTCTCCAAGACTGGGGCCAGCAGATCCATGTACTCCCAAGTTGATCTGCCTCTTCCAGTCAACTTGTTGCTGTCTTTTATTTTCTTGTAACTGCAATGTTAGATAACGTTGTTTCAATGATATTAGGAAGGAGTGGCAGATTGTGTTCCTGTAATTTTTTGTTTGTTTGTTTGTTTGTTTCTTTCAACTCACTCCTTTCCCACCCCAAGCACTTTCGAACATACCTACTGGTGAACGGTACAAAAAAATGGCTCTTGGTTTATATTGTTACTATGTCTGCTAAATGTACTACATGCATATGTTACTTTTATGCTAGAAAGAGAGATGGTTATATAATATATGCCATGCAGTGCAAAGTTTACTCTAAGAAATAACAGGCGGTGTACATGTGTCCCTATAAAGTTTTACTTTAATGGTTTATTTCTCTGCTCAGGGCTTGAGAACACAGCAACTGTTGTACATAAAGGATGGATAGGCTGGTATCGATGTTCTCGGATAGGCTGGTATCGATGTTCTCGGATAGGCTGGTATCGATGTTCTCCCTTGACCTGAGGAGAATTCCCCTTGCCTTTTCCTTTCTGTTGTTTTTCTGTTTGTTGTTTCAAGAATTTCTGGATCAGAACGCAACAATCAAATTTTAATTCATTATAATAACATATTATACCGGTATTCAGTTCTGTGGAATCCACACACTAGCAAAACATTTTTGTCAAATTTTGTTGATTTTAAGATTTGGATATTGATTGACAGCATAAATTTCTATGATTATTATTATTATAACCAAATAAAAACCAACTGTTGCATAATGCTTGAGATGAATTATCATCAACAGCCATGGAACAATTTTTCACCCCTCCATGGCTTATATGCTTTAAAAAAAAGGTGATAAAATGTAGGTTCAGTATCACTGCCTGAAAAATCAAAATGTGAAAATTAGGGATGATGAGAAGAACAGGTCATTTTTTTAAAAATACCTCTCTTTCAAGCCTCGCCATTTCTTGTCCACCTCATCTGCTGTAAACTTCTAGCTACCTTTCTCATTTAATGCTCTGGCTACCATCTGCCAAACATCTTTTTTTTTCAGCATGTGATTGCAGAAATCTTTTTGATGTTTTTGGAAAAGGTCGATCAGCAATTTCACTTTTGCTGATGTCCAACCTTGAAGAATGAGAAACAAAAAATGAAATTTACACTCAGCTCTACTAATTTCATTTCCTATCATAAATACATTAGTGTAAAATTGTATCAGTTTAACTATGATTAGACTTATTTGAAGCACCATGTAGAGGATATATCATTGATTGATTTTTTTATATTTTTTTGTGGGGGAGGGGGTATTTTTGTGTGTCTGTGTGGTTTGGGGTGGGGGTGGTTGTGAAAAACTAAAAGATGACATTGACAACCAAGAGCAAGTAAGTCATAGAACTCTAAATGTACCGTAATTGTTTTATATATATTATATGCCACATAAATCTTTAATTATGTCAATCTAGTAATACATCCATAACACTATGTTACTCGTAAGGGACCGTTCACAAATGACGTTAGGTCGGAGGGGGGGGGGGCAGTAAAAAGTTGACATGGGGGAGGGGGGGGGGTTGTTCCTTGTCACGAGCGAGTGAGCGAGGATCAGTAGTTACGAGAAGAGGGGAAAGCGTGCATGTTGTGAGTGGGGGGGGGGGTCTGAATGAGGCGAGAGCGCTGTATTACTATCACTGCACACTAAGACGCCTAAGAAAGCGGACGCAGGAGAAAGCCCCAGAGGGCGAACATAAGGAGAGCAGTCGGAAGACTTGGGAGTAGTGTTTTTCCAGTGATGACTGGTAGGTGAAACGATGATTGATAATAGTTATGATTGATGTATTATATTTGTCTATGACCATGATGTAAATAAGTATATGTGAGGAATGTGGAAGTCCTTGATACTGTATATAGCAATGTGCGCCATGAGCGATAGATGTACGTTGAGTTCATGGATTTGTAGCGAGAGTGAGTATTGTGTACTACAGTGGAGGTGTGTTACCGTAGGATGTTTGGTGAGTGAAAGGTGGACTATTGTGTGTACGCTTCATGAGTCGTAAGGAGGTGTGAAGTGAATAGGAATGGTATGGTATTATACCAATGTAATGTTATTCTCGTAGGTGCCGAGGTCGGGCCGAAGAGCGCCGCCTACGGTGAGCCCAGGGGATAGGCCAGCATAGGGCCGGAGGCCACACATAGGCCAGGAAAGAAGCTGTCGGTGCAGGACAGTAGAGGCACATGAGTCGTGGCAGTCTGGCCACCGACAGGGACGTATATGTGATCGTGAATGTGCTATTGAAATGCTAATGTGCTATTGCCATGTTGATGTGCTATTGAAATGCTAATGTGCTATTGCCATGTTGAGGTGCTATTGAAATGCTAATGTGCTATTGCCATGTTGATGTGCTATTGGAATGCTAATGTGTTATGGCAATAGGAAGGGGCTATTGAGAGACTGCGGTGCCATTGAATATTAATGTGCTATTAAGACATGGAGAGGAGAAGCTGAGACCGAAGTGTCGTTAGAAAGTAACTACCGGGTTGTGGACCCGAGGAAGTGTGCGTACGGGAGAAGGCCGTTGTACGGCAGTTGAATTGAATAATATAATGTCTGTAATTGCGCTATTATCTTTATGTTTATGTATAATAAATGTGTGAGTCTGATGGGTTGTTCTGTTAAGTGTTATACTTGTTCGTTCGTGATTGTTGTCCTGTTATAACCATCGCATCTCCCAGTCTGGGATTTGTGACATTCCTTACAAAGTTGACATCAATCATGGTGCTCTCTAAAAGGCTGGGAAAAAGAAAAGTCAAATGAAGAAAAAATATTATAGACTACATTTTCTTGGCCTAAAATTATGTTTGTTTCAATTATTTTGATTGGTTAAAGTTGTAAATAAATGATTTGACAGTTCAGGTATTTCTTTGTTGTATTCTTTTATATACAATAGTTTTTATTTTTATTTAAAATAAATATCAAATATCAAAGGTGTATATAAAATGTGTCACAAATCCCAGACTGGGAGATGTAATAAGTTATGACAGGACAACAATCACGAACAAACAAGTTAACACTTAACAGAACAATCCATCAGACTCACACATTTATTAAACATAATTATACATATAATAGCGCAATTACATATATTATATTATTGAAATGACTGCCGTACAACGGCCTTATTCTCACACACACACGCTCCCTCGGATCCACAATCCGGTAGTTACTCCTAAAGGCACTTCGGCCTCAGCCTCTCCCCTCAGGGTCTTAATAGTACATTAATGATTCACTGGCACCGCAGTCTCTCAATATTCCCTTCCTATTGTCATACACCTTAACACTCCCCTAGCACCTCAGCAGGGCAATAACACGTTATTATTTCCATAGCCATCAACATGGCAACAACACAGTATCAGTTCACTAGCCTATCAACATGGCAACAATATAGTCTCTCATTCACTCTCATATCTACGTCCCTGTCCGTGGCCTGACTGCCACGACTTTATGTGCCTCTACTGTCCTGCCCCGACAGTCTCACTTCTGGCCTATGTGTGGCCTCCGGCCCTATGCTGGCCTATCCCTGTGCTCATCGAGGTGGCTCTGCGGCCCGTCCCCGACACCAGTCATAACTGGAAAGACTCTCACTAGTCTTCTCGACTGCTTCCTTTTATGTCCGCCCGATGGGCTATTATTCACAGATCCGCTCCCTAGGACCTTCTAACTTGCAGTGATAGTTATACAGCGCTTTCGCCTCCTTCAGACCCCCCCCCCCACTACTCACAACAGCACGCTTAACTTGCTGTCTACTGTGAGCCTTTCTTACTCTACACCCGCTCTGTAGCAATCCCCTTAATTGCACTCACTCCACTCGTGACATCATCCCCCACCCCAAAAAAATTAATGCAATTAATTTCAAATCGCATCAAGATGACTGTCAACGAGTGAGCGTGAGCAATACCTACACTAAAAAAAACTGACCTAGCAGTTCCCCTAGTATATAGAATACCGAAATCAGGGGAAAATATGGGGATCAATATGGCCTGCAATATGCATACATGTGTCACATCATGAATAGCTAACTAAACACAATATCTAATACAGAATCAAAACCCAATCAACCTATCAACCATTCTTCATATCATATATTTTATAATGTCAATATTTTAAAGTCGACTCATTCACACAGATCCTGTCAATGTTCCTGTCCTCCGATGTATAAGCTCCTGAAATCTTCCCCTAGGCTCGACTAAGGTAGTCGGCGATATGATTGCTGGTTCCTGGAATTGGTTGAATAACGAAGGTGTACGGCTGTAAAGCCAATGCCCATCTAGACAAGCGTGGGCTGGACGAACGATTCTTCGACAAAAATGTCAGTGGCTTGTGGTCTGTCTGGATACAAAATTCTCGTCCCATGAGATAACGTCCTAATTTCTGGACGGACCAGACAATGGCAAGACACTCACGCTCTATCACAGAATACTTTCTTTCTCTCTGCAATAACTTCCTACTGACATAACATACAGGATGGAGACATTCGTTCTTCTCCTGTAGAAGACAAGCGCCGACACCAGAGTCCGACGCATCCGTTCTGAGGATAAAATTAGATCGAAAATCGGGTAATATCAAAATGGGTGACGATGATAATGCTGTCACCAAATTATCAAATGATGTCTGACATTCAGACGTCCACTGGACCTTATCGGGTTGTCCCTTCTTAGTAAGGTCAGTAAGAGAAGATGACAAGGAGGAAAAATTTGGAATGAACTTTCTGTAATAATTTAAAATTCCCACTAAGCTTCTGACTTGTTTCTTTGTTTTAGGGATTTGCAACCCTACTAACTTGTCAATTTTTGTTTCTTCAGGTCTCTGAACACCTCTACCCACAATATGTCCCAAGAATATTATCTCTGGACATGCCAAATCCATCTTTGCGGGTTTAGCAGTTAACCCAAAATGGCGTAATCGTTGAAAAATTACTGTTAGTGTCTGAATATGATCAGACCATGTCGACGTATGGCATGCTATATCATCAAAGAATGACACGACATTAGGTATGTCCTTCAACACTAATCTCATTAATCGTGCAAACGTCGCTGGCGCGTTTACCAACCCAAATGGCATGACCTTAAATTGGAATAATCCAATGGGCGTTTGGAACGCCGTGTATTGTTTAGACTCCTCAGTGAGCGGGATTTCCCAATAACCTTTCGTTAAATCTATCTTGGAAAACCACGTGGACCCGGCCAATGAAGCTATTAGTTCCTCCTGAAACGAAATAGGCTCCCTATCGCCTACCGTAATAGTGTTCAATCTTCGAAAATCAATACAGAACCGCACCGATCCATCAAGTTTTTTCACGAGGACGATGGGTGATGAATACGGCGATGTTGATGGTTCTATCACATCTAGCTTCAACATTGACTCAACTTCCTTTATGACTCTATCTCTCGAAGAAAAAGGCAACGGATACGGTCTAAGAAATACTGGCTTATCGGAAGTCAACTTTATTTGGTGCTGGATCACCGTAGTGCGACCCGGCAAATCCGTAACAACATCCGGAAATGACGCTAACAGGGTCTCAAGTTCCCTACTCCTTGAACTCGTAAGGTCAGGGTTAATTTTTACGTCCCTGTAACCTTGTGTCGGAGTTAACTCCGGCAATTGAATTTGTAACTCCTCCTGCGCCTCGGTGTCGCTTACGTCACAGTCCAACTGGTCTACGACCCCCGTACAAGCAGCAGAGAAGACAGTCTCCTCTGGTCTTGTCTGTGCACACAGATACTGTGGTCTCTCATAAAATCTCTGTAGCATGTTAACATGGAAAACCTTACTCGCTCCATCAATGTGGATAGCGTAATCTACCTTTGAAACAACTCGCTCAATAACATAAGGACCTTTCCATGTCATCAATAACTTATTATGGTCCGTAGGTAATAACAATAGGACCTTGTCTCCTGGCTTAAAAATTCTCAGTTTGGATCCTCTATCTTTATAGGCTTTTGCTCTTTTCGAAGCGATACCAGAAGCTTCTTCTGCTATAGTGCGCGCTGAAGATAATCTTTCTCTTAAATCAACAAGGTACTGAAACCTTTTTAAACGGTTCCGAAACCGTGGGGATCTTTTGACGAGGAGCCTGGGGTGAACGACCCTTATGCGTCGTCTTTTGGCACGCACTGCACGTCTTACAATATAAATGTACATCTCTGTATACTGACGGCCAATAAAAATCTTTCAGAACTCTCTGCTTGGTTCTAGTACTTCCCATATGACCCGCTAATGGAACATCATGGGCCAGACGCAATACTGTAGCAATTAACGACCGTGGCACGACGACCTGCTTTTGAACAGAAGCCACTGTGACGTACATACGGAACAGAATGCCCCCCTGGACAAAAAAAGAAGATGACCCGTTCTTATATTTCCTCGTTTTCTCGGTTCGCGCTTCCCCAAAACATGGGTTTAATGATGGGTCCTCCCTTTGTAATCTCGCCAAGCGCTCTGGCGTGATATCTAGGTTGACCGCTGGCGTAGCCAAAGGTCTAATCTTATCTTTATCACCTACCCGTCGACGTGTTTCGACCGCGGCGCAAAAGTCAATACCTCTTGATTGCGACCATGCTTGCACGTTCTCATCGGAAGGGGAAACCACCCGTGATACATTCCCAATGATGAGCTGGGCGCCTGGAAAACAACCAACGACTGCTTCGACTTCCCCGCTAAGGAAAGGTGTATCTATCATTATTTTTGCCATGGGTGATTTCTCAATGGCCCCCGAAAATTGGATGCACGGGACAGTCTCACCTGTAAGCTGTGAATCCCGAATGCAGTCCCTATGCACTCCCACAACGGTAGATCCTGTATCTCGTAAAACCGAGACCGGTTCGTCCCCAACAAACCCCGGATAAACCCTAAGACCACCTCCTGTATGACATGAATTTATGACGGGGATCTTTCTCCCACAAGGTAAAACACCGGAAGATAATAACTTCTCACAACTGGGACACTTAGAATACTGTCCGCCTCCGTTGTCCGATGTAACACACGCAGCCGCATGATGAAATTTATTTGGGGAACATGGACTGGAGCTACTGTCCACGTTCGCCGCTATCCTACCTGCAGGGCAGTTCACGCTGATGTGATCTGCTCTTCCGCAGTTCCAACACTTCGCGGCCCTACACTCGCGTGAAAAGTGACCCACGCGTCCGCAAGTCCAACACTCCGCTCCCTGTGCTGCACTAGACCTGGGTCCCCGTGGCCCATCGCGACCCGAACTAGAGTCCCTATGCCGTCGGTCATCGGCAAAGGTCACAAGTCGGCCCCGGCCATTACCGCGACCTAGCCCTCCTGCTCGGTCAAACTTACCGGGTCCATATGCCGGTGATTGGCGATAGCCCCTACGCTGCCCCTGGGCTTGCCCGCTATAGGCACCACGCTGACGCGACCTGTCCCCAAGTCCTGCCGGCGACCCCTCGACAACGGCGACGTACCCAGCATCTTGGACGTACGCCCTGGCGACTGGTTTGGACGGATGCGCCGTACGGTATGCTTCCGCCAACTTAGACGCCTCCTGCACCGTCGCGGGTTCGTTCTCTTTCAGGAAAGCCACCAGATCTTTGTGGCACGACGCGTACAGCTGGTCACGGATCATTAAGTCTTTCAGTTTAGCAAAATCCGCGCCCACATGCGCCAAGTCTACCCAGTTCGCGAAATACTCCGTTAGTCTCGCGACGAAGGCAGCAAAGTCCTCCCTGGTATCTGCGCGTGCTCGCCTAAACTGCTCCCGGAAATATTCCTCGGTACGCGCAAATCGGCGAAGCAGCAAAGCCTTCAGCTTATCGTAATCTTGCACGTCTTCGCGCTGTAGCTCTTTAAAGTAAGTTAGCGCTCGCCCCTGCAATAGCGATGCCAGGTAGGTGGCCCATAATTCCTTATTTTCCCCCCATTGCAATTGTGCGTTCAGTTCGAACCTGTAAAGGAAGGCGTCTATGTCGTCCTTCCGGTCGTCGAACGTAGGGAGCTTAATCCTAACACCACCTTTATTGTGTACCTGCCGCTCAACTGTTTCTGTTGGCGTATTCTTCTTGAGTTCTAACTCGGCGATTCTTATTCGCGCCTCTCTCTCCTGCTGCTTATCTTCTAACTCCTTTAACTTAAACTCCCTCTCCTCTTCCTGAGCCTTTTTTTCCTGCTCTCTATCCTTAGCACGCTCATCGCGCATTTCTGCCTGCTGTTCTTTAATCCAGCCGCGTAACTCCTCTCCCTCCAGACCAAGTTCCTTACCCAACTTCATTAGTTGTTGGAGTTCCGCCATTTCACAGATTTATGGTTATGGCATGTATACTATGAAAACGGCTACCCTGTCGGTATGATCACTAGCAACACGACCAGAGACCTGAGATCACACCAGATATAACAATACCCAATTCAGAATACAATTCAGAAATTTACCTTTACAGCAAAACTAATTCTATATCTATAAAATGCCTAGCACTATTAATTATAAAAGAAACTAGAAACGACAAGAATGAAGAAATACAGTAGAAGGACCACAAGTACGTCAAGGACAACGAACCAGACTAGGACAAAGCTTCTACAAAAAAAAACTATAATGGAAAAAAAAAATGTAACCTACTACGCCGATTACACAACACGGTACGAACAAGAACAGAGTCTGAAAAAAAGGAACGTATCTACAGATAGGGAGGAGAAGGACAAGAGAAACGTCTTCCTAAAACAACGAGGAAGATAGAACGCTACAATCTAAACAAAAATACAGGTCCCTATAGAACTGTTCACTGTGATGAACGAAGTTCCAAATTTAGCCCACCTCCCGAAGAGGACAAACTACGCTCACCACAGCAAACCCGCGCCACCGCCCGTATAATCAATTACGACAAAAACAGCAAAAACAGGGAAACAGACAGATGAAAAGACAGCCCTCAATCCAGGGCACAAAATTTTCACTTAACCTTCAACTTTTGAAATTTTGAGCAAACTCCTCCCTTCAATCGGAGCTCTGGCTGCTCGTCTCCTCAGGCTGCACGCACACACTCTGGAAAGTTTAAATACACATTAATACATATTCATCAAAATACATGCATCAATACATATTATTATTGATAACCATACATAAATCATACCATCATGACATTTCCATTCATCCCACGAACAAAGACAACAGCACGAATTCCTAGCACAACAGAAAAACAACTAGATATAACGAATACACAATGTGAAAATGACCACAGGTAAACAGGACGAGCCCCCAGTGTCACAACGGACGAGCCCCCAGTGTCACAAATCCCAGACTGGGAGATGTAATAAGTTATGACAGGACAACAATCACGAACAAACAAGTTAACACTTAACAGAACAATCCATCAGACTCACACATTTATTAAACATAATTATACATATAATAGCGCAATTACATATATCCCGGACGAGCCCCCAGTGTCACAAATCCCAGACTGGGAGATGTAATAAGTTATGACAGGACAACAATCACGAACAAACAAGTTAACACTTAACAGAACAATCCATCAGACTCACACATTTATTAAACATAATTATACATATAATAGCGCAATTACATATATTATATTATTGAAATGACTGCCGTACAACGGCCTTATTCTCACACACACACGCTCCCTCGGATCCACAATCCGGTAGTTACTCCTAAAGGCACTTCGGCCTCAGCCTCTCCCCTCAGGGTCTTAATAGTACATTAATGATTCACTGGCACCGCAGTCTCTCAATATCCCCTTCCTATTGTCATACACCTTAACACTCCCCTAGCACCTCAGCAGGGCAATAACACGTTATTATTTCCATAGCCATCAACATGGCAACAACACAGTATCAGTTCACTAGCCTATCAACATGGCAACAATATAGTCTCTCATTCACTCTCATATCTACGTCCCTGTCCGTGGCCTGACTGCCACGACTTTATGTGCCTCTACTGTCCTGCCCCGACAGTCTCACTTCTGGCCTATGTGTGGCCTCCGGCCCTATGCTGGCCTATCCCCTGTGCTCATCGAGGTGGCTCTGCGGCCCGTCCCCGACACCAGTCATAACTGGAAAGACTCTCACTAGTCTTCTCGACTGCTTCCTTTTATGTCCGCCCGATGGGCTATTATTCACAGATCCGCTCCCTAGGACCTTCTAACTTGCAGTGATAGTTATACAGCGCTTTCGCCTCCTTCAGACCCCCCCCCCCCACTACTCACAACAGCACGCTTAACTTGCTGTCTACTGTGAGCCTTTCTTACTCTACACCCGCTCTGTAGCAATCCCCTTAATTGCACTCACTCCACTCGTGACAAAATGCATCCTGTAAGTGTACGGGTTCTATCTAGATGTAAAAAACAATGTACATTTTGGTTGTCGTCAACTTGGGGGGGGGGGGGTGTCCATGGGAAAGATGACAAGGGGGGAGGTGGGGTTCATTTTTAGCCAAATTTTAGCTGACGTCATTTGTGAACGGTCCCTAATGCTTAAATGTTTTTGCTGCATAAGAATCTACATGTACATACAATAATAAAATTCATCTGGATTGAAAGTAGTGATAGACTTTGTTGTGGTCTTAGTGTTAATACATGTATTTTATCTGTCCTTTTTGTGATGAACAGCTAAAAGTAATATTGAGTTAATAATTAACTATTTTGTAACTATTGCTGCAAACAGTATTAAATGCATGCAAATGAAGATTTGTATGTCAACATGAATTTCAATGGTATTTTCTATCTTCATTTGTTTCATGTTTTAGAACACCATTAAATAAATGAAACCCTTAGGTACCTGTACTTCATCAAGAAAAACACTTCCTCTTTTGTTCTTTTAATTTCATAATACAATAACTGCCTGGCTTTTATCTTGGCCAACATCTTGACACACTACCCCTCATTGCGTCAGCGTCATTCCGCAATCGCCTAAGTCGATTTTTGGAGGTTTTAAGCTAATGTGTTCACTAAAACCAGCAGGCTTAGAGGCAACTTTCAGTAAAAAATTTTGTTTTGATTCGTTGTCTCATTCCTACATTTTAACGAAAAAATCAAAACTGCCAAAATCAACTTAGACGATTGTGGAATGATGATGGCGATTTGCTTTGTGTGCTTATTAACTTACTCTTCTTAGTATCATCAGTATCATTATTATATTCTGATGACCCAGATGTTGAGGGAGGTGGTGAATCATCACCTGGCGCATGTATGTCCACGACTTGTCCTAGATTTTTTGGAAAAAAGAAAATAAGTAGCCTGGATTTTGAAACAGGGAAAAAAATTAAAGTGACTTAAAAACTTAATAGCCATTTTAAGGGCAACATTTTCTCTAAATGTGTCATATCAACAGGCTCTAATGATGAATGTTGTAAAGAAATATATGAAAGCTGATGTCTAGAAAATTATATTTTCAATAATTACAAATTTCAGAATAGCTGGCCAAAGTGTCTGCATAATCATTCCTGAACAGATAATAGAATATTAAAAAAAAAACATGTATCTACATTTTAATTTTCTTCATTTGGTTTATTTTCCTAAATGTGTCAGTGTGTAATTATGCAAACTATGAACTTACGATACCAAATTAAAAACACAAGAACAAATCAACTTAAATTACCATCAATCTCCTGAAACAGGACACCATGCACCACACCATACCCTCCGACTTTGATTTCTTTTAAAGAATCATCAGATTCTGGCAACTTAAGGCCAAGTTGTTTAACTTTGGCCTCAAATATGCCTGTACTGTAAAATAGACCATCAGATGTGAATATATAATATAAGTTGACATTCATTGAAATCGATATCCTACGTTCTCGATCCTACGATGTAGGATCGAGTACCTAGTCTTCTCGGATAAGGACGAAAAAATTCGGAGGGCCCGTGTGCACGTTGCGCACGTTAAAGATACCTTGGCAGTTGGAAATCGTAAAGAGCAGGCCGAAAGGCCGCTGCCCGGGCAAAATTGAAATTAATAGATTAAAATTTATCTATATCATCCCCCCCCCCCCCACCCCCGCCAGAACAAGAAATAATCAAACAAGTAAAGTGAGGTGTAAATGCCAAGGGCAGCGAACCTCCTAAAATAAAGACCTCAAATCATTGAAATCGATTTGCTAATTACAATTATAGTGTAGATTGTAATTAATATGGAGGTTGTCACGAGTGGAGTGAGCGATAGTTAATAATTACGGGGGGAAAGGAGGAGAGTAAAATTAACGCACGTAGACAAGTAAGTTAAGCGTGCATGTTGTGAGTGGTGGGGGGTCTGAATGAGGCGAAAGCGCTGTATTACTATCACTGCAAGTTAGAAGGTCCTACTGAACGGACGCTAGTAAGAGCCCAGCGGGCGAACATAAGGGGAGCAGTCGGAAGACGGATGAGAGTGTTTTTCCAGTGATGACTGGTAGGTAGAACGTTGATTGATAATTATGATTGATGTATTATATTATATTCGTCTATTACCATGATGTAAATAAGTATATGTGAGGAATGTGGAAGTCCTTGATATTGGATATAGCAATGTGCGCCATGAGCGATAGATGAAAGTGAGTTCATGGATTTGTAGCGCGAGTGAGTAGTGTGTACTCCGATGGAGGTGTGTTACCGTAAGATGTTTGGTGAGTGAAATGTGAACTATTGTGTGTACGCTTCATGGGTTGTAAGGAGAGGTGGAGTGAATAGAAATGGTATGGTAGTATACCAATGTAATGTTATTCTTGTAGGTGTCGGGGACGGGCCGAAGAGCCACCTCGATGAGCACAGGGGATAGGCCAGCATAGGGCCGGAGGCCACACATAGGCCAAGAGTGAGGCTGTCGGTGCAGGACAGTAGAGGCACATAAAGTCGTGGCAGTCAGGCCACGGACAGGGACGTAGATATGAGCGTGAATGTGATAATGTACTATTGCCATGTTGATGGGCTAGTGAACTGATAATGTACTATTGCCATGTTGATGGGCTATTGAAATGATAATGTGTTATTGCCCTGCGGAGGTGCTAGTGGAATGCTAAGGTGTATGACAATAGGAAGGTGATATTGAGAGACTGCGGTGCCAGTGAATTATTAATGTGCTATTAAGACCCTGAGGGGAGAGGCTGAGGCCGAAGTGCCTTTAGGAAGTAACTACCGGGTTGTGGATCCGAGGAAGAGTGCATGTGAGAATAAGGCCGTTGTACGGCAGTTAATTTCAATAATATAATGTATGTAATTGCGGTATTATCTGTATAATTATGTTTAATAAATGTGTGAGTCTGATGGATTGTTCTGTTAAGTGTTAAACTTGTTTGTTCGTGATTGTTGTCCTGTCATAAATTATTACATCTCCCAGTCTGGGATTTGTGTAAAATAAATAAATAAATGAAAACAAACTGTCCATAAATCCCATGCAAATATTAGCAACCAAATTAGCTTTCCCTCATTGCGGGACATACCCCTCTACACACTTAAAATACCGGTACTCTGAAACATTATTGGCGACCTTGTTGAACACAATGCCTGATAAAATGATGGATCTTCACAACTCAAATCTTTCTACCCACACAGTCGAGTCACATGCGCTGCAAAGGGCCAAAGGAAAGGAGGGCTAAAGACAGAGTGATTTTCACCACCACTTTAATATGTGGTTTTTAGTACATAAAACACATTTCTAACACGGGGAAACGAATATGTAACAATATATAAAGGACAAATTTACTTACGCCCGTTGAGGAAGTTCATTTCGGTCTCTGTACGCAAACAATCCAAAAAATAGCCCTTCACGGTTTTCAGTCCTATGTGCGCCGCCCAGATGTTTTAGCACTGACGCATCAAAATTTACAGAAAAAATAAAGAAATGAAACTGCTCAATACAATAATTTCATGTTTTTCATGTGTGTTGTTTCAACATCCATTGTAGGTATTCTTCAAGAGTGGATGGTGTCAGATTGAAATAGATAGAGGTGAGGTGGCCACACAGACGTGCACGGCAATTGATTAAAATAGTAGCGACCAAAAAAGTACTTCCCCTAACCCTAACCCTAACCCTAACCCTAACCCTTAGGGTTAGGGTTAGCAGCTGAATTTTTAGATTTTTCCTGAAGTCAAGAACAGCAAAGTATTTAAAAATGTCACCAAAGCTACAAAAGTTCTTACCTTTCCCATCCCGTTATTGAACTCTTTGTTGTTCATTTGTGAGCACAGCACCTCGAAAGGAAGCAATTAGATTACGGCTCAGATTATATGCCTGGTCACCGTAAATGCAAAAATTACTATATTGGCCAGTTCCTGCAGAACTCCATTTTCAGCAAGGCGGGCTGAATCGTGGCTTCACCCTTCCATGGCCAATCAACCCATTGAGGTGCATCACACTGAAACTTTAGGCCATGTGCTCGTTTATATCTACTATAACAATGTTCTCTGGCTCAATGATGGCCTTGCGATGGGCGAACTGAGTTATGCGAAAAGTCTACCGCTAACGGGACGTGTGTCTTGCCTTTGACCCACATAAGCTAACGTTCTGTCGGGCTTCCGTCGAATGCAAGCGCAAGGTCCCTACTGTTGGCTCAAAGATTCGGTAAGGGTAATTTTAGGGTTAGTGTTAGGGTTAGGGGTTAGGGGTTAGGGTTAGGGGTTACGGTTAGGGTTAGGGGTTAGGGTTAGGGGTTAGGGTTAGGGTTAGGGTTAGGGTTAGGGTTAGGGTTAGGGGTTAGGGTTAGGGTTAGGGGTTAGGGTTAGGGTTAGGGGTTAGGGTTAGGGTTAGGGGTTAGGGGTTAGGGTTAGGGGTTAGGGTTAGGGGTTAGGGGTTAGGGTTAGGGGTTAGGGTTAGGGGTTAGGGGTTAGGGTTAGGGGTTAGGGTTAGGGTTAGGGGTTAGGGTTAGGGTTAGGGTTAGGGTTAGGGTTAGGGTTAGGGTTAGGGTTAGGGTTAGGGTTAGGGTTAGGGTTAGGGTTAGGGTTAGGGTTAGGGTTAGGGTTAGGGTTAGGGTTAGGGTTAGGGTTAGGGTTAGGGTTAGGGTTAGGGTTAGGGTTAGGGTTAGGGTTAGGGTTAGGGTTAGGGTTAGGGTTAGGGTTAGGGTTAGGGTTAGGGTTAGGGTTAGGGTTAGGGTTAGGGTTAGGGTTAGGGTTAGGGTTAGGGTTAGGGTTAGGGTTAGGGTTAGGGTTAGGGTTAGGGTTAGGGTTAGGGTTAGGGTTAGGGTTAGGGTTAGGGTTAGGGTTAGGGTTAGGGTTAGGGTTAGGGTTAGGGTTAGGGTTAGGGTTAGGGTTAGGGTTAGGGTTAGGGTTAGGGTTAGGGTTAGGGTTAGGGTTAGGGTTAGGGTTAGGGTTAGGGTTAGGGTTAGGGTTAGGGTTAGGGTTAGGGTTAGGGTTAGGGTTAGGGTTAGGGTTAGGGTTAGGGTTAGGGTTAGGGTTAGGGTTAGGGTTAGGGTTAGGGTTAGGGTTAGGGTTAGGGTTAGGGTTAGGGTTAGGGTTAGGGTTAGGGTTAGGGTTAGGGTTAGGGTTAGGGTTAGGGTTAGGGTTAGGGTTAGGGTTAGGGTTAGGGTTAGGGTTAGGGTTAGGGTTAGGGTTAAGGGTTAGGGTTAGGGTTAGGGTTAGGGTTAGGGTTAGGTTAGGGTTAGGGCTGTAATTATTCGTTGAACTTAAAGTGAACTTTACTTGAACTGTAACGTGAACTTGTGACTTGAACTGGTAACTGAGAACGTGAACTGTGAACTTTAACTTTTTACGAACTTGAACTTAACTTTAACTGTAACTTTAACTTTAACTTTAAGTTGAACTGTTAACGTTAACTTTAACTTTAACTTTAACTTTAACTTTAACTTTAACTTTAACTTGAACTTTAACTTTAACTTTAACTTTAACTTTAACTTTAACTTTAACTTTAACTGTACTTTAACGTTTAACTTTAACTTAACTTACTTGAACTTAACTTGTAACTTGAACTTTAACTTTAACTTTTAACTTTAACTTTAACTTTAACTTTAACTGTTAACTTTACTTGTAACGTTAACTTTACTTTAACTTTAACTTTACTTTAACTTTAACTTTAACTTGTAACTTTAACTTTAACTTTAACTTTAACTTTAACTTACTTTAACACTTTACTTTAACTTAACTTTAACTTTAACTTTTTAACTTTAACTGTAACTTTAACTTTAACTTTTAACTTTAACTTTGACTTTAACGTTAACTTTTAACTTTAACTTTAACTTTTAACTTTAACTTTAAC
>OZ007582.1:49291320-49401320 GCA_963931925.1 Onchidella celtica | reverse complement strand
TAACCCTAACCCTAACCCTAACCCTAACCCTAACCCTAACCCTAACCCTAACCCTAACCCTAACCCTAACCCTAACCCTAACCCTAACCCTAACCCTAACCCTAACCCTAACCCTAACCCTAACCCTAACCCTAACCCTAACCCTAACCCTAACCCTAACCCTAACCCTAACCCTAACCCTAACCCTAACCCTAACCCTAACCCTAACCCTAACCCTAACCCTAACCCTAACCCTAACCCTAACCCTAACCCTAACCCTAACCCTAACCCTAACCCTAACCCTAACCCTAACCCTAACCCTAACCCTAACCCTAACCCTAACCCTAACCCTAACCCTAACCCTAACCCTAACCCTAACCCTAACCCTAACCCTAACCCTAACCCTAACCCTAACCCTAACCCTAACCCTAACCCTAACCCTAACCCTAACCCTAACCCTAACCCTAACCCTAACCCTAACCCTAACCCTAACCCTAACCCTAACCCTAACCCTAACCCTAACCCTAACCCTAACCCTAACCCTAACCCTAACCCTAACCCTAACCCTAACCCTAACCCTAACCCTAACCCTAACCCTAACCCTAACCCTAACCCTAACCCTAACCCTAACCCTAACCCTAACCCTAACCCTAACCCTAACCCTAACCCTAACCCTAACCCTAACCCTAACCCTAACCCTAACCCTAACCCTAACCCTAACCCTAACCCTAACCCTAACCCTAACCCTAACCCTAACCCTAACCCTAACCCTAACCCTAACCCTAACCCTAACCCTAACCCTAACCCTAACCCTAACCCTAACCCTAACCCTAACCCTAACCCTAACCCTAACCCTAACCCTAACCCTAACCCTAACCCTAACCCTAACCCTAACCCTAACCCTAACCCTAACCCTAACCCTAACCCTAACCCTAACCCTAACCCTAACCCTAACCCTAACCCTAACCCTAACCCTAACCCTAACCCTAACCCTAACCCTAACCCTAACCCTAACCCTAACCCTAACCCTAACCCTAACCCTAACCCTAACCCTAACCCTAACCCTAACCCTAACCCTAACCCTAACCCTAACCCTAACCCTAACCCTAACCCTAACCCTAACCCTAACCCTAACCCTAACCCTAACCCTAACCCTAACCCTAACCCTAACCCTAACCCTAACCCTAACCCTAACCCTAACCCTAACCCTAACCCTAACCCTAACCCTAACCCTAACCCTAACCCTAACCCTAACCCTAACCCTAACCCTAACCCTAACCCTAACCCTAACCCTAACCCTAACCCTAACCCTAACCCTAACCCTAACCCTAACCCTAACCCTAACCCTAACCCTAACCCTAACCCTAACCCTAACCCTAACCCTAACCCTAACCCTAACCCTAACCCTAACCCTAACCCTAACCCTAACCCTAACCCTAACCCTAACCCTAACCCTAACCCTAACCCTAACCCTAACCCTAACCCTAACCCTAACCCTAACCCTAACCCTAACCCTAACCCTAACCCTAACCCTAACCCTAACCCTAACCCTAACCCTAACCCTAACCCTAACCCTAACCCTAACCCTAACCCTAACCCTAACCCTAACCCTAACCCTAACCCTAACCCTAACCCTAACCCTAACCCTAACCCTAACCCTAACCCTAACCCTAACCCTAACCCTAACCCTAACCCTAACCCTAACCCTAACCCTAACCCTAACCCTAACCCTAACCCTAACCCTAACCCTAACCCTAACCCTAACCCTAACCCTAACCCTAACCCTAACCCTAACCCTAACCCTAACCCTAACCCTAACCCTAACCCTAACCCTAACCCTAACCCTAACCCTAACCCTAACCCTAACCCTAACCCTAACCCTAACCCTAACCCTAACCCTAACCCTAACCCTAACCCTAACCCTAACCCTAACCCTAACCCTAACCCTAACCCTAACCCTAACCCTAACCCTAACCCTAACCCTAACCCTAACCCTAACCCTAACCCTAACCCTAACCCTAACCCTAACCCTAACCCTAACCCTAACCCTAACCCTAACCCTAACCCTAACCCTAACCCTAACCCTAACCCTAACCCTAACCCTAACCCTAACCCTAACCCTAACCCTAACCCTAACCCTAACCCTAACCCTAACCCTAACCCTAACCCTAACCCTAACCCTAACCCTAACCCTAACCCTAACCCTAACCCTAACCCTAACCCTAACCCTAACCCTAACCCTAACCCTAACCCTAACCCTAACCCTAACCCTAACCCTAACCCTAACCCTAACCCTAACCCTAACCCTAACCCTAACCCTAACCCTAACCCTAACCCTAACCCTAACCCTAACCCTAACCCTAACCCTAACCCTAACCCTAACCCTAACCCTAACCCTAACCCTAACCCTAACCCTAACCCTAACCCTAACCCTAACCCTAACCCTAACCCTAACCCTAACCCTAACCCTAACCCTAACCCTAACCCTAACCCTAACCCTAACCCTAACCCTAACCCTAACCCTAACCCTAACCCTAACCCTAACCCTAACCCTAACCCTAACCCTAACCCTAACCCTAACCCTAACCCTAACCCTAACCCTAACCCTAACCCTAACCCTAACCCTAACCCTAACCCTAACCCTAACCCTAACCCTAACCCTAACCCTAACCCTAACCCTAACCCTAACCCTAACCCTAACCCTAACCCTAACCCTAACCCTAACCCTAACCCTAACCCTAACCCTAACCCTAACCCTAACCCTAACCCTAACCCTAACCCTAACCCTAACCCTAACCCTAACCCTAACCCTAACCCTAACCCTAACCCTAACCCTAACCCTAACCCTAACCCTAACCCTAACCCTAACCCTAACCCTAACCCTAACCCTAACCCTAACCCTAACCCTAACCCTAACCCTAACCCTAACCCTAACCCTAACCCTAACCCTAACCCTAACCCTAACCCTAACCCTAACCCTAACCCTAACCCTAACCCTAACCCTAACCCTAACCCTAACCCTAACCCTAACCCTAACCCTAACCCTAACCCTAACCCTAACCCTAACCCTAACCCTAACCCTAACCCTAACCCTAACCCTAACCCTAACCCTAACCCTAACCCTAACCCTAACCCTAACCCTAACCCTAACCCTAACCCTAACCCTAACCCTAACCCTAACCCTAACCCTAACCCTAACCCTAACCCTAACCCTAACCCTAACCCTAACCCTAACCCTAACCCTAACCCTAACCCTAACACTAACCCTAACCCTAATCCTAATCCTAACCCTAACCCTAACCCTAACCCCTAACCCTAACCCTAACCCTTAACCCTTAACCCTAACCCCTAAGCCAACCCTAACACTAACCCTAACCCCTAAGCTGAGAGGTAAGGTGTCATCCATAATCCTACCTGAGAGGTAAGGTGTCATCCATATTCTACCTCATGAGGTGCGGTCAGTGATTTTGCCTTGTGACATCTGTGTTGTATTTGCATCAATTGGGATCACTAGCAGCATATTAGATGATGTATTCAAAACAATAGTTCAAAAGAGTCACTGCACACCAGCTAATAGTAAAAAACTGAATTTAATGAGAAACCAAGAACAATATTGTGGTAAAATCCAAGTACACAGGATAGATTTTAAGGTCTAGTTTTATAGTAAATTCATTGTCTTAAATTGAATGACAACAGTTCTCCCTCTTTTTAAAGCAGGAAAGAAAGAAGGCAGAGAAGAAACAGAAGGTACAGGAGCAGAGGAAAAGAAAGAAGGAGTTAGCAGAGGCAAACTAAAGGGAAGGTAGAAAGAAGAAACTGCAGTGCAACGGATGTGTAAACACTGAGGCGCAGTCCGTGCTTGCCCTATACAAGATGGCGACTATTGCCTTCTAATGCGCACGCATTAAATCAGCTGTACGGACTCCAGTGTTATTAATAGCTCCATGGTCTCACTAAGGTAGACAACTCCCGAGCCTTGGTGGAATCACGATTATTCGGTTTTTGCCCCTTTGTACGCCCCTCTTCCCCCCCCCCCCCCGGATGCCACACACTTGATTTCCCTAATTGTCAGGGGATCAAATTCTGCTCGGTGTGGGTTTTTACTGAACTAATGTCTAGCAGGATTCTTGTTTTAAACTCGACAGTGTACTCGCCATGGGCACAAACCTGTCTGATCTAGTTTCATTGTGTTGAAAGTGGACATTACATTATTAACAACAACTTCTATGCTTTACTACCAGACAGCTCTGGTCTTCCCAGACAAAGTTCCGGCTACAGCCATTGCAGGGACACATTTCTTCTGAAAACCATCAATTAGACGCAGGATTATTTTGTTTACTCTTCCTGTCATCATTGTTATCATCATCAACAGGAAATACACACAAATGCATGTACATACATCAAAATGGTATGAAATGACAATAGGGATTGAAGAAATGAACATAAAGTCATAAATTGATAAATATTTTTGGTACTGCATGCACTTGTAGAAACACACACACCAACACCCGCGAGCAGGCGCATACACACACATGCACACACGTCTCTCTCTCACACACACACGTATACATACATATGATTGGATAAAAACACAGGAACACTCCATTATGTTCAAACTGTTATTTTATAACAGGCCCTGAGAATGGTATTTTTTCTAATAGACAGACATACCATTACATAAACACACGGAGAACTCTATCTGTCAATCCATCTATTTACATGTATCTATATCTGTCTGTCTGTCTATCTATCTATCTATCTATCTATCTATCTATCTATCTATCTATCTATCTATCTATCTATCTATCTATCTATCTATCTATCTATCTATCTATCTATCTATCTATCTATCTATCAGACAGTTCAACTGTTTGTCTATCTGTCTTTTTGTCTGTCTGTCTGTTTGTCTGTCTATCTATCCCTGTTTATCTATCTATCCATGCGTCATCAGTTCAACGTGATATTATTTTGAATTGTGATATTAGCCCAATCACTGGCACAAACATCCAGATTTCCTCTGAGGTTCAAAGTCTCGTCCAGGACGTAAGCAGCCAATACTCCCAATACCATAGTAAACATGGCTGCTATCATCATTGTGTTACCTGGAAGAAGTGAAAAGCTAACAATTAATCCACTGAAATGCCAAAATGGCTGTTACACCAGTGAAACACAAAACATCGCTATCATCATTGTGTTACCTGGAAGAAGTGAAAAGCTAACAATTAATCCACTGAAATGCCAAAATGGCTGTTACACCAGTGAAACACAAAACATCGCTATCATCATGGTTGTCATCATCATTAGAAATATTTGAACAGAACAATCTCTCATAAGAATGTATGGGCGTAGGGGGAGTTACAAACTTCCCTTCGCCCACTCCATAGGCGTGTCGTGTAGGAACTCCTCTTTGGTTTAGTCGAGGTGGGATGTGGGGGGGGGGGTGGGGGGGGGTGGGGGGAGTGAGGTTGATTTGCCCGTCACGTTATATTAGTGTTAATGGTTTTGCTTTCTCTCTGGACTTGTTATCTTCTTGCCTTGCCCGAACTTTGTCTGACTGTGTCACCAATGCAGTGTATGTGTGTGTGTGTATGTATGGGGGCGGGGGAGTAGAGCGGACAGTCTGTCGAGCTGGCTTACACACCCATGACTCCAACCCTTCTCCCAAGTGCAGATTTTCACGTACACTGTGGATGGGCATCTATTCTTATCTCTCACGTACATTATGGATGGCACCTTACCTCTCACGTACACTATGGATGGCACCTTACCTCTCAGGTATATTATGGATGGCACCTTACCTCTCAGGTATATTATGGATGGCACCTTACTCCTCACGTATATTATGGATGGCCTCTCAAGTATATTATGGATGGCACCTTACCTCTCACGTACACTATGGATGGCACCTTACCTCTCACGTACACTATGGATGGCACCTTACCTCTCACGTATATTATAGATGGCACGTTACCTCTCACATACACTATGAATGGCACCTTACCTCTCACGCATATTATGGATGGCACCTTACCTCTCACGTACACTAGAGATGACAAGTTACCTCTCACGTACACTACTGATGACACCTTACCTCTCACGTATACCATGGATGACACCTTACCTCTCACGTAGACTATGAATGGCACCTTACTTCTCACATACACTATCGATGGCACCTTAACTCTCACGTACACTATGGATGGCAAATTGCCTCCCACGTACACTATTGATGGCACTTTACCTCTCACTTACACTATGGATGACACCTTATCTCTCACGTACACTATGAATGGCACCTTACCTCTCACGTATATTATGGATGACACTTTATCTCTCACGTACACTAAGGACGGTACATTTTTTCTCACGTATACTATTGATGACAGCTTACCTATCACGTACGCTATGGATGACACCTTACCTCTCACGTACACTATGGAAGGCACATTACCTCTCACGTACACTACTGATGACACCTTACCTCTCACGCAGGCATTGGATGACATCTTACGTCTAACGTAGGCTATGGATGACACTTTACTTCTCACGTACGCTATAAATGGCACCTTACCTTTGTCGTACACTATGGATGACATCTTACCTCTCACGTAGACTATGTATGGCACCTATCTTCTCACGTACGTTATGGGTGGCACCTTATCTCTAACGTACACTATTGATGGCACCTTACCTCTCACGTACACTATTTATGGCACCTTATTTCCCACGTACACTATGGATGGCACCTAACTTCTCACGTACGCTATGGGTGACACCTTATATCTCACATACAATATGGATGGCACCTTATTTCTCATGTACACTATTGATGGCACCTTACCTCTCACGTACACTATAGGTAGCACCTTACCTCTCGCATACACTATGGATGGCACATTACCTCGCATCTACTTGAGTCAACTAATTTTATTCCGGAGGAGCTAGAGGCAGGCTGGGGAGTAAAGTTTGCCTTTGTCTTCAAATCTGTCCTTTCTCAGAGCGGCGCACTTAGTTAATGGCATTCCTCGCCAAGCCCGTTGGGTCGGGCACGGGTCAAATTACCTGCGCCCAGCTGGGCCAGCTTGCGGTAATATCGCTGCTATGTGCTATTACGTATGCGTTGAAAAAATACGCGTGAGCTTCACAGTTTAAGGCAAGTAAAAAATGTGAAGATATCAAAAGAAAGAGTTTTTAATGCTCTTAAAGACATATAATTTTCATGACAAAGTATAAAATATGCATACAACGAGGAAGCGCTTGAAACAAGGGCATATGTAGTGGAAGGTTAGTCACAAAATATGTTTTTAAAAAATTCATATTAAGAAACTGGCACTTTAAAATCGTGTTGTTTAAACTTCAACCCAAAGCCCACGGATTGACCTTTCACACAAACTTACTTTTAGCGCTAGGCGTCTTCAAATGCGTTGTCAGAGTCCATAATTTACTACACATAGATAATGTGCTAAGGGGATGGATTCACAGAAACTTAATCTCACAATGCATTTATTTTGTAAATTTCTACCCACAACATTTAACAGCGCACTTGAAAACAAGGAGACACAGTGTTAAAATTGCCACAAAACACAATCGACAGCTCCTGTGACGGAATCTTTGCTGTTGTGACTTGCTGCTTCAAGTTTTTTGTTTTTTTGTTTTTTTGTTGTTTTTGCCGGGAAATCAATCATTTCAGCTCTAGCTGAACTTGTAAAAGATGTTCGTTCATGGCTGTCTTTAACTCTGTATGTTCATTTCTTTCTCCTAATGCTTTTGTCTCAATTTTTTCATTGTCGAATGTAGTTGCTCCCCGTCCTGTTCTCTTTCTATGCTGGATATAATGTTCTTGATAAGTCGAGGCAAATATGGAGTTTCAGTGTTATTTTGTAAGGCAAACATATTTTCCATCTCCAGATAATATTGTGTTTTGTCTGCCATGACTTGGTCCAGGAAGGGCCCAGTGGGGACAAGAATGTGAAATAAATGTGTGGACTTCAGAATAGCTTTATTATATGTACTGAACTTCTTCCTGACTGTGTGTGAAGTTTCAATAATGGCTTGAAAGTCGTGTCGGTGTGCTTGTCATGGGTGTTATTCGTTTCAGCTTTCATGTATTTCTGACAGCGATTTACTATAAAAGGCCGGCAATGGTAAATTATTCAAATGATGCGACATGTGGGATTTAAAGTCTGTAGATTGTGCAGGTTTCTTCTGTGGTGTTGTTCTTTGCTGAGTTCGCTCGCCACAAGCTTTACGCAGATTGTTCTCACTTGTTCACACTGTCCGTATGGTGTTGGTGGGAAAGTTTTGTATGTTCAATTATCAGGAAATCGATATCTAAACAATGTTGCTAAATTGTATCATTGTTAAGTATTTCAAGTCCTAAAATTTCAACAGTTTAATAGGAGTTTCCCTTTCTTTTTCTCACTTTTTAACCCAGGTGACACAACTTCACCTACTGATAAGTCATTTATTTATGGACGCATCGTGACAATTCTTTCTTTACTGCACGTCTTAACGGTTGTCACAAGTGAAGAAGCAACTATGACCAACTTTTAAAGTAGCAATTAATTTATATATGAATTTAAAAAAAAAATTTAAAAAATGAAAAATCTGACCAGAAATTACACACACTTTTCAAAACTTGCTCAAGATTGAATGAATAATGCAATCACAACCGGACAAAGACAAAGACAGAGAGCAGGTACTGAGCTTTTACTTGATGTCTCACAATTTTAGGTTTTAATGAAAGGTTCAGTGATAGAAAAGCTAATAAAACGGCCAATTTTTAAATTTTGCGGCATCCGATAAGGTTTAGCGGCGGCGGGACCTGAGCGCCTGTCGAGACGGATCGGCCGGTCCCGCGAGCGAACTAAGTGATCCCCTCTGGTAGTGAGAATAAACCGCCGTACCTTATCTCTCACCTACACTATTGATGGCACATCACCTCTCACGTACAATATGGATGGCACCTTATCTCTCACGTACACTATTGATGGCACCTTATCTCTCACGTACACTATTGATGGCACCTTACCTCTCCCGTACAATATGGATGGCACCTTATCTCTCACGTACACTATTGATGGCACCTTACCTCTCACGTACACTATGGGTGGCACCCTACCTTTCGCGTACACTACTGACGGCACATTACCCCTCATCTACCTGAGTCAACTAATTTTCTTCCGGAGAGGAGAGGCAAGTTGGGGAGTAAACTGTGCTCTTGTCTTCAAATCTGTCAGTTCTTATTCATTTTTCTTGCCCGATTTCCATCTTCACACCGCATTATGTTTCAATGTTTGCAGGTCACGTTTCTACCCCAGGCCGAGAGCGCCATTAGCAGATTCCGCCGGACAGACTTGTTGGACGGTGCGTGACGTCACCACACTGAGTTTCAATGAGACCTCGCGCATCTGGCGACTGGTTGATTTTTGTCCTCATTGAAACATGACGCCATCACGTCGCCATCCAATTAGTTGGCCAATCAGAATCGGCCAATATGCCAAGGCTGAACTGGTCTTGTCCACAGCATCCGCTCCGCTATTGTAACGGAAAATGACACATTAAAAACTCTTTTTGCCTTTATAGCAGCAAGGAGAGGGGCGGAACAGATGATGTGGACAAACAAACAGAGGCAAAGAGTGTTTTACGTCATTGACCCTAAAATAGCGGAGCGGAGCTGTGGACAAGCCATTTCAGACATACATGTACCTACCACATATTTCTCTGTCACACAAGGCCACTCGTGTCGGGGCATCACTCAGCGATACCACCAGAAACAAGCCATTTGTGAGTCCCAACAGTATGAGGATCAGACAAGACCAGGCCTCATGATCTATGACAGGATGGAGGCGGGGCAAGCAGCACAGTAGAACCAATGGGAAGAAGACAAAGCGTGATAAGCTCCCAGGCGGAAGTATCCGTAGCACGATTTTCTGCACCAATTTCCAGGAAACCACGATCTAAGATTAAAGAGAAATAGAAGTGGAATAAGGGTTGGGGCGCAATGGGGCACGAGTGGGTTTTCTCAGTTTTAGAGTCAGAAGTTAAACATGACCTCGGGTACACTATGAACGTAACATAACCTCGGGTACACTATGAACGTAACATGAACTCGGGCACACTATGAAGTTAAACATGACCTCGGGTACACTATGAAAGTTAAACATGACCTCGGGCACACTATGAACGTAACATGAACTCGGGCACACTATGAAGTTAAACATGACCTCGGGTACACTATGAAAGTTAAACATGACCTCGGGCACACTATGAAAGTTAAACATGACCTCGGGCACACTATGAAGCTAAACATAACCTCGGGCACACTATGAAGTTAAACATGACCTCGTGTACACTACGAAGTTAAACATGACCTCGGGTACACTATGAAAGTTAAACATGACCTCGGGCACACTATGAAATTTAAACATGACCTCGGGTACACTATGAAAGTTAAACATAACCTCGGGTACACTATGAAAGTTAAAAATAACCTCGTGCACACTATGAAAGTTAAACATGACCTCTGGTACACTATGAAAGTTAAACATAACCTCGGGCACACTATGAAAGTTAAACATGACCTCGGGTACACTATGAAAGTTAAAAATGACCTCGGGCACACTATGAAAGTTAAACATAACCTCAGGCACACTATGAAAGTTAAACTTGACCTCGGGTACACTATGAAGTTAAACATGACCTCGGGCACACTATGAAGTTAAACATGACCTCGGGTACACTATGAAGTTAAACATGACCTTGGGTACACTATGAAAGTTAAACATGACCTCGGGCACACTATAAAAGTTAAATATTGACCTCGGGCACAAAATGAAAGTTAAACATAACCTCGGGCACACTATGAAAGTTAAACATGACCTCGGGCACACTATGAAAGTTAAACATGACCTAGGGCACACTATGAAGCTAAACATAACCTCGGGCACACTATGAAGTTAAACGTGACCTCGGGTACACTACGAAGTTAAACATGACCTCGGGTACACTATGAAAGTTTAACATGACCTCGGGCACACTATGAAATTTAAACATGACCTCGGGTACACTATGAAAGTTAAACATGACCTCGGGTACACTATGAAAGTTAAAAATAACCTCGTGCACACTATGAAAGTTAAACATGACCTCTGGTACACTATGAAAGTTAAACATAACCTCGGGCACACTATGAAAGTTAAACATGACCTCGGGTACACTATGAAAGTTAAACATGACCTCGGGCACACTATGAAAGTTAAACATAACCTCAGGCACACTATGAAAGTTAAACATGACCTCGGGCACACTATGAAGTTAAACATGACCTCGGGTAAACTATGAAGTTAAACATGACCTTGGGTACACTATGAAAGTTAAACATGACCTCGGGCACACTATAAAAGTTAAATATTGACCTCGGGCACACAATGAAAGTTAAAGATAACCTCGGGCACACTATGAAAGTTAAACATGACCTCGGGTACACTATGAAAGTTAAACATGACCTCGGGTACACTATGAAAGTTAAACATGACCTCGGGTACACTATGAAGTTAAACATGACCTCGGGTACACTATGAAAGTTAAACATGACCTCGGGTACACTATGAAAGTTAAACATGACCTCGGGTACACTATGAAAGTTAAACATGACCTCGGGTACACTACGAAGTGAAACATGACCTCGGGTACACTATGAAAGTTAAACATGACCTCGGGTACACTATGAAAGTTAAACATGACCTCGGGCACACTATGAAAGTTAAACATAACCTCGGGCACACTATGAAATTTAAACATGACCTCGGTTACATTATGAAAGTTAAACCTGACCTCGGGCACACTATGCAAGTTAAACATAACCTCGGGCACACTATGAAAGTTAAACATGACCTCGGGTACACTATGAAAGTTAAACATAACCTCGGGCACACTATGAAAGTTAAACATAACCTCGGGCACACTATGAAAGTTAAACATTACCTCGGGTACACTATGAAGTTAAACATGACCTCGGGCACACTATGAAGTTAAACATGACCTCGGGTACACTATGAAGTTAAACATGACCTTGGGTACACTATGAAAGTTAAATATGACCTCGGGCACACTATGAAAGTTAAATATTGACCTCGGGCACACTATGAAAGTTAAACATAACCTCGGGCACACTATGAAAGTTAAACATGACCTCGGGTACACTATGAAAGGTAAACATAACCTCGGGCACACTATGAAAGTTAAACATGACCTCGGGCATACTATGAAAGTTAAACATGACCTCGGGTACACTATGAAGTTAAACAGGACCTCGGGCATTAGCTAGACTGAAACAAAAACGTCTTGCCTGACTAGTGCAGACGCCTCAGAATTGTCTTGAGTCAACCCGGGGAAAGAGACACCTCAGGCACCGAGAGAAAAAGCAAATAAACGTGACCCAATGTGTACCCGGCCTAAATGTATGAAATTGCTGGATGAGAAATCGGCACAATTGAGCTGGATCAGAGACAAGGGCTGGACCTCCAATATGTCAGAATGTGACAATTTTATAACCAGCATGAGAACTTAGTTGAATTTTAACGCCTCTTCAAGTACAATTTGAACTAGAGATATGTAGCACCAAGACACCGAGCCTTATAATTTATACAAAAATTGTGCCACTGTACCAGTTCTTGGCCTATGGACGCGCGAGCTGATTTTGATCGGCCTACTGGTTGGCTGGTGACATCACGGCATTGAATTCTTCTGAGACACCGCACATTGACATCACGACATTGAATTCCTCTGAGACACCACACATTGACATCACGACATTGAATTCCTCTGAGGCATCACACATTGACATCACGACATTGAGTTCCTCTGAGACACCACACATTGACGTCACGACATTGAATTTCTCTGAGACTCAACACATTGACATCACAACATTGCTAAGACATCACACATTGATATCACCACATTGAATTCCTCTGAGAAACCACACATTGACATCACGACATTGAATTCCTCGGAGACACCACACATTGACATCACGAATTGAATTCCACTGAGACACCACACATTGACTTCACGATATTGAATTTCTCTGAGACTCAACACATTGACATCACAACATTGCTAAGACATCACACATTGACGTCACGACATTGAATTCCTCTGAGACACCGCGCATTGACATCACGACATTGAATTCCTCTGAAACACCGCACATTGACATCACGACATTGAATTCCTCTGAGACACCACACATTGACATCACGACATTGAATTCCTCTGAGACACCACACATTGACATCACGACACTGAATTCCTCGGAGACACCGCACATTGACGTCACGACACTGAATTCCTCTGAGACACCACACATTGACATCACGAAACTGAATTCCTCTGAGACACCGCACATTGACATCACGACATTGAATTCCTCTGTGACACCATACACTGACGTCACTGTCACAAATCCCAGACTGGGAGATGTAATAAGTTATGACAGGACAACAATCACGAACAAACAAGTTAACACTTAACAGAACAATCCATCAGACTCACACATTTATTAAACATAATTATACATATAATAGCGCAATTACATATATTATATTATTGAAATGACTGCCGTACAACGGCCTTATTCTCACACACACTCTCCCTCGGATCCACAATCCGGTAGTTACTCCTAAAGGCACTTCGGCCTCAGCCTCTCCCCTCAGGGTCTTAATAGTACATTAATGATTCACTGGCACCGCAGTCTCTCAATACCACCTTCCTATTGTCATACACCTTAGCACTCCCCTAGCACCTCAGCAGGGCAATAACACATTATTAATTCCATAGCCATCAACATGGCAACAACATAGTATCAGTTCACTAGCCTATCAACATGGCAACAATATAGTCTCTCATTCACTCTCATATCTACGTCCCTGTCCGTGGCCTGACTGCCACGACTTTATGTGCCTCTACTGTCCTGCCCCGACAGTCTCACTTCTGGCCTATGTGTGGCCTCCGGCCCTATGATGGCCTATCACTTGTGCTCCTCGAGGTGGCTCTGCGGCCCGTCCCCGACACCTACAAGAATAACATTACATTGGTATAATACCCTACCATTTCTATTCACTCCACCTCTCCTTACAATCCATGAAGCGTACACACACTAGTTCACCTTTCACTCACCACACATCTTACGGTAACACACTTCCATCGGAGTACACACTACTCACTCGCGCTACAAATCCATGAACTCACTTTCATCTATCGCTCATGGCGCACATTGCTATATCCAATATCAAGGACTTCCACATTCCTCACATATACTTATTCACATCATGGTAATAGACGAATATAATATAATACATCAATCATAATAATCAATCAACATTCTACATACCAGTCATAACTGGAAAGACTCTCACTAGTCTTCTCGACTGCTTCCTTTTATCTCTGCCCGATGGGCTATTATTCACAGATCCGCTCCCTAGGACCTTCTAACTTGCAGTGATAGTTATACAGCGCTTTCGCCTCCTTCAGACCCCCCACTCATGACATGCACGACTTTTCTTCCCTGTCTCCGTGCGTTAATTTTACTCTCCTCCTTTCCCCCCGTAATTATTAACTATCGCTCACTCCACCCGTGACAGTCACGACATTGAATTCCTCTGAGACACCACACATTGACGTCACGACATTGAATTCCTCTGAGACACCACACATTGACATCACGACACTGAATTCCTCTGAGACACCGCACATTGACATCACGAGATTGAATTCCTCTGAGACACCACACATTGACGTCACGACATTGAATTCCTCTGAGACACCACACATTGACGTCACGACATTGAATTCCTCTGTGACACCGCACATTGACGTCACGACATTGAATTCCTCTGTGACACCGCACATTGACGTGACGACATTGAATTCCTCTGTGACACCACACATTGACGTCACGACATTGAATTCCCCTAAGACAACGCACATTGACGTCACGACATTGAATTCCTCTGTGACACCGCACATTGACGTCACGACATTGAATTCCTCTGTGACACCGCACATTGACGTCACGACATTGAACTTCAATGAGATTCAACCAGTTGCCTGCGCTCACTGAAACTCGATTTCATGACGTCACCACCCAACTAGTAGACCAATCAAACTGCTTTGTTGGACGTGAGGAAATTAATGATATTCAGTGATGTTCTTCTAGATATTTTAAATGTCTTGTTGGGACTTTGTAGTAGTATTCTAAATTCTTATTAACAAAACTGGAGACTGCAGGATTTCATCATGGTCCTATTTGGCTCAACAGTCCAGCTTGACATAACATTTTCATCAATTCTAAACTTGATTTTCTGAAGCATTAAAGAGCTTGATCCAGTTTTCTCTACATCACCTAATGTGTTCATGCAAATTTCTTGTGATGTTCTAAAAATGAGAAGACAGTAAAATCTGTCTGTCTTTCAGTCTGTCGGTGTGTCTGTCTGTCTGTCGGTCTGACTCTCGGTGGGTCTGTCTGTCTGTCTGACCATCTGTCTGTCTGTCTGTCTATCCGTCTGGATGTTGTCTGTCTGACTGTCGATCGGTCGGTCGGTTAGTCTGTCTGTCATTATAACATACAGTGATTAGAAGTACATCATTGCAGCCATATTGATTAGAATCTCAGCTTTGTAACCATTCCCATTGATCCCACACGGATCAGTGTCTCAGGTTTAACTCTGTTGTGTCCTGGGACTAAAAAAAAGTCCTTACCCTGCCTGCAAGGTCGCCCACGTCATACACAGACATTAGCACGATCGGCATCCAAGTGCCCAGACTGCAGCTGACAATGTTTGCCACGCCAATGGAGAACAAAGCAAGGGAGATAAAGTAGTTGAGAGCAACCACTAACACGAGCTTGTGGATTTGTTGAATTATGTCCCATCGACGCCGTGTTATCACTGGGGAAACGAAACACGTGTATGTGATCACATGGTAATGTATGACATGTATCTGGTGTTAGATTTGCTGGATTCTAGCACTCAAAGAGGGAAGCAATCCTTCCTTCCTTTATATCCATCCATCCAGCCATCCATCTATCCATCCATCCATCCATCCGTCTATCTATCTATCTATCCAGAGAGTATAGATGTATAGAGAGGGGAAAGCGTCGCTTTTACGCGTGATCCTGGCAACCGAAAGTAGAGGCGGTAAACAATGGGAAACATAGCGGATCCAAAGAACACGCATTGCAGATGGTGCTCTGCTTTTGGCTGCCAGAATTCTAAGCACAAAAGACCAGACCTCGCATTTTTTTCATTTCCCTTCAGACCCAGAAAGGTAAGGGATGTTGTTTTTTTTACAACTATTTAATTTATTTTTGTGAAATTGTCAACTGAGACACTGACTGCCTCCCTGCCTGGCAGACATGACTCTGTTGACGCTGGTAACGTGGTGTTTGTCTACATGACTCGATGTGATCAGTGATCATTACTACGACTAATAAACCCATTGAGCCCATAGAGAGGGCATAGCCTAATTAAAAAAGAGTAGTGATACAATCACTGGAGACAGATTTATTGGACAGAAGCTTGAATCTAAATCTAGATCTAGTTTTTGTCTCAGAAGCTTAGGCCTGTGATTTTCGTCTTCGATCGTATGTTTAGGCCTACTCTAAGTTTCAAGATCTGGTGGTCGTCTATGCCTTCTGATCAAAACCTACCCTCTACTAGATTAATTATTCTAGTCAGATACGGCCGTGCTTTTGGATCTTAAAGCTTAAATTTAATGGTCTATTCTAATCAGTTAGACCATGCCTTTTGATATCAAGCCTACATTCAAGGAGATCAGTTTTACCGGGTCTTTTCTGATACCAGATTTAGACTTTTAGTACTGATATAGTAGAGGAGCTAATTTGCCCCCTAATCAGATACAATGACATGTCTTCTCATCCTTAGTCAAGCTGGGTGGAAGATTTAATGTGTTGTTTTTTTTAAATGCATTTTGTGCACCCCCCCCCCCCCACCGGAAGATTTTTATATTTGCCAGAAGTTATAGACCTCTATCTAGATCTAGGACAAGGCTCCTCACTGTACTCAGACTCAAAAGAAGAGAAAGTGAGATTTTCATTTGGGAGCAGGCCTAGATCAGTGCTGAACAAGCCAATATCAGATCGCTGCATGATTTATCTGTATATTTAATTTGTACCCCATGTCCTTGACTCTAGATCTAATCTTTGCACTTCATTTCATGGAAAGATTTGGGTTCACCAGCACTCCCCCAATTCTTCCTTCTGTGTTTTCTTCAAGTATTTTGTTCTACTCCACTTTGAGGTAAATAGGTTGGTTGGGTGGAATTTAATCTAGTGGTCAAAGCTTTTAAAAGAGTGCTTGACTTTTAGATTTTCAGAAGCCTTTCTAAAGTTTAATCATTTAAGGATTAGAATGTACTGAATAAATTTTGTTTGCAATTCTTAATCTTAAACATAATCACAACCAAAAAAAAAAAATAAAAAAAATAAAAAGAAATGAAAAAAAAAAAAACAAGAACTGAAATAAAAAAAACAAAATCAAAGAACTCCTAGAGCTCAAGATTAGAGACAATATCAAATGAAAATTTAATTTTCTGTTTCAAGTATTCATTATACTTACAGGCATAAATTATGATTTAACAAGCACACACATAGCCAACATGACATGGTTTACAAAATACTTCATTATAATGACTAGTAACTGCCCCATTCTTCGAATGGTAAAAAAACAAAGCTCACCAATCACGACCGAAAGGAATCAGCACAAAGACATTGATGTCGAGACACTTTGGGTCATCCACATAAAATCGGCGATTAACAGATAGATAGGATAATATTATTTGTATATTGTGCGAGGTAGTGCGCACCGAGAATTTTTCAGGAAGTGATGATGTCATGGACTCATGACTGTGTTCGTAAAAAATGAAGGATCGGAGGTAGTCAGTTAGCGGCATAAAGCAAAATTTAAAAAAAACTTCCACACCTTTTCAAGACTGCAAATCTAAAAGAGAACCTTTTGCGGGTCGAAGGGCAGGCACATGTAAAATTTCAAGCAAATCCGAGCTGTGTGAGCGGCAGTAGCTCTAGTTCGATCCTCGAGGCGTGAGAGGCCTAGATCTAGCCTTTCGACAAAGTTTTCTTGGCATGACTGACACTCCGAGATCTAGTCTATAATAAAAATATTTCCTTCCGAGCTTGAAGCACACTCTAAATATTTCTACACAGTTTTCTTAGTATGAATGAATGGCACTCATCTCATCTGTATAACAATATACTCGGTATCAAAGTTTTCTTGGCGTGGCTGGATCCTGAACTCTAGTTTACATTTCCGGTAAGAGGCGGAAATGACGAAATTGACGGAAGTACATTATCACGTCGTATTCGCAATCATGAATTGATAACTGATAATTATAACTGAATTTCTGGGAAAAGTAAAGAGTTTCGGGAAAAAATGAGCTCGACACGTACAGCCTTAATAAATTTTACATACATGTGCCAAGTTTCATTTCTCTACGTTGCGTAGTAAAAAAGCCTTTGCGGGAACAAAGTTGGGCCCAAGCTCCATTATTATATGATGTGATTGATTGACTGGCTCAGTTTGGTTTTAGTGGTACCGATAGTGTTCATGATAAAAGTTTACAGAGCAATAAATTGTCTCACAGAAATTAATTTAACAATATTACCCAAACACTTTACAGTGCAGTAAATCCATCTTGTTATACACAGAGAAATGCAGCTATCTAACAAAGTAAGGTTACATTGTTTTTGTCTGGTTGCTCTCAAGCAGCCTGCTAAACTGATATGTGGATTTCAATCATCTCATTTAATTGGCAGATATGGAGTATTTTTCAAGTAAAGAAAGACATCAATGTTCATGCCATTGCGTTAGATCTTTCATCAGACAGAGAAAACACTTAAATCATAACTAAAATAAAAGCCCTTTTAGTCGTCATGTTAGGCCTTTGCCTAAGTACAACATTATATTTTTTTTATTTTTTTTTGTACCTATCTCAAAACTACATGAATCAGAATAAACAAGAAAGTAGAAAACAAAACCTGAATTTACAATCATCTTTCATTTTAGACATGCGCCTCTTGAAAAAGACAGCAGTTCCCTCCCGTTTCGGCCACAAGCCCCAAGATGGTGAAAAGAGAAAGCGAACTTCATAATTATATGAATTTAATGCTTCTGTTGTTATTCCTCAACCCAAATTTTCTACACAGGATCTCACATATCATGATAATTGATACCCTACTATCACTGCAAGTTAGAAGGTCCTACGGATCGGACCTGTGAATAAGAGCCCATCGGGCGGACATAAAGGGAAGCAGTCGAGAAGACTAGTGAGAGTCTTTCCAGTTATGACTGGTATGTAGAACGTTGATTGATTATTATGATTGATGTATTATATTATATTCGTCTATTACCATGATGTGAATAAGTATATGTGAGGAATGTGGAAGTCCTTGATATTGGATATAGCAATGTGCGCCACGAGCGATAGATGAAAGTGAGTTCATGGATTTGTAGCGCGAGTGAGTAGTGTGTACTCCGATGGAGGTGTGTTACCGTAAGATGTGTGGTGAGTGAAAGGTGAACTAGTGGGTGTACGCTTCATGGATTGTAAGGAGAGGTGGAGTGAATAGAAATGGTAGGGTATTATACCAATGTAATGTTATTCTTGTAGGTGTCGGGGACGGGCCGCAGAGCCACCTCGATGAGCACAGGGGATAGGCCAGCATAGGGCCGGAGGCCACACATAGGCCAGAAGTGAGGCTGTCAGTGTAGGACAGTGGAGGCACATAAAGTCGTGGCAGTCAGGCCACGGACAGGGACGTAGATATGAGAGTGACTGAGATACTATATTGTTGCCATGTTGATAGGCTAGTGAACTGATATTATGTTGTTGCCATGTTGATGGCTATGGAAATAATAATGTGTTATTGCCCTGCTGAGGTGCTAGGGGAGTGCTAAGGTGTATGACAATAGGAAGGTGATATTGAGAGACTGCGGTGCCAGTGAATCATTAATGTACTATTAAGACCCTGAGGGGAGAGGCTGAGGCCGAAGTGCCTTTAGGAGTAACTACCGGATTGTGGATCCGAGGGAGAGTGTGTGTGAGAATAAGGCCGTTGTACGGCAGTTCATTTCAATAATATAATGTATGTAATTGCGCTATTATATGTATAATTATGTTTAATAAATGTGTGAGTCTGATGGGTTGTTTTGTTAAGTGTTAACTTGTTTGTTCGTGATTGTCGTCCTGTCATAAACTATTACATCTCCCAGTCTGGGATTTGTGACAGATAATCTATTATATTCAGAACAAGAGGAGCTACAGGGCAGGTGCACTCGGCTTGAAAATGCCAATGGCATGTTGGAACAAAAAGTAGAACAGCCCATGCGTTCAACCTTTGAGACTGCCACCAGAACAAACGAAGCGAGTCAAGTCACCGTCAAGTCACCGTCAAGTCATCGGTTTCACTTCATCTACTGTTCAAACCATGTTTTCTTTTTTCACTTTACAAACTGTCTTATTCTTATCTAAAAGGAAAAATGCTGCACTCACAGCAGTGAATGTTTTCTTCATAACCTTATTAAGAATGAGACAAGGTTTGAGTGAAAGTATGCTTGCTCTATTATTTGATGTTAGTATAACCACAATCTCAAATAATTTGAATGACTGCATTGATGCAATTTATCACAAAGGCAAAGCAGTCTCCATCTGGCCTTCAAAGCACACCATACAGTCTTTCATGCCCCTGCATTTTAAAATGTATTATCCATCTTGTCGAGTTATCATTGACTGTACAACATTTTTTGTACAGAAACCATCAAAACCTGAACTTCAGCAAACCAGCTGGAGTAACTATAAAAACCATAATACCTAAAAGTCTCTCATTGGCATTGCACCTAGTGGTGATGTGAATTTTATATCAGACCTTTGGTTTGGCAGTGTAAGTGACAAGGAACTATCTCTGAAATGTGGTTTATTGGACAAGCTGGAAGCTGGTGATTTGGTGCTAGCTGACAGAGGATTCACAGTGCTTGAATCAGAGTTTGAAAAAAGGGGTGTAAGATTATAAACTGCATTCTTTTTGTCAAATAAACAATTTGAGCTTGATGAAAGATCAGAGAATAAGAAAATTTCACATCACAGAGTACATGTAGAAAGAGCTATTGGACGCATCAAAAACTTTCAAATTCTACATAGCATTATTCCAACCTCCCTAAAATCCATCAATAAAGTTCATTTCATTTGTGCTTTCCTAACCAATGTTTCAGGGGAACCCTTGATTCAGTCCCACAGAGTAGCAGCATAACCATGAAGCTTTGGAAGAACATTTGACTCAGATCTTCCATCATTATTTATTATGTCTTCAAAATGCTGTAAGGCCCTCAACACAAATCTTGTGTTTTCTTTGTTGAATTTCAACAATCATTGCTCTGTATGATATTAACACAACACTGGTACAGCAGTGTTCAAGCCATATAAATTCTGCTACCCTCAAATATAATAAGTTACAGTGTGTAAAACATAATACATAAACGGGCAAAATGAAAAAAAAATGAGTTAAGGAATGAAGGAAGGAAGGAAGGAAGGAAGGAAGGAAGGAAGGAAGGAAGGAATGAACACAAGTCATTTATAAGAAAGAATAAATAAAATTACAATTTAAACAAGCAAACTAAAATTAAGTAAAATGTCAAAATCAAATTTTTTACCCAAGGGAACTTTCAAACATGAGCAAATTGTTTTCATAAATTTAATATGCTTTCTCTATCAATTCTGAATGTATGACCATTGATATTATAATGGATTTTTTTTTATTATTCCCTGTTCATTTTTCAGCTGAATTAGTCATTGCTGCAAAATAAACAATTTTGTTCATTTCAAATTTATGTTCATGTCATATTATTTCTATGGCCACTAGACAATACCTTCTAAATCATTGCATTTATCAAGAGGACGCATTTTCCCAGAATGCACTCAACTCGCCCAATAAATACTGCATTAGCAGGCATATTCATAAAATTATAATATCACATTCTCCAAAGCAATCATGTTCATAGATTAGAAATCTTATCTCAATCCAAGTACATGTACATGTAATCAGTTGAAGATGAGAACTGACATTTAAGGTGAGAAAAAAAATAAAAATAAAAACACAGTTGAACTGGTAGTTTTAATCAATACTGGACTCATCGGCAGTTAAGACACTAATTCTTTCCTTTTTCAAACAAACTGTGGAAGGAAATAATTGAAAGAAAATTGCTTCAGCTTCTCAAGGATTGGTTTCCAGCCCTCATAATCAAACATTAAAGGCTTCAGCTGATGATGCATCAAAACAAACAAACATTTTGGCACATTAGCACAAAAAGCTGACCCTGAATTTGTAAATATAATATTTATGGTTTTTCTTGAGTTTGAAAACATCACAGTTTGCAATGTATGTCAGACAAAAATCTTTCCTCTCCTCACAGAGCTTCCTTATATCAACACCAAGATCATTATTGTAAACACATTTGATCTCTACAATCATGGGGTCACCATCATTATGGAGAAAGCCATCATGGGAGGCAGCAAAATACGGATGTGTCTGACTGACAATGAGACATGTGCTCCTAAATGTATGATTCCTGAACTTGAACTGCAAAACATTCTTAATGGAGGGCTCATTTAAGCACCTAGACTGAATACGCTTAATGCCATTTACCTCTGGTCCTGGTTTTGAAATCTCCTGGACCAACTTCAAAAATTCCCCTTGCCTGTAGACCACACGGTGTAAAGTCGATGCTGTCAACCTTTTCAGCCTTTCAGCATGCTGTTACGGATCTGGTACTGGGTGGTAGTTCCCTCTAGCTGTTATGAAGAGGGTCTTCTCAATGATGGAATTATGACTGCATTTTAAATCGTGAGGTATTTACTATTTAATCTTTCGTACCATGCCACACACTAAGAACAATCTGAATAAGTTTCATAAACAGACCTGCAGGGCCACAAATTTAATTACATTAAATTTCCTAACAATTTTGTCTAGATCTATTACATACTAAAAGACAACATCAGCAGCATCAAATGAAAATTCAATAATATGTCACTAGAAGTCTTCTCTAGATTCCTATAATGTTATGATCATTCTGACTCACTAACAATTTAATTACTAGTCATATATCTCTCAGATATAGTCTGCCTACTATCTATCAAGCAATATACTAATATCGTCTCTGGCGACGATGTTATCTCAGCTATTTGTGCCTACCGCTTATAATGGATCAAGCTCGTCAATATAAACTGACGTAGCTAAGTCTATTGGATCTACTCTAGGATGGGCTGGCAATCCCCAGCCTCATCCAGACAAATCAATCCCAATTCACAGATGTGTATGCCAAACATTCATACTAGTGGCAAGTCAATATAAATCTTTGTCTTGCATTCTTGGGTAGCACTCCTAGCATATGCGGCAATCCTGTCCTACTGGATAAATTATGTTCAGCTCCTCGTTCATTGTTGAATCATCAAAGGACAAACACTTACACTTGGTCCCTGGTATTAGGAAAACCAGGGAACAGTAGACAATAGCAGTGGGCATATCTCATTCAAGCATATGGCTTCATCTCAATGTCTATAGTGGACTAGACATGAATCAACAGTCTTATGATTCTTCAGGCAGAATCGTGCCGACGCCTGCACAGATTGGAATTTTCTGTATGGAGTAATGGACATAGGTATGGCTACGCTTTTATACTGTGCAGCCACCTGCAAATTACCGTCCAAATCCCTAGATTTGATTGGTGCATCCATGCGAGCTCATCTCGCAGTATTAATATATTCTACGTGGGAGTTGGTCACGGCCTTGTACTAAAAACAGACAAGGTCAATTTAAAATGTCAAAACAATTACTGAAATCTTTAAACCCTCGTGCATTCTACATTTTATGTACGAATTTCTGAACGCGACTAAGCGTCTTAAACTATCTATCCTTATTCACCCCTTCTCTTCCCTTCTAAGTGTTCATCAAAATCACGGGGTCGAGAATTGCACTGTCACTCCTAACTTATCCATTTATTCTATCTCGCCCCACTTTCTTTCCATCTCTAAGAAAAAGTGTTTCAAAAACAAACTGTTCACGAGAACAGTTCAAGGACAAAATTACGCTGGTTATAATCAACGAGACCGTGAAAAATCAACTCCTTACAAGTCGTGACCCAGCACGGCATTTATATTACTTAAACCCTGACACATGCCACTGGGGGGAAGTTTGGGGCATTGTTGAAAATTCAAGGGCCTGTACTTCAGCGAGACTCATTTTAATTTGTTCCTGGTAATACAGGATAGCACCCAGGGACAGGGACTTAACTGTGCTGCCTGCAATTATAGCCCCTTCATCTTCGGCTGGGACTGGGAGTGGACGTGATGCGCTGCCGTAAAATAGTTCGTCTACTGCAAAGGGTGAAGACGACTCCCCAGACAGTACAGAAAATATTGGTGTAGTCTAAGCCTTGGATGACAACGCCATGGTGTTCACAGCACAATCAAACGATGGCTCAGATTCTGTGTACACATCTTTCACTTTCATTTTCGGCACAGGGGTGGGTTTGGGCCGATGTCACTGTTGCAGCTTTTCAGTAGGGGCTTTGTATATATGAAGCTGCATCCTGCTGTAGTCTTCTATAAAGGCTGCCAGTAAACCAAATACATGCTTGCAGCAGGCCGGTTGCGTCCCACCCGGGCATATGCACTCTGCATTAGTGACCTGTTTAAAAAAAACACAATATTGAAAGAAATAGGTTATTACATGAGAGAAAGAAATCACAGCTGAACAGCCAGAATGGAAAAACTAGTTTGAAATCTGTAGCCAAAATGACATTTCAGATAATTTACAATAATCCCATAGATCATGAATGTGGTATGACTTTTTTTCATTAATTTATGAAGGAAAGGCACTGTGTACCACTCTCATGAATTGTGTGCTGGCTATCATTAGTATCAATGATCTTTTACCATGGATTTTGGATATAAGACATTCTGGCTGATAACCTTTAGGTATGGAGCTATGAAAATATTCTTTAAAATTATTTAAACTGATCTTCTAGTTCCAAACATTCATCACAAACAGTAACACACTTAACAGAAAACCAAGGTCATGTACATAACGTATGTGTTGTCTGGAGACCAACTACACAAGCACTTGACTGACGTTGTACACACCTCCTTGTTACTATTACTAAAGTTGTTTTCAATCCGGCAGCCAAGAACAAAAAATGATTCTTTTTTAAACTATCTCTACAATTGGGTCATCCCGGTTGCACATCTAATAATACGTATATTCATTTTAATCTATAAATTTACTTTGCTACTTAATCACAAAACCACAATTATCTCTGAACATGTAAATCGGTGAACAAATATGCTTTAAAATCAAACATTTCATTCTGTCCTCTGCCTCAAACTGTGGATCAGAAACAACATCTGAAGTCGATGACGATATTTAATAGGAGAATGCATAGAGGGCTTCCATAGCACAGAGTGTGAGTACATGAATTGCAGGGAATATTTCAGGTGCCTCGCTGTTAACTTCATAGTACATGTAATAGGAAACTTTTACAGAGAATTATTCCATTCAACAAGACACAAAACTGGTTGATTTCAAACTCAAAACCAAAAGCTCCTCCCCAGAAATCATTTTAATATGACACACTCATATTTCCAATAAAAATAAAATGCACAACTAACTCTAAATCTTAACAATTTGTACATTGCCCCCTGTTAGTATCAGCTTACACTTACAGAAGTTACAGCCCTACAGTGGGCGCAGACAGTAGCCTTGAGTAGTCTAGCATTGCCTACAGACAGGCCGTAACCTCAAAACTTGTCATTTTCTAATGAGCCAAACTCCATCATCATCAGTCTGGGTTACATTTTACAAAGTGATGATTGAAATCTATAGCCTGGCACATACAGTTTCACTTATTATCTAAAATGAGTAGCAGTCAGTAGCAATGGCCTACTCACATATCGATCTTGATGTTGTGCCTGTGCAGAGACAAACTCCATGCATGTAGGTCTAGATCTATGTAATGTCATTAATTTAGGCTAGCCACAGGTGTTCTGCAGGATGCCTATATTCATAACTGTGACCCAGTTTACAAAAATTTTGTAGCCTACTTCGATCCAGAGCTAGTCTTGGTTTACTTACAGTGTTGTTGTTGTCAATCCATACAGTCACTCATATGCTTCCCTCTTCTTCATCTCTGCCTTCACTCGACTGGAGACTGTGAAGCCTTGGGTTTCGGTGTCTTTGGCTTGGAATTTTATATCAGTGGCAAAACGATCACCGAACAGCAGTCTGTCTTTCCTTGGTTCATGATTATAGTTATTGTCACATTTGTCTTAAACGTTCAACAGATCGCAAAATCTATAATGTTGACGATAGAGAAGTCGTGCGATTCAAGCAGAGCTTCGATCAGTCTTACATACTTCGCCATCTTTCTCACGTCACGTGACTTCCTGTGCCAGCTGATTGGTTTCCTAAAATAGGTTTACAGCACGCGGCAATGTTTACCGACTCTATTTCGATCACGCTCGCCTGCCCACTACTGTCACGGAATTCACGCGGAAGTTTCCCCTCTCTATCTATCTATCTATCTATCTATCTATCCATCTATCTATCCATCTATCTATCCATCTATCCATCCATCCATCCATCCATCCATCCATCCATCCATCTATCCACCTGCCTATCTATCTGTCTGTCTATCTATCGATGTATGTCCATCCATCCATTCATCTCTCTATGATTGTCTTTCTACCTGCCGGCCTGCCAGTTTCTATCTGTCTGTACGCCCTGTTTCCCCTCTGTCATTCCACATTGCTTTCCCCAGTTTGCTCACCTCCCTGACAAATCCATTTGCAATGGATCTGCATTTTGTATAGAAAAAAAAACAAAAACTACCTTTAATCTTCACTAATAAACTTGTCCTGGTCCCCTGTGCTGGCACAGATCTGCCGTCAATCAGATGTGTCTTCTCGGAGGTATTGCCGGTGTCAACTTTCTCCTCTTGAAACTTCATCACTGCAGACCTGGTGACGTCATGGTTGATGTTTTGCACGGAACCGTTCTCTTCTCTCTGCTCGCCCTTATGTAAAGGTGCACGTTTCTGGAAAACATCAAATTTTGTAAATTCGTGAATTTGTAGTACCGTTCTTTGTTTAGCCAAAGATACCAGACACAATTAGATGAGACAATGCGGCGTTTAGTGTGCATACATTTCGCAACCTCACCTAGCGGAGAATGCGCGTAAGCCATAAATTACCGTATTTTACAAAAGATGTCATTGTTTTAATCACTGTTAAGTTATCGCTGTAGGCCTTGATTGAAATGATTTCTTTGGTCAATCACTGCAGGAAAATCCTTTCTTGTTTTTGTTTTTTGGTCTCAGGAGCACTGCAACAAATCCGCATTATTAACTTCCATTCCGCATCATTTACTAGCATTATTTTTCATGTAATTAGACAGGAGCACCGGCCCCCGATCTGCGCGCAAACTGTGCGCAAATTCTTTTTAGAGGCACGAAAAAGAAAATGTCTCATCTTATAGTATCTAGTGTATCTGCGGTTTAACTTCATATTACGTGGACACCTGGAAAATTATGAACTGTGACATACGCCCTACAGACTGTCCTGTAGTAGTGGAAAAGAAAACTTTGAACAACCATCCTGCTGAACAACCCTGCTGAGAATGTGAAACGATAAACCATCATATCGAAAACAAAAAACAAAAAGAAAAGGTATTTAGAGAAATAACATTTCAAATAAAACCATACTAAAAAATCAATGATCATCATCTCCGCCATCTGGACCATCACGCCTAATGGAAAGATCGATAGTTTTATTGTATCTCTGATGCCTCGGCTAGACAGAATGTTTTTTAATAGAAAGAGCTTACTGAGACACTTGTCACAATTCTCTCAATTTCAGCCTTTGCCAGAGAGAAAACTTGAATGTAAGGCTTACTTCACAGTTATTGGTTGGGGCTGAATTTTTATGTGGTCAGTCGACTTAGATTGCTCTCTGTCTGACATTTTAAGACTTAGTTCCCAGTTTTTGGACAGCTGTTGTGTGGTTGGTGGTGCCCTGGGACTGGACAGGTGTCTGACATTACAAAACTTACTTCACAGTTATTGGACAGAGCTGAATATGTGGTTGGTCGACTAGGACTATTCTCCGACTGACATTTCCTCACATAATACTGGACAAAATTAGCTCGTCTGGCAATGGAGATAGAAAAACATGGGAATGAGAACTTCAATAAACAAAAGGTAACACAGCTTAGCATGGCCATCCACATCATAGATATTCTGAGTGTTAATCGCCATTTAGGGCTTAGGCGAAGCAGGTTAGCACATACCACTTTGTTGCATTCCAGTTGCATCACAGTCGAGTCGCCTTTTTTTTTTAAATATCAAAACAGACGAGAAGAGGACGGGCTCACATGGGAGACACAGGCACATTGTAGAGTCGACAAGAACAGGAAATTAAGGCACAACAGCAAGTCAATGTATAAACTGTACAAACATCCATCAATTGGTCTAACTTGATAGAGCATTACGTATTCTGAAGAATGGCTATGTTCACAGAGATAATGACTATGAAAATAATAAACATCTAAACGAGCACGAGTGATTATGATAAACAGCGAGGACAATTACACAATTCATAAAGAGTATGAAGAACATTAAAGAGATAATAGCTTTCATACACTTCTCAGTGATGACATTTAATGAAGATGGCACGGTAAATGATGGCAATTATAATATTCAGTGACGACTATTAATCCAACTCATCTAGTAAAACAGATTTGGGCGACTGAAGCTTATTAAAAAGGACTTAACACGCCAATTTCTGCACTATCAAAGATGAATTAAATAAAATGAATAAAATTCCTGCAATCCAAAGTCAAATGAAACAAATTTCAAGCACATGACATAAGGGTATGCCAGGCCAAAGGTGATGCAGGAGTGGTAGAGCCGCGTACTGTGGAATGGTAGAGCCGTGTACTGAGGAGTGGTAGAGCAGCTTACTGTGGAGTGGTAGAGCCGCGTACTGGGGAGTGGTAGAGCCACGTACTGGGGAGTGGTAGAGCTGCGTAATGTGGACTGGTAGAGCCGCGTACTGTTGAATGGTAGAGCCGCGTTTTGTGGAGTGGTAGAGCAGCGTACTGTGGAGTGGTAGAGCCGTGTACTGGGGAGTGGTAGAGCCGAATAGTGGGGAGTAGTAGAACAGCGTTCTACGGAGTGGTAGAGCAACGTACTGTGGAGTGATAGAGCCGCGTACTGTTGAATGGTAGAGCCGCGTTTTGTGGAGTGGTAGAGCCGTGTACTGTGGAGTGGTAGAGCCGAGTATCGGGGAGTGGTAGAGCCGCGTACTGGGGAGTGGTAGAGCCGCGTACTAGGGGGTGGTAGAGCAGCGTACTGTTGAATGGTAGAGCCGCCTACTGATGAGTGGTAGAGCTGCCTACTGATGAGTGGTAGAGCAGCGTACTACGGAGTAGTAGAGCCACCTATTGATGAGTGGTAGAGCTGCCTACTGTCGAGTTGTAGAGCGATGTACTGGGGAGTGGAAGATCCGCGTACTGGGGAGTGGTAGAGCCGCCTACTGGGGGAGTGGTAGAGTAGCCTACTGTGGAGAGGTAGAGCGGCCTACATTGGAGTGGTAGAGCCGCGTACTGTGGATTGGTAGAGCTACGAACTGGGGAGTGGTAGAGCCGCGTACTGTGGAGTGGTAGAGCCGCGTACTGGGGAGTGGCAGAGCCACGTACTGGGCAGTGGTAGAGCTGCGTAATGTGGACTGGTAGAGCCGCGTACTGTTGAATGGTAGAGCCGCGTTTTGTGGAGTGGTAGAGCAGGATACTGTGGAGTGGTAGAGCCGTGTACTGGGGAGTGGTAGAGCCGAATAGTGGGGAGCAGTAGAACAGCGTTCTAGGGAGTGGTAGAGCAACGTACTGTGGAGTGATAGAGCCGCGTACTGTTGAATGGTAGAGCCGCGTTTTGTGGAGTGGTAGAGCCGTGTACTGTGGAGTGGTAGAGCCGATTATCGGGGAGTGGTAGAGCCGCGTACTGGGGGAGTGGTAGAGCCGCGTACTGGGGAGTGGTAGAGCAGCGTACTAGGGGGTGGTACAGCAGCGTACTGTTGAATGGTAGAGCCGCCTACTGATGAGTGGTAGAGCTGCCTACTGATGAGTGGTAGAGCAGCGTACTATGGAGTAGTAGAGCCACCTACTGATGAGTGGTAGAGCTGCCTACTGTCGAGTTGTAGAGCGATGTACTGCGAAGTGGAAGATCCGCGTACTGGGGAGTGATAGAGCCGCCTACTGGGGGAGTGGTAGAGTAGCCTACTGTGGAGAGGTAGAGCTGCCTACAGTGGAGTGGTAGAGCCGCGTACTGTGGATTGGTAGAGCTACGAACTGGGGAGTGGTAGAGCCGCGTACTGTGGAGTGGTAGAGCCGTGTACTGTGGGGTGGTAGAGTCGATTACTGGGAAGTGGTAAAACAGCGTACTGTGGACTGGTAGAGCCGTGTGCTGTGGAGTGGTCGAGCCGAATAGAGGGGACTGGTAGAGCCCTGTAGTGCGGAGTGGTAAAGCCGCGTACTAGGGAGTGATAGAGCAGCGTACTGTTGAATGGTAGAGCCGCCTACTTATGAGTGGTAGAGATGCCTACTGATGAGTGGTAGAGCTGCATACTGTCGAGTTGTAGAGCCGTGTATTGGGGAGTGGAAGATCCTCGTACTGGGGAGTGGTAGAGCCGCCTACTGGGGTGTGGTAGAGAAGCATACTGTGGAATGGTAGAGCCGAGTACTGGGGAGTGGTAGAGCCGCGTACTGGGGAGTGGTAGAGCCGCGTACTGGGGAGTGGTAGAGTCGCCTACTGGGTAGTGGTAGAGCCGCTACTGTTGAATGTTAGAGCCGCGTTTTTCGCGCTGGTAGAGCAGCGCACTGTGGAGTGGTAGAGCCGTGTACTGCGGAGTGGTAGAGCCGAGTACTGGGGAGCGGTAGAGCCGCGTCCTGTGGAGTAGTAGAGCTTTGTTCTGTGGAATGGTAGAGTCGCGCACTCGGAAATGATAGAGCCGCGTACTGTGGAGTGGTAGAGCGGCGTATTTTGGAGTGTTAGAGTCGCCCACTGGGTAGTGGTAGAACCGCTACTGTTGAATGATAGAGCCGCGTTTTGTGGAATGGTAGAGCCGTGTACTGTGGAGTGGTAAAGCCGTGTACTGTGGGGGTGGTAGAGGCGCCTACTGGGAAGTGATATAGCCGCCTATGGGGAGTGATAGAGCTGCCTACTGTGAAGTGGTAGAGCCGAGAACTGGGGAGTGGTAGAGCCACGTACTGTGGAGTGGTAGAGCCTCATACTGTTGAGTGCTAGTCCCGCGTACTGTTGATGGTAGAGCCGAGTGCTGGGGAGTGGTAGAGGCACTTTCTTTGGAGTGGTAGAGCCGTGTACAGTGGAGTGGTAGAGCCGCGTATTGGGAAGTGCTAGAGCCGCGTACTGTGGAGTTGTAGTGCCGCGCACTGGAGAGTGGTAGAGCCGCCTTCTGGGGAATGGTGTATTTCGAGCTTTGGTGGCTGTCTGTTAAACTGAACAGACTCGATCTGGGATGATGTCGTTGCCACGGTGATTGCTCTGTTTGCCGAAAATGCCAGCCACCCCGTGCAGGTGATTCCAATAACCTTGACATTGCTATAGCTGGATAGAACGACTCTTGACATTTCATTGATTTTTAGTCAGTTCTGATACTTAAAATAGATTACGGTACTGGGGAATCCCTGGTCATTCATTCTTCGCGCGTTGGACCCTTGATCGGACTGCGCAGAACCGAGCAAAGGGGTGATTGTTCGCTTTCATGAGGACCGATTTCAGGAACACAATTTGTTGTTTTATCCGCATTTAAAATGTATACAAAATTAGACATAATGTATAGAGAGAAAGAGAGAGATAAACACCAACTTTCCTTCCGTCAATAGCTGTGTATCTTCGGAGTGTGATGCCTATTAATTGGTGGCGAGCCACCACTACTTCAGCCTTGGTCTGGCTTACCCCTGATCGTTCTCCAGCTAACCTCCAGCTGTGTTTGCGGTGTGGGCTGTAGGTGTAGAGATTTGGCGTGATCCATTATTAATAATTAGGTGGCGAACCAGCAAACTTTGGTCTACGCCAGCCTTGGTCCAGCTTACTCCTTAAAGTGCAGTGCGATATGACCACCATTTACCAGACTGGTTTCAGCTCGCCCGATTCAAAGATTCTAAGGATCCCAGGAATACTGAGCACGTTTTTTGCACAATTGTATCATACAAATAGTCTTCTCATCCGTTTTCCACCAATTTAATAATTAATGTGTGGACTTTGATGGTTATAATAAACATTATTACAGAACTATGCTTTCGGGTGATAATTGGGCCAACATGACCCAATCACTTTGTAAACACAGTGGTGATTAACTCCACTTCCCTCCGCCTCGCCAATACTTACTGTGTTTACACATCGGTTTCACGCAGAAAATGACTTTTGTTTGTTATGAAACTTGGTAGCCGATCAGATGAACTACAGCCCCGCAGTTTCATTTTTTCTAACAGCCATTGAAGTTAAGTAACACATGAGTGAAGTTAAGACCCGGTCTTTGATATTTTGTTTTGTGTTTTCTTTGAAGAAACATTGAGATCGACAGAAGGAACGTTTTTTTTTTTTTTAAATATATCATGTCTAAATAAGCACATCTGTCTTCTTTCTACAGTATTTTAAATGCAGATCAAACATTGTGTAACTGAAATCTGTCCCTATGTCGGGAAAAAACCAGCCCCTTGCTCGGTGCTGCGTTGATCGGTCGGTTAAGAATGACTGACCAGGGATTATTCAGTAATGTATAATCCACTTGAAGTGTTGGAACTGCCTAAGAACTAATGAAATGTGGCGAGTTGTCATATCGATCGATAGAAATGTCAAGGCTGCGCAGGGTGGCTGCCATTTTCGGCAAATACAGCAATCACCGTGGCAACGCCACCAGTCCAGATTCAAAGCTGGTACTACACCAATCCCCAGTGTGAGGCTATACCACCCCAGCGTCAGCTTTGACCTGGCGAACCAGTAACGTCTGTCGCCAGAATGAGGCGGTTCTCCGTCTAGCACCTAGCTGGGTCGTGATGTGGGTTGTGAGTAGTGTCTTAATGATGTATAATAAGTGATGAGCCACCAGTGTGGGCCTGCGCCAGCCTTGGTCTGGCTTACCACTTAGAGGGGCTTTAATATGAAGTTAGAGCACGGCCCTCTGCATCCTCTCACATTTTTTAGATAATTATAAGTCCGGCAGAGAGTGAGAGTAATGTTCCTTTTTGCTGCTAACGTTGTGTGAGTAATGTGCGTGTGTGCGCTATTCGTTAGGGACTTGTGTGCCCTTGATATTGTATTTAATGTAGTACTGTTACTGATGCTGTGACAACCAATTTCCTGACAACAGAATAATAAAGTTATGTCTTATCTTATCTTATCTCAGATCTGACTGTTATTATTATTATGAAAGGCTGCCCATGCCTGGAGTAGATGAATTAAGCCTCAAGACCATCACTTTATACAAGAAAAGGAAGCTGAGATTGCTCACCTTGCTGTGAGAAACACGGCACAGCAGATTATGGTTAGGACAATGCCAGTGACGAGAAAGACGACAGTGTTGACCTGGAGACTCGTCACACACGCTTTGGTGATCAATCGCAGTAAGTTCACAAGAAGACCGCAGGTACCTGTGCAGTGCAAAAACGCCTTAAGCTGGTTTGTCATGTGTACAGAAACGGAAACGGCAACGGAAACGTCAAAAATCCATCAACGTATTAAAAGAAAGAGTGTTTCCATGTGTAAGGTAACGGTGTTCCAGTACAACGGAAATATTGTTTCTATTTCATAACTTGGACGGTTTTTTATCGTGAGTTGCCGTTTCCGTGCACATGTAAACCCAGCTTTATACTCCTCAACGTAATCTACAACAACATGCAACTCAGTGCAACTTGTGCAATGTTGGGTAAGGCTAGTGGCAGACTGAGTCAAGTTGGTCTCAGTGCGCGGCACCGCTCTCTCGTCCAGCTGACTCAAGATAGTTTTGACACGCACACATAGACAAGTCAGACAGAATTGTCCTAGGGCTCGCCCGTACGCGAATTCCCGCTGAATTCCATGGTCCAGCTCCAACAATCAAACCGTGACAAACCATGCTTGACTCAGCGCTCCATCAGCCCAACAGCCGAACTTTACTATTTTGTTCATGACTGCCTAATGGTCGATAATCCTGAGATAGAGCAAAATGCTTTGTTTTTGTGTACCCTCATACCCTTACCCACCCCCGAGCCCCCACCCCAAGTACAACAAGTCAACCTCTCTCACTTTCCGACAGACCTTTCACTATAAAGTAATGATGCCCAAACTACAAGTTGAAAACACACCCATGCTTCAATGATCTGTCACTCAGTGTGTCAGTGAGTGGTTCCCAAGTTATTCTTATTTTGAGGGTGAGCTCACACGCCAGCCAGACACCGCATGCGACTGTACTGAAAGCTGGCAACCACAGGGACCAACAGTTCTCAGCTTCACACCGCGACCTTTAAAGAGATCTTGTTGTTTTCTTACCATTAATTTCTGAAAAACTGGAGATCTTTCAGTACGTAGAAGAGGTATAACAAATTGCACTTTAACTCTAAACTTGTTTTAAAGGCGCCGTTGCACTTATCAAAATGTTTTACAATTCCAATTTATTCTAATCATAATGCTAAAGCCACAAACGTCCAATGTGCAATTTCTTAGTTGTGCAATAAGTAGAGTTGGAACAAACAAGAAATAAGGTCGAGATACCCATAGAAACTGTTACAATTCACTGTGAAGCCACAAACACGTCCATTCCTGGCTATTGCAATTATGTCCTTCCAGAGTTTCCAACCTTCGCTGCAAATTGCACATAATAGTTCACTACTGACTGCGTATCAGTCTGTTGTGGCAGTAAGGAGCCAATGCTGTCATTCAAAAAGAATATTTCATTCCTACACTTTGAAATCATTTCTGTAAGCTGCACTCACTATTTTTTTCCAGTAACTTGTAACTTACTACTATTGTAAGCCCATTATACTGTTAAACAGACACTGACGAATTTCAAAGTTGTCGCGTTCCTTGAGAATGTGAAACTACTGCTGCAAACCATATTAATTTTCATAACTTACTGTCACATTTTTTGGGTCTCATACGATAAGGCAGGGTGGTGCTTTATACACTAAGAATTCAAAACAGACTTATTCTTTTTTGTTGTTTCTGCCCTGCAATAGTGGACGATATAGGAGAAACTTGGGCGTTACATCCAGACGATGACAAACTCAGAAATTTGGCGCTTCGTGTCAAAATATAGAACTGTAGTCCCTTGGTCACAACTCCTGACTACACAAGTGCAAATCACAATCTAATGACAAAAGATGCAGCCGATTACCTTCCCCCACAGCCAATGCTTGTATGTATCTTGCCGGCAGCATATTGACATACCCGTAAAAACTGGACTGTTGCACTGAGGAAAGAAGATAGACTTGTAAACACAGTAAACAGTAAGTCCAGGATGTTGGTTCTGTCTGTATCTTTGTTTGTTTTCTTTCGTTAGGATTTTACATTACTTTTCAGCGAAAAGAAACTATTACGATACTAGTTGAGGCTTCGACTTGCATAAGCCCGCCAAAAAATTAGATGCCTTAAATTACACCACGAGAAACTAGTCTGGACTACACCTGCACCGGGATTTGATCCCGGGATCTTTCGCAGCTGGGTCTGGCGCTCTACCCACGGTTACATTTTGCTGGCACAATTAATATGGTCAGTGAAGTTCTATCCTGATAATGAGTGGTGATTTTACATAAATGTGAAGCTTCCATGACGTATTCCCATGCTGCTGGAATTTCGCTTCATTGCAATTCGTTCATTTAAAATATAGGCGGCGTGTGACATACTTTGCCAGCAATTTATGTACTTCTCCATTGGTAGCTAAAATTATGTGGTTCATCTTAAAAAAGTGATACACGATTTATTTCCAAACACTAATGAATTTGGCGAATTGGATGGCAGGATTACAGGAAGTGTTTTTTTTTTTTTTTTTATACGAGTAGGGTCTCGGACTGTCTTTGTAATACAAGAATGGCAAGTGAATCGCAAATGTTACATTGGTGGTTGAAACAAGCCCAGTTTGGGACTAGAGCTGTAGAGGATCTCAGAAATGGCCGATCTAATCTCTACACACTGATGTGATTGATAGACCACACACGCCAATCCAGGTTTAATCAATAGAACAATCAAAATCATAATAATATGGTAAATTGATATATTGTGATGGCAATTTTTCTGACGGCGACGTACGGCTCCAAGGGCTTTGTGGGGAGAAAGCAAAATAAAAATCCTCTCTCACATGCGTACATGCACACAAACACTACTACACACGTTCACGATCGGATGCGCATACCCCCCCCCCCCCTTTTTCAGTTCACTAGAGCAGAGACAGTCTGTCAAAAGACAAAAAACTTTTTGAATAAACGGGATTTCCAAACTATTTTAATCAACTTGGCAGTCCAGTATCACCTTATGTCTTGCTGACTACACATCAGTTGTTTTTTTTTGGACCAACCGTTTTTTTTTTGTCAACATAAAACGGAAATTGAAAAACGAACAAAGAGGAGCGCAAAGGGAACTGGTTTTTTGTGTCTGCTGTCAAATTGTGGCTTTTGCCTGCGCGATGTTTTTCCGTAATAGTCCGTCTATTGTTAGAGGACCGTGGTATGTGACACAGTAAGCTCTTGCTGAACTCTGCACACATGTCCGCATTTTCTCTATTCGGCTTTGTAATTTACGCTACGGTCCCCTAACAGCTGCGTTTCCTTGCTTCCATAAAGAGATAGTAAATTTGATTGGTTTAGCTGGACCATTGGGGCATTGGCAAAATGAATATTACCGTGAACGCCAGTGTAATGAAAATTTCAGCATGGGGAAATTGAGGGTGTCCATAAACAACTGGTCATGGTACGTAATACCAATGTCAATAACAGTCGGTGCTAAGCACAGTGACGGATCTATTATGAAACTCACGAAACCTCGTCTTCGGAGCCCCTAATCCCGCTGGACGTCCGTGCTGGTGCAGCAAAGCCTTTGGATCATGTTGGATGTTGCCTTATTATTGCTGGTTGCGAAGTGGCCCCCATAACAGTTCAAGCTCCAGGGTCTCCACTATGTAGGTCCGCCACTGACTGAGCAATAATTATCGTCTATCTCACATACTGGTGTATCACCAATGTTCTCATTTACTACAAAGGCCGTTCAAAGTTTTGACTGGATGTGGGGAAAATTTGATTTGAGCTTTAAAATTATTAAGACATGGATGGGTCAGTCTGTAAGAATCCAGAGCTCGCCACCAACAATGATAAAACGGTTATAACTCAAACCTGCCAAGACGATCGATACACCTGCCAGTCCATAAAATGGACGACTGGGACATTTCTCAGACACAAACATTAATTTTCGCCCACCGACAGATTGGACACAGCGCCCTGCATTGTCGGGGGTGCGCACTTGTGAGCAGCGTTCTATGGTTGGGGTCGGCAAAGGCTGAACAGAAACAAAGAGGGATGTAGTCGACAACAGTCTCCACTAACGGTGACAATGCAAAGGATAGTAGGCCTAGTTTTGGTACTGCAAGATCGCGACTAATCGACCCGATGACTCAATTCTGATGAAGCGCGGTAAATAGGCAGGCTACAGTAAATCGAGCTGACGCGCGTAGTGATCTTTCTACATGATTGTGTCAGAGGATTATCATACATTTCAATCAACCAGAAATTTATGATCATTTTGATTTTTATACAAGATACATTTCCCCAACCAGACTAAATATGAAAATGTGGTCACACATGTGTATAAAAGCTAAGCACCCACATACATGTCCAATGGCTTCTACAGCTAGAGCAAATGATTGAGGTGAGAGAGTGGGGCAGAGAGGGAGGGGGAGAAAGAGAGAGGGAGAGAGAGAGAGAGAGAGAGAGAGAGAGAGAGAGAGAGAGAGAGAGAGAGAGAGAGAGAGAGAGAGAATTTGCCAACGTCTATAACATAAAATAGTTTAGAGATGACGGAAAACATCCGCTGTCTATGAGCTCGGGCTAAGTAGTTCCTCATTTCGACACTTTCTCAGATGATGCAAACGAATGTTCACGAACAAACAAGTTAGTGACAGCAAAATGGAGGTCCCATTTCTGGAAAATATATTCAAATTGATGGCTGACTTCGGCATTTTGCTGCATGGCTTTCAACAAACGTCTCACAATGTTGCATCTCACCCATTCAGCATGAAGCCCTAGTTCACTGCACTGTCGGAAGAGCACTTCCATTTCTTTACAGGCAGTGAAAAGAGTATCAGTGTGAACCCGAAGACCTCCCCTGGCACTCGCTGCAAAATGTTTTGCCTAAAGGAATGTGTTTTCTCTGGAAGTCACTGTTGTTGCCTGAAGTGCAACCAGTCATGATCCACACAGTAAAGGTGACAGTTTATTGCTTATATAAACATCCAGCAATATATACGTGAGGACATGGTCATCTTTTGTTGTGATGTCGATATTTACCTTGCATGGACATGAGTGGTCGGAGAGGTTCTGGAACATCTCTCTTCAGCCTTGATCTTACAGCTGTGTTGGAACTTGATGATGGCAAATGTTCAAGACTGAATAGAAACTTGTCGAAATCCTCTTTGCAGTTTTGCTTCCCGCTTGTAACAAACACCGCATCTACCAATGATTAGCGTCATTTAATGCCATCCGAAGTTCAAAGGAACTGGGGTTATTATAACGATGGCCTCCCTTTACTCTTACAACGGCGAAAAGATTTTCAAGACAGTCTTGCTTGAGGCGATCAGTAAGAAAATATGGAAATCCGTTCTTAGTGTGCAGATCCTCCCATAACGTGATTAAGGCTTTGACGGTAAACTGCCAACCAATAAGGCAGGCCAGTGATCCACTTTTATCCCTGCACTCAATGTTTTTCAGCCACAGGACGATCTGTCTCTAGAAACTGGATATGACGTGTGCTGGATGATATGGCGTGGCCCAGAAATTGTCTGCTGCTGTTGAAAGTGTTGAAAAACTGATCAAACCTGTCTACAAAGTGTGCATTTGTCATGGCCGCTGGAGGCAAGGCTTCAGGACTGACCATTGTTGTCATTCCAGCAACCACGCTGTGACTTAGCACTTGTACTGCAAGGTTAACTCGCAATTTGGAGGTTTTCAACTCTAAATGATTTTTTTTTCAACTTGGGAGCCATCCGAATGGGTGATTTTTGGTCTTGCTCGAAGAAGCTGATATGACAATGTAACGCCACTGAACTGCCTTGTCATCTATGGTGAATTCTTTCTAATACTTTTTAATAGTTTTGGTGGGTCAAACATACAGAAAATGCTCCGGTTGTCACTAGGTAATGAAATAAGGTTTCTCCTTTGTGATTCCTAATATTTTAAATAATAAAATTTCAGCAAGGGAGGGAAGTCTGGATTGCGGGACAGATGGATGTACAATGATAAAACTCTGGAAACCGTTAGTTCCTTCAAGTATCTGAGTCAGTGCAAAATAAGAACAGCCCAAATCTACTTGTGTTTGTACCCTGTTATGAACTGTCAAATTGTGACCAATAATGGTATCTTAGAGGTTTAAAACACATCATTTCATAAAGATAAAGAATTTGCTATTCGATTTTGGGCAATAAAAATGCGAAGATCGTTTTTTTTTCACTTTAAATCAGTTTATTTTCTTTTCGAGGGTTTTTGTTGTCCGTGTGTGCACACTGTTATTTCGTGGATCTATTTAGATAATTACATGCTGTAAAAGTGCATGTGGCTGTTCCAACAGTCGCATCTTCACCAATAATAAAGAAATTAGGCTGAAAATCGGTATTGGCGTGGGCTAAGGCGCATTATGGTCGATATTAATGAGTTTGCGTCCGACTTTTCGTGTGCACACTGACCAAAACAATGGCCATTGTTAAATCAAGGGCACTAATTCTAATAAACTGAAACAAAAGAAAGAAATGTGTACACATGACATATCACACAACTTTGATGTGACGAACAACTTTCCTTCATTGAGTAGTATTCAGTTTTGCACATTTAAATAGCTATACGCAGTTTAAAAACTGTACTTTGGCAGGTAGATTTGGGCTGTTCTTATTTTGCAATGAGTCATCTTGAGTTTACATTTAGTAGTATAGGACAATTTTCTAAAGGTACACGGGTGCTAGTTGATCAAGCACAGAGAGCTTTATTTGGTTTGAAGGCTTATTTACACAAAAATTCAGAGCTGGGTCCTTCGGTACAGCTACGACTATTCAGTTCATTAATAAAACCTAAACTTTTATACGCTTGTGAAATCTGGGGATTTACTCAGGTTTGGCCCATTGAGCGAGTCCATCTCGCATTTCTGAAGACTATTCTAGGTGTAAGAAAAACAACCCCAAATGCTTTTATATATTTTGAATTATGAGTTTATCATCTAAAAATTGACCGACAGGTTAGACTAATGAAATTCTGGGTTAAAATATTAGGCTTAGACGACAATAGTACAGTTTAAAAAGTTTACAGCAAATTATGATCAGCCATAGAAAGCAACATAAGTACTATTAACTGGGCTTCACCGTTAAAGAAAATGCTGGAGAAATCTGGATTTGGATACATCTGGGAAAGCCAAAAGGTTGATCAGACTTCGTTGTTTTTGTCTGAATTTGAACAACGTCTACGTGACAATTTTCAACAAACATGCTGCAGTGATATAGAGCATTTAAGTGAGAATCGGCTATAGACATTTAGCTGTTGAATTTTACGCAGAATATTATTTACAGAAGCAGAAGCATTAATAATAATAATAATAATAATAATGTATAGCATTTATATAGCGCATATCCATTTAAAATGCTCTATGCGCTTTACAGAAACAACATGTCAACCACAGAGCAGAATGGAGCTGCCTGCGAAGCGCTCAACACACTGCACTGCTTCTTTCTCTCTCCCTGTCTCGCTCACTCTCTCTCTCTATCTCAGAGCAAATTGTAACGCAGCCTATTAGGCGCAGTTCACAACTCACAACAGTTCACACTCACAGCAGTTCACAACTCACATCAGTTCACAACATACAACTCAAATAATATTTGAATATTTATTAATAACAATATATATTTAATAATGAATAATAAATTTTGTTGCTGCTGGTGGGGAGGGGGGGGGGGGATGATATGGATAAATTTTAATCTATTAATTTCAATTTTCAATTTTGCCCGGGCAGCGGCCTTTCGGCCTGCTCTTTACGATTTCCAACTGCCAAGGTATCTTTAACGTGCGCAACGTGCACACGGGCCCTCCGAATTTTTTCGTCCTTATCCGAGAAGACTAGGTACTCGATCCTACCCCCCAATAGGACCAGGGACTTGAAAATATGAGAAAAATCGAATTTCCAACATGCCTGCACTGCCCGGGTTTAGAACCCGGGACCCTTGGCATGAGAGGCGAGCACCTTGCCTCTAGACCACAGCAACGATAAGATTGGGCTCTCACAACTTCATGGTGGAGAGGGGAAGGTGGCAGAGGCCTAGACTGGAGTATGTTATGAGATTGTGTGAGAATTGTAATGAATTGGAGGACGAATTTCATGTGTTATTAACATGCAAAAAATTCAAAGATATTATAAGGAAACAGTTTTTACCGTTTTGGCTACTTGTTAGACCAAGCATGTTTAAGTTCATACATTTTCTGTCGTCGATGCACTATAGAGAACTACATTCGTTTGGACTGTTTTGCCATAAAGTTCTCAGCGAATACAATAATGTCCGCTTTGTGACTTCTCCTGGCGAAGTCTGAATACTGAATTCTTCTTTGTGTGAAAAATAAATCATAGTGATATCTTCAATTATAGTAAATTCACAACAGATAAAGGTGAGGAAAGAGCGGTGGGGAGGGAGGGGGAAGGGTTGAAAAATGATGACTGTTGCTGGCAAATAGAAGTTGTATTTTATTGTATACTATAGTAACTAAGTGTCTAAATTGTAGCAGGTAGCAAGGAGCGGAGAGAATGAATGACCGTGCGTTTTGTCTGCTTGTTCATGTTAATGTTTTCAAAAATTGTTTGCATGATTATTCTGTATGTTTTGAACTGGCCGCTAGGCCTACAATGAACTAAACTTGAAACTTGAAACTTGAAACCAAATGCTGGAAACAATGCCTGATTTTTGGATCCTTGATCGCAAATGACAACTTTTAGTACGATGCCAAGACGTTTTAATGTGTTGATCATTTCCGTCACCAGACTGGACAGCAGTTGTGACTTCACTGGGCCTTTGGACAAAACAAAGGCCAGTGGCTGCTTCCGTTTTGTCATCAAATCTCTGACCATGAAGACACGTGCTGAACTGGCTGCTGATCTTGATCTTCCAAAATTTCCAAAGTCCCCGAAACCTTCGACTAAATCACAGTGTGGATCACACCTTAAAGCTGACTTGGTGGACATTTCATCCACTAACAATGTACAAAGTCGATCGTTTGGCGACATGGCGGTAACGTTTATTTGAAAAACAAGACAGGACAGGACAGGACAGGACTTTCTGTGGGAAATACCTGTGGGAAATACCTGCGGGAAATACCTGGCTTCGTCTGTACATTTTCTTATTGAATTTGTTAGTATCTTGGGGGATTGTAATTTAAAAATTCTTTGCAGAAGAGAATACGCTTTATTGGAAGTTTAGTAGACTGACAAAGCCAATCTTGTTTCCCCGACAATTCCATCTACGTGCTCTGTTTTATCAGTTTGGCCATCCGGATGTGATTGCTGATAAACATGTTGGTCTAATGAGAAAAATGCTTGGACAATAATCTTTCCAATTCTTTACTTTCCTCATCTTCCTGTCGGTTCTCTGTTGCTGCACTACAAATTTCTGTTGGTGCCTTAAATTTCTTCCTGAAACGAAAATTCCTCCTTCTTTCCAAATTTCATTTCCTTTTGAGGGTATTCACTTTTGGTGGAGTTGTAGTAATGGTCCCTGTGAATGTTGAGATAGTAGGGGGAGGACTCTGGGTCTGGCTGATTTGCATTATCCCCACTGATAGATGCAGTGCAGACACTTACTTTGGGGGGTGGTCATTAAGCAGTAATTGATGGAGCTGGATTTGGAACTTCAAAAACTGTCAATTGGCAAAGAGCAAGGGAGTAGAATTTGCTTTGGTTCTGATCAAAAGTGATCGCTCAAAATGTTCAGAACAAAGTACATTTCCTCTGTACAGGGCCTCCACCGATTTGCCATCAAAATCAGCATTCTTCTCTCCGGGAATATATTACCCAATTCTTCGATCTGCAAATAAATCAAATAGACCTACATCTAAACGGTACATTTTATTTTGTACCTCTCACTTGTTAGGTGAAACACATGAATGACTGGGATGATAAGAATAAAGCTGCGTGAAGAAACTGAGAAGGTCAGCTTGTACACATTCATGCAAGTTCCTAAATTTCTTTAACAACAACAATATATAATAAAAACAACAGAATAAACATTTTAATAATAGCTCCTTTGGTAAATACTGTAGAAATGTGAAAAAAAATAAAAGAGAACTACTCAGCCTGATTTCAAATTTATAAATTTATATTTCTGAACTCACAGGTACATTTTGATGTTTCAGTCAAAGTGGTAAATTGATGATAATTACCGTATATGAACTCAAAGATTTGGTGTTTTGTTTCTATTGTCCTTGCAGTTTACGGCCGAGCACCGTTGACAATGGGGGTTTCTTGGACTTTAGGCGTCCATGCTGAACAAGGTGGAAGAGTAACTGAAGTAATCTAGCACACCGGTATGTATATACGTACCGTGCTTCCTACAAACTGGATCAGCGGTCTGCATTGTCGCATTTTTTAAAACAAGTTGCCCCTCTTGTCTACTAGTACTATATTACTCTTTGACAGAAATAGGAGGTTAATTGTCCACAATACACTTAACGTAAAAAAAATATGCTAAGAAAAGCTCACAATGGTCTGTTGATCCACGTTTGCAGTTAACTGAAGCGTCGCTTCCTTCTCTATCATCGATTTGTACTGCACCTATCCACAACCTCCATGACACCCCCCCCCCTCCATTCCAATCCATCTTTCCTTTGTCCCCGATGAAGATGAGAGATGTCCCATATGTCCCATACACTGAAAGACCTGGCATCAGGTGGCTGTGTTTTTATGCTCTTTTGCACGTAATGTACTATAATCATTTAACCAGAGCATTAGCATAGTTGGCCCAAACCAGCAACTTGTAATGGTTGAAATAATGCAATAACTTTAAAGTATTTAATATTGGTGCTGGCAGCTGTTGACAAAATTTGAAATGGTTGTTAGTTTTAATGGTAAGATGTAGCAGTGCTAAAGAAAATACAGTCCCCTATCAAAAGTAGGACTGGTGGTGACAGCAGTCAGTGAGCACTATGCTTAGTGATGGGAAATGTACTAATGATGGCAACAGTAAAGAATGCTATGACTAGTAGTTGTGGGAATAATGATGATAAAGGTAGATTCTAGCCATGGTTTAAAGCAGTAACTTGTGACAGTAACACGAAGAGTGATAATAACAGTATTACGTGCAGAAAGAGCAAGAAATGTAATCTGTGTTCATAAAGAGCAATGCCAGGGACTAGGACAATTTAGCATTCCTTTCTCTACTGTTCAGTAAATGGCCAGTGTGTATAACCTTCTCTTATTTGAGCTTCTTCGGGACACTTAGATCTAAGCATCAAATAAAATGTACTCAAACACTAAAAATCGTGATTTTTTCGTTTTACTGTAATTTTGGTATTACTTGATGGGGCTGGGATTGGGATAAACCGGTCCTGGGGCTTTACTGTCATTTTATTTATTCATTTAAAATCTTCCGAAACTTAACCTGAACATACGAAAATAGAAACTGGTGAAAATGTTATTACTAAACTTCGGAAGATGGCACTCAGAGGTGAAAGTAGTCAAGAAAAGTAACGTAATTATGTACATCGATATTAAAGCATTTGTAATGCAATATTATTACAACGCAGATGCTTTAAAATCGATATATTTTACGGTCATGTCATGATCCGGATGTCAATAGTAACCAGTGTAAAAATTGTGAAGTTCATTTCCTGTTATAGTTTAATTTGTGGCCGAAAACAGACAACTACAGGTAGTCAGATAGAATAATAACGTAACAGCTGTTATTGTGGTCGCCCGGAATCGGGAATGGAGCCATCTTGGGTCTTTGTCGTAAAATAATAATACATTACTAAACTGATACTTTAAATATCGATCCTATTTGCTGCAATGCACAATGCGCTCTCTGGTGGCAGGAGAGTTACATCAGGCTGAACAAAATGGCTGTTGGCCTTGGATCAGATTGGGCCTATTACCTAAAGCACACACAGTCATACCAGTCAATCTACTCTAATAGATATCAAAGCAATCAGAGAAAGATACAGAAGATCGTTTTTTACTATCCGCATTTCGCCTTAACCAGACACTCTAGCTAGGTGTGTACTTGTGCCAGATCTCACTCAGGTTACTTATCCTCTTATTTCACGTGTTATGATCCTGTTATTGAGCCATAATAATTATGTTCATGTAATGATGTGTGTGCGTGTGTGTGTGTGTGCGTGTGTGTGCGTGTGCGTGTGTGTGGGTGTGTGTGTGGGTGTGTGTGTGTGTGTGTGTGTGTGTGCGCTGTACGTACACTTAAGGCTCTGCGAAAGTGACTTCGAGCATGGGAAAGTAAAGTGATTCTTATCTTATTTGGTATTTCAGGTCTTGCCGATGCTTGGCAGTGGCACGAGTTACTGACTAAACCACAAAAAGGATAATCTTCAAAATGGTCATGCCGTTTACAAATGATACTTGAACCAGCATTCGACCATTGATACTGTGGCGTGTTTAGTTCACAAATATTTAGGTTTTCTTGTTGTTTTTTATTGCTGAGGTAGAAGAAGATGCTAACAAGAGATGCTTATGATATTGGCTGGTTGACAAGTTAACAGATTCAAAATCTGCAGGGTACTCTTCCAGGTGTTGAAACTCTGGCAGGTGTTGGCTTGTACAATAATAATTAATTATGAAGCCATTTTGTACTGTGGCCCAAAATATTATGAGCGGAAGAACGGACCACTGCACGGTGAACGGGCATCAGAAAAACAACAACAACAAAAAAAAACTCACTTGCAGCCATCATACACTCAACACTTAAAACCAGCATCAACACAGCGTAGCCTTCCTGTTGGTTGAAGAGCTGTAGACTTGCCTCACATACAGTCAAGAACAGGAGAAACACTAATGAGGTGATGTTGGGAAACATGATTCGCTGAGTGAGGCCACAAGCTTCCAGCAGGGCATTGTTGACGAAATAGCCAATGACAGACGTTATATGCCTCGCTGCCATCATGTCCAGCATAACAGCATGGCCAGGGTATCGAACCTATAAATAGAATTGTGTTATGGAAAGAAGTGCACAGGTGGGGTGGACATCATCTATAGGCACGGATGGTATTCCCTGTGTCCTTATACACCCCTTGTATAGACATGGAGGGTATTCCCTGTGTCCTTATACGCCCCTTGTATAGGCATGGAGGGTATTCCCTGTCTATGCCCTTTGCACGGGCAGGACAAACTAGCCTGATCACTGCATAATTATTTAGATAAGACTCTGGTAGCATCTTGCCTAAAAGCCTAAGCCATGGATTCCACAATGTAAAACATGTACCAGATTCAGGTTTGTTTGGTGTTTTTTTCCACTTGGTCTCCCAAAAAAACATTTACCAACTACCAACTTTCTCTCTTATGGAAATTACTACAAAACTCCTCCCATCCCATGCGCTATCGAGGCGCAAATGCCCAAGGGCTGAGACCCTCCCAATACAAACACCTCACAATCTTCGGCAGCTCCAGTCTCAAAACGTTGGTCTGTTTATGTAGTATTGAAATATTGCAGTAGGTGGCGCCACCCACAAATATTACCGGAGCACATACAAATATATTCTCACCAACATATCTTACGCTCCCATAAAAACAACGAGAGACAGAGAATAACCGTTCTGAGCGAGCATCTGGCCGAATATTATTTAATTGACTTTTGACCCTTTGATCTCAAAACTGGACACTCTTTCTCAGATATATTGTAAATGAATTGGAAACAATCGCTATCTCGCTCTCAGGCAAAGTTTCACCAATCAGTTTTTCCAACCCTACAGAAAAATAAATGCAATTCAAACAAGTTAGAAAATACCGCACGTGAATGTGGAAAGATATAACATAAATAATGCAATGTACAGATCATCCTTAAATGTAAAAATGAAAAATCCGTTTACCATCACATGAAATTGCCTCAGAACTTTTCTGAATGTATATAAAAAACAAAGAAAAAAAAAAGAATGCAATTGAGTATAATTATTGTTCTGATTATTAATAGTCCGATTTATGGAGTTTGCATTAATTGCCCATCAGACCTTGGTAAGTATAGATCTCAGGATGTTATAACCAGTTGGTAGAAAGTAAAGAAACGTCCAAAACCAAGTGTTAATGTTAAAGCTATGAATCATTGACAAAAGTGGATGACGAGTGGTTCTCAACCTTCTTCAGGCTACAGCCCAATTAAGCTCCAAATGTTCTTGCATTGCCTCCCCCCCCCCCCCTTCCAAAAAAATACATAAACCCAACGGATACATTTCACAAGAAGGTAGACTACATACAAGTTATGATGTTCAGTTTTTCAGTGACTAATATTTGACAATAAGTGTGTTGATGATTCATTATAAAACAGATAACATTGAAATTCTTATCAAATTAATGCACTTAAAAAAAAAGAGAAAGCTACAGATAAATCAATGGTGTTTTCTGTTGACCAGACCTGGTCACGCAAGCTGTTGAACACGTCAGTGGCTGCCCTGTAGTTGACCTCAGATTGACCCCATTCATATTTTCACACACACCTTCCCCCTCCCCCACACCGCCTCCTTCATCGTTTTCTCCCCAGGTCACCCTTTCCGTCGTCTTCGCCGCTCGGGAAATCAAAATCACAGCCCGAGAGGCGACATTGCCCACGTTGAGAACCACTGTGGTAGACTAAGGCTAGCCACACAAAGGCCGCCGAATTCGGTCACCGAGCCACTAGGCGCTTTAGGTGAGAAGAATTGCACAGGGAGCCCAGGCAGCGGGTGGGGGGGGGGCGGGAGGGGGCGGGGCTGAGGCAGCGGGTGGGGGGGCGGCTGAACCCATGCAGCGGGGGGGGGGGGGCGGCGGGGCTGAACCCATGCAGCCGGGGGGGGGGGGCTGAACCCATGCAGCGGGGGGGGGGGGGGGCTGAACCCATGCAGCGGGGGGGGGGCGGGGCTGAACCCATGCAGCGGGGGGGGGGGCGGGGCTGAACCCATGCAGCGGGTGGGGGGGCGGGGCTGAACCCATGCAGCGGGTGTGGGGGGGCGGGGCTGAACCCATGCAGCGGGTGGGGGGGCGAGGCTGAGCTGAGGCTGGAGGGGGGGGGGCTGAGCCCAGGAAGCAACCCTAGGGCAATCCGACGCGTAGGATTGACGTCAAGTGTGTACATAAAAATGACACCACTCTAGGGTAAGTCCGCTAGTCACCACATCCCGCAGACATCGGAATTACGTCGGGAACCCTCTACTGCGGTAATCCTACCAAGCGTACGGGAGTCTAGGGCGGACTGACCTAAGGTGGCTGGTTGGGAGGTCAAGGGCATGCAAAATCTAAGAAGGGGGGGGGGGGTATCAAAAAATGGCTAAAATTCAGCTTACGTACTTTATGGATAATCAGAATGTGGCAAAAAGAAAAAGGTCTGTAGATGCAGCAAAGCCTTGCCCAACTGGTACAAATACAGAAACAAAACAATAAAACATTTTCTGTGGTTGTTTTTTTATAGCACTTTATGTCTATGGCCAAACACAATTTACAGTAAATTTACCTGATAGTAGTCGACAGTGCTGACAATACAATAGTTTGGCAGTTGGTATCCTAGCCCTCCCAGCACCATTGCTGTGTACACAAAGTTGTTCTTCGGAGGCTTGTCTTCCTCTTTGCCAGCATCTGATTCAGTCGTTTCGTTGTTACTCATCACCTCTTCTTGTATCGCAACAGAATTTGACATAGTTTTTTATTTGAGCAGTTGCAGTTTTGATTTAAATTTGCTACTCCAGGAATTTGGAGGAAAAAAATGGCTGATCGGCTGGAAATTACCTAGCCCAGGGCACAACCTTTTTTAAGACAGTCTTCCAATGTACAGGCTCACAGTACTTTCAGAATTAAGGAGATCGAAATGATGCTCTAAATACAACGTCGTAACTGGAACGTACTTTCCAGTTGCTAAGTTTTCGTAATGATAGTTGATAGTTGCTCTTAACTCTGTTGTTCCTGTTCCCGTTGTCGTTCTGGTTTGCTGGAAAGTATATAAAACAAAAAGAACAAGTCATGGACATATATTTTAATACGGATGGAAACACTGCATGTTGATTATAATTTTGTTCCCGAGAAAACATGAGAATGCATCATTTAATTTGTTACACCTTGAGTTAGTGGACTTGGGTTCCGGTCCTCCCCCCCCCCCTCCCCCGCCCCATCAACTTCTGCATTACCAAATCTCCATGGCCACCGATCCGCCACATTTAAAAAGAAAAAATAAATCACTGAATTTTACATATTTTCGTGTGCAGTACATACTCTAAAGCGTGTTTCAAAAGTCCCTCACTAATTTTATTTCCAATTTTCTTTTGAGCGTAATCGACCAACGCCGTTCATCCTCTGGTAAACTCTTATTTAGTTACGCAGTTGGGAATTTTTGGAGTCAACATTTGAAGTTTGGTGTTGTTTTCTTCAGCTTCCGTGCTGACTTTAGGGCAGGGCAGAGCGTGGCAGGAGCTTTATCAATCTGACGTCGAAGTGCAGGGAAGATCTCGGTCAGTCTACGACAGCATTATGCACTGGATAGGACCAGCACTGCTTACATCCACCGGAAGTTTATGGAGATCCGGCATGAACAAAACCCGATCAGGAAGACCTGGAGGTGGGAGGAGTGAGGAGAATGTTGAAACTGTCCGTGAGGAGCCGAGGAAAGTCCAGCCAGCGAGCAGCATGTTTAAGAAAAAGGCGGTGCCCATGCTGAGATGTCCCAGTAGACTTGTGAAACAAAGTTTGATGCCAACAAAATTCTCATTAGTCATCAACCCTTTAATCAACTTGTCATTTCATTTCATCTTGTAATTGCTATTTTGATAAAGTTTCAAAAATAATGAGGGACTTTTGAAATACCCTGATTAAACTTTAGCAGCATGCCAAAACTGATAGCTTTTCTATGTTATGTAACCAAAAAGGGAAATAACATAAAATTCCTTGCGGCACAGAAATGAACGTCAGACATTTCGGACACGAAATGTTCCGTTGTTCTTTCCTGATTAACTGCCTTTTTTGTTTTTTATTTTACGATATCATCACTTTATAAAACATTCTCCTTGACACGGCAGTTATATATTCTTCTTATCCTTCCGCCCTTGGGCATAGCGACGGGTGCTAAAACGATTTTATCTGAGGTCAGTAAGGATCTTTCTGTTACACCCATGTGTGTGTCCATTGAATTTCTTCAAGCACACCCAACTGGCAAAATGCGGAGGTGTCGAACCAGTGGTGTGACTGTACTCATGCAGCCACCCTCCCAAGTGATAGATTACTTACTGCCTCTTTTCACTTCAGAGTCCAAGCTGTGTCAAGGTCTGTTATACCGACAATATGTTAACTCTTTGTTCAAGGGATAATGGACTCAGTAAAACAAAGAATAATTTATTAGCGAAACTGAAAAAGTGAAGACATTTTACACATACATTTTAGGACGAAAGCCATCACAAGCAAACGGCAGATAGAAGATCTGCATTACAAACGCTTAGAGAAGGCTCGATTTTTAAAGTCCCGCAGGCAAAGGGGGGCGGGGGGTAAATCAATTCACAGTGTATTTTCAGGGTACTGACCCATGCGGTCTCAATCGATTATGTACGGTCACGCATCGATCATATTGTTCAGCAGTCCCGTGTCTCCTCCACAGATATGGACTAATAACTTGCTTCAAACGACACGTTCATAGTCCTGGAGTGCAACTCATACATATTACAAGGAGCGCTCAGCAGGCTGTTATCTCAAATGGTTATAAAATACAAAGTGTAAAGCAGAAAGTATCACAAAATGTTGGAGTCTCGAGCAATGATACAACCATGGAAAGCACAATCGTGAAATGCAGTTAATAAAACAGTTAATAAAATATCTATGAAGGCGTTCCATATGAGGCTCACAGAAGTACATTAAATTTCGATGAAAGACTTCGCTAAATCACCACCACCCAGCCAAGATGCCCTAAACCTTTCCATAATCCGTCCTCGCTCCTAACCCTAAACACGATCTTATCTCTCACTTTATCCTTTACAGATAAGAGAAAGGACAGGGCTGGGGGTGGGTTTGGTGTAATGTTGACTGAGTGTTTGGGACGTACAGAACGTACAATATTACACAGACTTACTCTAAGTAGAGAGGAAAGAAACGTACAATATTACACAGACTTACTCTAAGTAGAGAGGAAAGAAACGTACAATATCACATAGTCTTACTCTAAGTAGAGAGGAAAGAAACGTACAATATCACATAGACTTAACTGTAAGTAGAGAGGAAAGAAACGTACAATGTCATACAGACTAACTGCAAGTAGAGAGGAAAGAAATAAACGTACAATATCACACATAGTAGGGGGGCCAAGCCGTCAAATGGCCGGGAACCTTGCACAAAAATATATACTCCTGATTTTTCTACAAATGTTAGTAGAACCACTCTGGGCTACTGAAAATGCCGGATATAATGAGATAAAGGGTGGCAACGCTAAGAAATTCCTCAAAAACACCCTCTACGTGACGTTACAGATTTGCGCTCTTTTCAGCCAAAATGACAGTAATAAAGTTGTACCAAGCCAAATATTAAAGAGATACCCATGCTTAATATACGTCAAATTAAAAAGAATTCAATTTCCTACCACATGAACCTTTTTCGTACTGATTTGTGTTTATTACAAGAAATCTGTTGGACAAAATCAAAACTATACCCCTTATATCGCTGAACACTGCGAGTCCAATATTCTAAAAAAAAATCTCATAAAATATACCGGGTGGCTAAGGTTGAACTTTACTGCCAATTATCATAGACAAGTACCCATAGAAGTTTTTGAAAAACCTAATGCAACAATTTGAAAATCAAATTATGAATAATAGCAGTTACAGTTATAGGTCTAGTTGGAGGATCCGCTCTGAACTGCTTCACATATTGAGAAATGTTAGTAATACATGTAGTACGTTACGTCTGTTGTTGATGCTCAGATATGTATACAATATTGCTTGCAAGAGTTAGTTGTTTCATTACTGCAGTTCAAGCCAGGTTCATTCAACTTGAATTATATCGGAATGTGTTGTGGAAACAATAATTATGTTAGTGCTTGAGAAACAAGCCAAATAAAAAAACCCCTCTGTGCTGTCCAGTGCGATCTGCAGGCCACCTCCAATAAACTATCAGTCTTAGCGTGGCCTATGTATACCCTGTTTCGTAACTGGGTGTATATTGAAAGTTTCCTGCTGGTTTTGAATGAAAATTAAATTCCGGCTCTAGATCCGATCGATGCCACTTTCTAAGAATTTGAGCGTTTTTCAATAAATGACGAACTCCAAATTAGCCGCCATTGAAAAGGTCCAGTGACCTTCACATTACAATTGAGAGCAACTTCCAAAGTGTTTTTTGTTGTTGTTATTGTTGTTGTTTTTCAGTTGGAAATAATCGATTTTGTAACAACAAACAGAAACATATCAAAATAGACATACATACATTTGGGGCCAACTGTTTAATCTTAATTCGAACAGAACCATTGTTGAATGGGTGAGGGGGGATGCCGATGTATCTAGTCTCCAAAGACTCTACAAACTGATCACCACCGTATCAGTAGAGGTGAAATTGAGGTCATTAATGATATTCTTTAATGTCATCACTGTTTCACGAAAGCCCCATTACTTCAACCATAGTAACTGCCATAGGAGAATTCTCATTTTCCTACATCATCGGTGAACTGGATGTGATTTTTAGGTGAGTCACATCCAGTTCACCGATGATGTAGGAAACTGGTTTTTAGTGGTGTTCAGCTGGATTCGACTCAGCTGCTATATCCCTAACAGGATTGCTTTAGAGGTTGTCTCCTTTGTGTTTGCACAACTGAATACAGGTCAGCGCATTAGCTTGTGCTGCAGCTCAGTTTACAACTGCAGCTAAACAGGTTAAAAACTTTTTGGTGCTCTCAGCTGCATCTCCACAGACCATGTAGTCACAATGCAGAGGGTTGAAGTTTGGAAATGAGCCACCAGCAACTTTCCACGGTAACACCTGATGCTGAACGTCCAGACGTTGTGTCTGATACTGTTCATAGATGGTGAAAAGCTGAGCAGCTTTGGTGTGTCGTACCTCTTGGCTGCAATTTTCGTGGTGAAAAGATGCATTTTCCTCAAGAATGTCCCCGGCACCCGATGATGCAGCGAAGCTATGAAGTGAAGCAGAATTGTATGATTTCTTCCTCTATTTAATACGTGTTACCAACTCTTGGAAGACCAGAGAACATTACATTTTTGACTTGGTAAGAACTGTAGTGTTTCCAGTGACAGCAAACGAGAAAACAGTGTCCCGCCCAGTGAGGACATGGATTGCAAAAATGTTCAGCATGATGGCTTCGGGGATGCTGACAAAGAATATTAACGGACATGACATTACTGGTTGGCAATAATACCTTCATGAACGGCACTATATTGACCAGACTTCCATGCATTTCCACGCAAAGGGTTTCAGCGAGATATGGCAGTACGTCTGTGTCGTCTGAGTTGACTTTAATGTTATGATGCCCATAACTGATTTCCTGCATCATGTGATATACCACAATAACAACAGCTTTCTCGTGACTGATAGATGTGTGCTGAATTCCACCTCCCAATTGTACTGGTTATTGGTCTGGGCCTATTGCAATGCTATGTGTACTCACTGAATTCTACAGAGACTTCACCGGGCTGATTGTAGCATCTGCAAGCTACCCCTTGCCCTCCACCGTTTTTCTTGTTATACTGGTGACTGAGCATGTGTTCACTTCTTTTTTTTCTTTAATTGTTGACGTTCGCCAGAGTGTACTCCGTGACCTTACCCTCCCTTCCTAGTGAGTAGTTGTTACTGGGTGATCGTAAATATTAGTGTGTTCCCGAACATTCGATAACGTTGTGGATATAGAAGTTTACGCCAGATTTGGCCTTGAGTGATGTAACCTGGTGACGTATTGATACGTGATTGGTTAGTTTGTGTGTTCTGGCGAGGGCAGAGGTTACGTTTATTTCGGGAACTTTCTGTAGAAATGTCTATATATATGGACCCATGTGAGTGATTGGTCGGTGAGTAAGTGAGTTTTTCTTCTCTGTGGCGTAGGATATTTACTTGTTCGTTGGTACCTTCCTAGTATTTTATTGTTAAGATACAGTTATTAAACTTTAGTATTATTTAATCGATCGTCGGATCTCGTGTTTATTTATTCTACAGCTGTAATAGTTTCGTTTTCTAAAGGGTTGTAGTTAAATCAACTAACTCCCCCCTACTATAACGTGCTAGAACAACCTCAGCTGTTACACTGATAGACATCCGTCTGGTTTGTTCTTCGTACGTAGCAACGGTGAGCACAAGGATCTGCTGTGGACGCGACGGCTCTTCGTAGTGTTATCCAAAAAGACGATTGAGTTCCTTCTGGATGGGATGGGGGAGGGGGCATGCAGCAGGAATTTCTACTTAGTGTGAAATAGACTGATCGAAAACCACATACAGAATGCGAGCATTCTCATCACCAAGGATAAGTCCCTTCACTGCTGAATTGATAAAGTTTGGCGAAACAGGTCGTGGCATGGGTCCACAGGCAACACGGATGTCTACATCTGAAAGCCCATGGTGAAATTTTCAGTAGAAATCTTATACACTTTGTTTCAACATTGGCTTGCTGGTAGATTGCATTTCCACCATTTTGACCAAAGAGAGATGACGACTGTGAGTGAGTTGTAATGAGAACAAAGTCTACAAACGCGTGCACAGTTGAATTCAGGTTCAATATTTAGCTCAAGAGTGGAAGGTGTATCCCTGGCCCTACCATGAATCACACAGTAATATGTTCTCACAACTCCAGATGACAACTCTCTTTTGCCTAATATTCTACACACTCTAGGCAAAAATTTCATGCATCCTTTTTTCTTCTACCGATGAAAGAAAAGTAAAATCTTTCAAATATTTACAGTTAAAAACGTAAGAAGATAAGCAATGCATTTGAAGAAATGTGTTTTCTCCCTCTTGTAAATCTGTCCCTTGCCCTTATACAATTTCATAAGTGGTTACATACTTGGCCACCGATAGGTTTATCAGTTTTCTGCTGAAACCTTGGGAAAAAGGAAGGGGGAAGGGGAGAATTTATGTGGTTTCAATGAAAAGATCTGACCAAATGCTATGCCACACACCAGCTTAGGATGCACAGCATGTCTACTGGAAAGAAACCGCTCAACGCCGACAGGATGAAGCGCTGTACTAAAGGCAGGGGCAGGTTCTACAGTCTGCAGTGTACGTAGCTGTTGCGATCTTCTGGAAAAAAATATGGCAGCATCCTCCCGCTGCAATCAAATGAAAAGGCCAGTAATCTCCCCTGTCTCTCCCCCCCCCCCCCCCTCTCTTTTCTGCCAGTACCATACAGTCATGATGGACAGTCCACTTTGTCAAAGATTGCGTAGTCGTTGACTTCCCAGTTTTCTGTTCCCGCATGTCTGGGGTCCACCATCTAGCGAATTTAGTGAATTCGGTGGTGAATCCTGATCTCGAGAGGTCTTTGACGACTGATCTTAGTGCCTAGCTCGCCGCAGGTTGGTCAGTTAGTTTACCTCCCTCCTGTCAGCTGGAATTGTACGTCATTCAATATTTCCCATGATCGAACAGTGTCGTGTGCAGGATCATCGATATTCGGCATCGATATTCTGACGTCACGAGATGGAACACGAAGGGATCGCTAGTGTTGCAGTACCGTGGATGCCTAGTATCGGTGCTTACGAAGGCATTGTTACTGATGATAGAGAAACATTCTGGCCTCTCATAAGAAACACTCGACTGGATGGCATCACTTGGCATGAAACTGAACCGAGATCAATAACTATCTGATAGGCTAATTCAGCGCTAAAATTTTCCATATGTCCAATCGCTAGACTCAGATAGCCTTACATAGAAGCCACACTCGAAATATATTGCATCATTTTGAGAACAATTTGTTCTGAAGAGATAACAACAGCCCAGAGAGCATCCAAAAGAAAAATATTTGGTAACAGACTGGTAAAACTACAGAAATTTATCACAGTGGTATTGGTTGTTCATAGTACTCAGAATGGCGGGGCAGGAGAAATGAGTGCTATCATTCTTATATACACAAATGTTAGGTCGTTTAGAAATTCTAAATTTATATTCTTACGATTAGCAACTTAGAAAATGTTTGTGTCATCTTTCTAAGACATCTGTGGTAAAACTATTTAGATGGTACCATATTAGTCACTATAAACATGCATCCGAAATGATTTATTCGAAACTTTCACATTTTTTAATGTGTACAGAGTTCTGGACGCATTATGTAGAATAATGAATAAATGGTACATTTGAAGCTTTCAATTACTGGTCTGTTTATTTGAGAGTAAGTGTGTAGAGTATCAAAGCTTTTTGAGAAAAAAAAAAGGAAGTAGTGAATATTTTCTCGCACTCGCTCTAGACGGACGGCTTTGTGATTAAAACCCTGTTCTCATGTAGCTTGTTTCTGTGACTGGTAAAAGTCTGCTGACTATTTTTGAAAACCGCGGCTTTCTATTTTGCCGCTAGCCGTTCTCGTGAGAGTGGGAAGCTGTCTGGAAACCGGATTGAAGCCGTGCGGTATTTTAAAACGCTGCAGCAACTAAGCGATTCTTTAGTCACTCAAGGCTGCGTGTCTCAAGGTGTGGCCTACGTCACCTGAATACCTGGGCTACAATTAAAACATTGGCTGACAAAATCAACAAATTTTTAATGTTTATCGGATCGCAAAAAGAAGCTCATAAGTATCTGAAATCAGCGTAGCAAATTTGCAAACGTGCTGGCAAGGACGTGTATTTTTGCTCTATGAAAGAATTTTAAAAATAATATCATCAGCTCTTCTATTAGAAGGGCTAACAACTTATGTGCAGCTTTTGCTAGACAGCAATGCAAGACATACAGAATGCCTTTATTTGTACAGGCAGGGCCGACACCGCTCTCAAAACGCGCAACACGAGAAAAGAAAGTCTGCATGGCTTTAGGAAACCGTTGCCTGATCTAAAACCGTGCATATTTTCAACAAATTACATGAAAACAGGGCTTAAAATTCCAAGCATGAAACAGTTCCCTTAATAAAGCCGTTTGCTTCATGATCGTAATCTTTCCAATACCTACTCACCTTTTTTTTAAAGCAAGCTTTCTATTCACAAAATGTTCAGGATCTGCAGGCGAGACGAAAAATTAACTCACAAAAGTTGGTCATCATGATGCGGTGAACATTTCACACAGAACATAAATAAAACAGGCTGGCTGGTCGAGATGGCACACCCGCGCAGTGTGATACACATTTGAGATCTGTTAACAGATCAAGAAGTGAATTGAATGCGCGCGCGAACTGTGAGCTGAACGAACCAACACAGCTGTGTGCGCCTGGCAAATTCATGGGCGTGACGGGAACGTGCGCGTGAATGGGTGTAAGGCCCGGCGCGCACTATCCTGTTTTGCCTGCTGCACGGCGTGCAAACGCAGATTTTTGCTTGCTTGGCAAAGAGTTTATATTGCTGCACACCACGCCAAAGATTGCTTGCATTGAACGGATGGTTAATTTTAACATAGTTCGCGCCGGGCCTAAGTGAGGCAGAGAGAGAGTGAGAAGGGGAGATATTTGTGTGTGCGTGTGTGTGTGTGTGTGTGTGTGTGTGTGTGTGTGTGTGTGTGTGTGTGTGTGTGTGTGTGTGTGTGTGTGTGTGAGAGAGAGAGAGAGAGAGAGAGAGAGAGAGAGAGAGAGAGAGAGAGAATCTATGGAGAATTGACATGGCTATTCTGAGACGGGGAGAGAGAATCTGCACACAAACTGTGATTCATCATTCACACTGACAGAAAGGTGTTTCACTGGTTTTCAAAGAGTGACAGAAATGTTTAAAGTTTAGCAAATGGTCCAAACCACGAGCAAATCAAAACTGCTGGACAAAATGACCGGAAAATTGCGATGGCGAAAGACAAAAAAGGTTTTCCTGGAGAAAGACGTGAAAATAAAGAAACAAAAAAACAAACAGTTTCTGTATGAAGACAAGGGGTAACTAAAAACCCAACAAGAAATCTGGTAAGTTGGAAGCGATCAATTGCAGCAGTGACGGGGAACTTTGATAACTGAACTTTCCTATTCATACTTGGTCATTACATGTTAATTCCTTTGACCCACAGCTGTGCTCGGGTTAAGCTTGCTCACACTCATCTTTCATCTCCCTTTCTTTCTCTCCTTCATATTCCTCCAACTGCCCCCTTCCCCCTAAAAAGCAAGGCCTCTCCCAGGTAGAGTATATAATTATTATCTGCCCACATTACAATTTCCCACGGGCGTAAAGTGCTAGGCAAGCTGCTGCCCCTGTAGTTGGGGAAAAACTGTGATGAACCGAACACTCTAGAAAGGCAGTTGTCTTATATTATTATTTAATTGCTCTAGATCTAGGTTAAAAACAAAACTATTTCAAAGCAAACGGCTGAGCATAGGAACTGACAGACAAGTGGGCAGCCTGCAGTCAAAATCTACACAAACGACAAAAAAAAAAACAATGGATGAAATAAGGATAGATCTGCCTTTGATGACCAAATTTGATGCATTTTGAGTTGGCGGCTTGGAGGATAAGATCAGACACTCCCTTCTTCCGGCCTCTTAAAATATCGTTGAAATCAGGTCACGGGCACCGCCCACTCTCGGCGCGCAGAGCCAGCAGACTTCCTACAATGGATTTGCATAGAAAATAAGACACAACACCGATCAGTTTCTCTTCCAGAGGCAGTTTCACCGTCAAAATATTTTTCAAGTAATTTACGGAGTATATATATGGCCTTTAGCGTCTTTACAGACGGTCTTAGCAGCTAGAATATTCACTTTCACTTTGACTGACAGCTTCTCTCGTGGCTTATTCTACCAATGTTTGACCCGAGAGTGCGATGGCAATGATTGCAGGTCAGTCTTTTGGGTTCACTTTGGCGAGTGTTTTCATTCCGCCTCTGTCGTTTTGTCAGGTATGTTTCTTTTGCCTTGAAATCTATTGCGAGCGTGCCACTGCGCAATTTTTGTCTCCATCTGCTTCGATCATTTGCAAGGTTCTCCCATTCATTGGGGTCGATGTTGAATGCTTTCATCGTGACCTTGCAAGTGTCTTTGAATCGCAGATGTGGCCTACCTCTGGGTCGGTTGCCAGTAGCAAGTTCCCCGTAGAGAATTTGTCTGGGGATGCGATCATTTTCCATACGGTGGAGATGTCCAAGCCACCGCAGTCTTTTTTTGCCTAGGAGAGCCTGAGTTGATGGAATGTTGGCTCGGCTCAGAACTTCGATATTTGAGATCCTGTCTTGCCACTTGATCTTGAGAATTTTGCGTAGGCAGCGCAGGTGGAAGGAGTTGAGGGATCTTTCATGTTTGGAGTAGGTGGTCCATGTCTCTGAGCCATACAGCAGGGTGCTTAGGACGCAAGTTTGGTACACGAGTACCTTTGTTTTGATGGTCAGCTTGCTATTGTTCCACACCCTTTTTGAGAGTTTGCCAAAAGCTGTGGCCGCCTTTCCTATTCTGGCATTTATTTCAGTTGTTATGTCTGTGCTACCACTGATGGTTGAGCCTAGGTAGCAGAATTTTCCCACTTGCTCCAGAGGAGAGCCATTCAGCATGATTGGGTTGGGGTTTCTCAAGCCTTGTGTCAAAACTACAGTTTTTGAGACACTGATCCTTAGCATGAATTTGTCACAGGCTTTGGCAAGGCTATTGATGAGAGCCTGGAGCGTGGTTTCATCGTGGGCCACGATTGCAGCATCATCTGCGAAGAGGAGCTCTTGTAACATAATATGCTCTGTACGAGATTTTGCTTTTAGTCTGGCAACATTAAAAATGGAGCCGTCCACTCTGGTGTTAATAAGTACTCCACCTGAACATTGACCAAAGGCATTCTTGAGTAGGGCTGCAAAATATATACCAAATAAGGTAGGAGCAAGAACACATCCCTGCTTCACACCGCTGTTTACAGCAAATGAATTGGATGTGCAGCCTTCAAAGTTGACACATGCCCTCATGTCAGTGTGGAAGGATGCAATAAGTTTTAGCAATGTTGGTGGACAGCCTATGGATTTAAGGACTGCATACAGGCCAGATCGGCTTACGGTGTCGAAAGCCTTTGTTAGGTCCACAAAGCATGTTATAAGCGGCCTGTTTTGTTCTTTACATTTTTCTTGGATTTGCCGAAGTGCAAATATCATGTCAATAGTTGATCGTTTGCTTCGAAAGCCACATTGTGTTTCTATTTACGGAGTACGTAGTTAATTAACTGGTCAGGTCAGCCTATGCTGCTACCATTATGACAGTAGATGGTAATACCTGCATCTGTCCTACTGCATTGTAGTTGCATACAGGAGTATGAAAGGCTAAGAGAGTAAAACCCAACAGAAAATCCGGAGGGAGAGCCCCTAAGGCAGACTACAGGGAGGAATGCACCAAACTGTCTTCTGGTAGCTCCTGCAACACTGTTGATTCCATGTGTATCGACCATGTCGTTCCAGTGGATCAAATCAACACTGTCGAGTGGGGGAAAGTGCGCCATGGGCTAAGCACCTTCTCCATATTCACAGCCCGGGCATGCAGCACAAAACAGGGAGGACACTGCAAATATGAGCAAGCTCAGGGTACACACCATGCTCAACTACAGCTATAGCAGCAACTTGGATAATGGAGAGGACACCTCATCCTACTGTGGAGTAGGGAACCAAAAGGGAGAACGACAGTTACGGGTTATAAGCTTTCTCTTATTGGCGTAAAGAGATAGAGCCACGGGTCGTCTTCGACAGTGGGAGTGGCTTTTTAGCTGCACTGATCAGCTACCGTCCGCCTTAAGCTGGGCAGCCCCCAGCCAGTAGGGTGCTGATCCGCCACTCCTGCCTGCTCCTATGGATGTGTGGAGATAGGGCAAAAACCGAAAAGTGGACGTTAAAACCCGCACCAGGTATTGAACAAAAGAAGTCTTCCCAGTTGAAAGTTGAGACATGGAATATAAGGACAATGTGTACCGGATTCGACCAAGACCTGGACAAGACAGAAGATCTAAGAAAGACTGCCATCATAAACAGGGAACTTGCAAGACTTAATGTTGACATTGCTGCCCTACAAGAAACCAGGCTTGCAGGCTCAGGCTAAGTGACAGAGAACGATTACACCTTCTACTGGCAAGGCTTGGGAGGAAATGAGAATCGTTTAAACGGAGTAGGCTTTGCAGTCAGAAACAGCCTCGTCAACAAGATCAGCACACCTCAAGGAACATCAGTGCCTGTCATTTCAACGAAACTAGCAACAAAAACTGGAACAGCCACATCACCAGCGCCTACGCTCCTACTCTAAATGCTGACAAAGACAAAAAATATGCATTCTATGAGGACTTGCGGAGGGTAATAAGGACAGGAATATTCAAAATAACGACCAGATTTCCATACTCGGTGACTTCAATGCAAGAGTTGGTGCTGACCATCAAGCGTGGCCAACCTGTTTAGGCCAGTTTGGACTTGGCAAGACCAACGAGAACGGTCAGAGGTTACTCGAGTTTTGCGCAGATAACAACCTATGCATCACAAATACCTTCTACAATGGAAAAGACCACCACAAAGTATCATGGCCCCACCCAAGATCTGGCCACTGGCATCAAATCGACTTTGTCATTGTTAGAAGAAGCCATATCAACTCAGTGAAATCAACAAGATCATACCACGGTGCCGACTGCAATACAGATCACCTGTTGGTTCTAGCTAAGATGAAAATCACTGCCAGGAAAATGTTCAGATCCAGCCCCCCCCCCTCCCCCCCCCCCCCCAAACAAACCAAAGGTAAATGTTAGACATGTCGGAACCCAGAGCTGAAGACCAAATTTCAGACCAAACTTGAGGAACTGCTCCCAAACTTTGATGAATCCACCTCTGATGCGATATGGACCAGCCTGAAGACGGCCATATACGATGCAGCTTCCCAAGCATTTGGCACAGGCAAAATTCCAAGAGAGGACTGGACCGCAGCCAGCGCATCCATACTTAACCCACTAATAGAAGAGATTGAAGCACAAGGCACGGATTGCACATGACAAACATCCTTCAGACAGTAAAAGGAATCAGTTGAGATCAGCAAAAGCAAATCTTCAAAGAGAATCAAGAATACAGGCCAACAAAAGTCACGAACATAATTTAATTTGTATCTATACTATATATTTGTGGACTTGAGATTTTTCGTTGCAAAAGGCTTCTGAACCACTCAACACTCAGACTTCAAATTTTATATGATGCATCAGAATGGATGTAAGGGTGCACAGTTTTTAATAGAAGTCTTAAATCGGTGTTGTTGTTTTTTTATTGGAAATTTATTGTTTCGCCATCATTTAGATCTATTTCGAGTCATGGTTCGCCATTTTAAGGTTTCGTTATCACTTCCTGCGATGTGTTCACTATCAAACACACTAACCCGTGCGCAAATCATGCTGTTGTACGGGACGCGCAGGGTGTCAACTCACAAAGGCAGAGCAGTAAGACTTATTTAAAAACAAACAAACAAAAATAAAATAAACAAATAGGAATAGGCTAGATGAAGCAGGTCCATAATAACCACCCAGAACTGAAACCAATATTCAAACCGATTTATCCCGGACAGGGCCGGGAACCTCAACTAGTAAATAATGAATTTCTAATACAGAATGATCTAACACAGCAAAACGGGTTGAAATCAGACAGAGAAACGTCATTAATTGAAAGCGGAAATCATTTTTATGATGATTATTTTAAAGGGGGTGGGGTGGGGGTGGCACATGCTGCAGTAAAGTCCAAACCTACATTTCACCGTTTCTAATGCATTAATTTATTCCTTGATGTTGTGTAACTAAGGTGAGAAAAACAGATCAGCGGTTAAATTTGACTTAATCCATAACCATTGCCATGGTAACAGATTATATCACCAGCAATATTGGATTTTATTCGGACTTTCAAACATGCATGTATCTATATTTTCGTATTGACCAAAAAGTCACGAAATTGCATACATGCATTATTAGATCTGTTTGTAAAATGTTTTCAAAAGATTTTGTCCATACATTGAAAATTGTATTTTATGTACATTTCAAAAATTTACATGTTAAGATTGTGTGCATTACTGGAGTAAAAAAAAATATTAAAAAAAAGAAAATTAAAAATGTTTTGATATGCTCTTTAAAAAAAACACCTAAAAATAAGAAAGGAAGAAGCCTACCAAGACGCATCCAGATATGTCCAGAACCTTCTTAGAAATGTATTTTATTCAAAATTATTTTGAACACTTAAGCAAACGGCCCTTGTTGTCAGCACACAGCATTATATGCCTTGGTGTATCTATATTAATAAAAGTGAAACCTTACGACAATGGCAGCGCGCCTTTCGCTACTCCTCTGTAAATGCTGATCCGGTGGCCCTCAGATTTTATACAGCGCTTCGTATAGACTGTCGTCGTGTCCCCGGCACAGAAAATAAAGAAAATAGTTAATAACTCGCAGAACGTTTGTATTAGTCGCTAGGTTGCGACACATTGGCGTTCGGTCTATTTTTTCGGCAAATCATATAATAATGGAGCTTGGGCTTTTTTTTTTTACTACGCAACGTAGAGAAATAAAACTTGGCACATGTATGTAACATTTATTAAGCGTGTGCGTGTCGAGCTCATTTTTTCCCGAAACTCTTTACTTTTCCCAGAAATTCAGTTATAATTATCAGTTATCAATTCATGATTGCGAATACGACGTGATAATGTACTTCCGTCAATTTCGTCATTTCCGCCTCTTACCGGAAATGTAAACTAGAGTTCACGATCCAGCCACGCCAAGAAAACTTTGATAGTGATACCGAGTAATAATGTTATACAGATGAGGTGAGTGCCATTCATTCATACCAAGAAAACTGTGCGTAAATATTTAGATCATTTTTTACGAACACATGAGCCCATGAAAAATGCTCGGTGCGCACTACTGTGCACTGTGTACTACTGTAATACTATCCTATCTATCTATTGATCGCCGATCAATGTGGATGTGGATGACCCAAAGTGTCTCGACATCAATGTCTTTGTGCTGATTCCTTTCGGTCTGGAGTGGTGAGCTTTGTTTTTGGGAGGTGTACCTTACTCGAGCGCCACTTTTTGATAAAAAACCCTATATATTTTTTCGGTACTTATTAATTTTGTTAGTTTATCCAATTGTCATTGAAAAAAAAAGCAATGATTGATATGTAACGACGTGAGGGTCTAGTCAGTTTGTATCATCGAGGCCGTAGGCCGATGTTCGTCTGGGCAGTAGTCAGATTGACATATCAGGGAAAGCCGCCGGGGTAGCTATATACTGGCGCTCGAGTACGGAACTCCTTCCTTGTTTTTTACCATTCGAAGAATGGGGCAGTTACTGGTTAATGTAATTGAAATTGGTTCCGGTACCTGCATCACACTCACAAAACAACTTCCGGTTAGGACTAGTTTGAATGATGAGATTGAGTTAGGCTAAGAAGTATGAAACTTTGTGTGTTCTCAATGTGCCTAGACTAGGAAAGAGAAAGGGTCTGGAATTGGGAGATTGACGCGGCAGGGCCAAAAGTACAGGTTTGTGTTTTCAATATGCCTAGGAAAATATTGTAATATTTCTTTTCTATTAACACATGACGTTATCACTTCCTGCGATGTGTTCACTAACAAACAAACTAACCCTTGCGCAAATCATAGCCATTATTTTGAGAGATGCTGGCTGGACGCGCAGGACGTCAACGTGCAAAGGGAGAGCAGTAAAACGTAAAATAAAGCTAAAGGAACAGGCAAAATGAAGCAAGTCCATAATAATCACCCAGAACTAAAACTAATAAATCGATTTATCCCGGGCAGGGCCGGGAACTCAGCTAGTTGTTTATAAAACTGTGATTTTGACAGTTCGTAAATATTTCTTTGAACTGAAACTTTCAGACATGAGCATGAACGATGGATGGGTAACTGAGAGATACCAAGCTCAGAATCAACATTTTACTGAAGTTGTGATTTTCACTCACGCTCAATCCCTTAAACACAAGAGTTAAAATGGCAAAACCTGATAAATTCTGGCAGTGGAAAGCAAAAGTTAAAGTAAGATTTTTTTTGATTATGCTCGTGTCACGTCCCACTTGTCCTCTTGTTTAATCGCTAGCTGAATCGCTCCGTTGGCTCTGGACTTTTTGTCCAAAAGGGAACGAAATGGCAAGTCAACATAATTTTTATCATGCCAAAACTAAAATGTGAACACGAAATGAAATTGTTTGAAATTAAAAGACAGTACCATAAAACAAAATGAAATTGTTTAATAGGCACCTCGTTCATGACAAATATAGAAACGCATCATTCCTTTACCACGACCATTACAGTGTTAAATAGGAGAGAAGATTTTACTCTCACGATATTTGATGGCAGCAGCAATTCAGAAGGAAGGTCCTAACTGAGAGGCACACATTTTCATTTCAAAATTATACAGGCACACAAACATGTACACGTCCTGACAAAAAGCCTGGTCTACACATTACAAGTTGTTACCCGGTGTAGCAGGCCAGATTATACCCCGCCAGACTATACCTGGGGTTAAACTGGCGTGGCCCAATTTATACGACGAGGTATGCTTTGGACTAGGCCAGACTATCCCCCCCCCCCCGTCCAGATTATACCTATTCTTTTCTTTAAACGTCAAGAAAAGGGTCTATTTCAACCCTAGTGTAAATTGTTCACTATCACTTTCATCAGATATCATATTGAAGCAGATTTTTTTCTTTTCTCTAGTAAACTCAGATAAATTTAAGAGGAAATAAACATGCATTAAAAAGCATTGCTATACAAAAGCATTAAAACTCCATTCAAATTGATGTATTATGACAAAACTTTACCACTAACTCTACTTGTGTCCTTTGGTTTTAGTGTTGTTTTTTTTATATATAATTAGTTGTCCATGAATTAAACATACATTGTATTTTTTGTTTGGCACCACTGACATGCACTTTGTGGCAAGGTATGAAATAATTATAAGACTCATAAGTGTAAAGTCATCCGAATTTTACTCTAATTCTTGAAAATCAGACATGTGGTTGATATTTATGTCAGAACAATCAGATCTACTTACAAAGTTACACTGATGCAGAGAGAAAAGGCCGGAAAAGAACACACATAGAAAAAAGCAACATTTTAATAACCCAACTGGCAGATGTTGCAAATCCACCATCCAGCAGAAATTGAATACTTCACATAAAACTAAATACACACTAAATGTTTTCACGTGATGAACTGAACCTGTCCAGATCCACTTGAAACATTACAGAATGCTATCCAGTAATATACAGTAATAACAATAAGAACACCAAATTTTATTTACACTTGAAATAAAGAGATATATCAATATCAGATACACCAGAATCATCATCATCATGGAATGACATGAAGATAAGAGGGGATCTATAAAAAATGACCTACATTTCATTCTAGAATCTATAAGTTGCAATGTGTGTGTATCAATATTATTATTTCTACAAAAAAATAATTATGTTAATGTTTTTAACTATTCAAGTAGAACTGGACAGAAAGCTAAAATAAAGTACCCTTGATAGTTGTGTAAACTGACTGATTAAATCTACTGAGACAACAGGGCATTGTATAAGGTAATTATACAATTTATAGTATGTTTCGGCAAAAGTTCGATGGATCATGTTGCATTAACAACATTTCTTGTTAGTAAATTCTTTGATTGCTTATTTGTAGAAAGGTATACATTTCACGTAGCTCATTGTTTAAGGCACCGGATTAGTTTGCAGGGCATTTGAAGGATTGCAGTTATGTGTTATATATATAAACTTATAATGCATAAGGGTATGTCATTTTGCAAGTGAAATAATTGTTGTATCCTTGAATATTTGGCCTGAATATGGGAGTATAATCTGGACTGATGGGATATAGTTTGGCCTAACCCAAAGTATACCCGCAGGTTAAAGTGAAAAGTGGGTATGAAGGGGAGCTGTTGGAAAAAGGTTTCTGAGGAAATTCCACATTTCCAAGAGCTTGTTCGGCTGAAAAGGGTACAGACAGAGGCCTCTAGTATTACTAATAAAGACAAAATGGACCAAAAACCTCTGTGCTTCAGTGTGATTTCGCTATGGTGTAGCTATGAGTATAGAGAATGCTTTATGGGGTAGATGAACACTGAACGCGTTCACTGCTGCACTCAGTCTTGGTAAAGAGGCATCATGTAAGTTCTACTTGTAGTCACAGAATCACAGAACATGAACAAAGACACAGTTTATAGTTTTATCAAGAAATTGGTCACTACTAAACACTGGATATTTGAAGGAAAAAGGTATTGTCTATACTTATGGTCCGCCAGGGGAGTTCAAAAACAGATATTATGATGAAATTGCTTGTTGATTTGGGTTGGTGCTTAATGAATATGAAGTCATGTGGAAGTATTTTGTCACATCATGTGGCAAAGGTGTGATTGGTGGGATCGGAGGGTCAGCGAAAAGTTTGGTACTCAAAAGTTGATGTCAAAGGGTAATGACGTCATTGTGCAGGATTCAAATGGTTTTGCAAAAGACGCAAGAAAATTGATGCTCAAAGTTAAAGTTGTCCACATGTCACAGGAAGAAACTGATGAGTGCATTTAGGAGAAGGTGTGAGGTGAAAGAAGTGCCTGGAGACAGCATGAACCATTTCATGCCAGGTGGTGGAAAGGGAAAAATGTCATTCTATGTGGACAGACTTCTACCCGAAGTTCTGGCAGAGGTTTGCTATGGCCATGAAAGAGAGAAAGGAGAGAATGAAAGTGAAACAAATGTTAAAAGTTGTAAGGCAAGTAGAGACTGGCCCAGTTGTTGTGATGTATGATAGAAAACTGTACCCAGGGGAGGTAACAGCTGTTGGGGGAGGAGGGGAATGCGCAAGTGTCTGTAATGAGACAAACATTCAATGTCAACTGGAAGTGCCTACGACAAAAGATGAGTTGTTTTGCACTAATAGAAATGTAAGCAAGATCTTTCCACCAGTTCCTGATGGTTCTCGTGGCCAAAGCAGATTTGATGATCAAATTCTACATGTAACACATATCACCTAAGGTGTAACACACGTCACGTGACGTGTGTTACATTGTTCACATGCCTTGTTGAGGAATACGATTAAATTTTAGATTTAAGCGTGAATGTCGAACACACGGTAATATATAATAGATTGTGTTTGTTTTGTAAATGGTTATGATCTATCTCAAATATTTATTGCTAGGGAAAAACTTGATGGTGTAAAGCGTGACGTGTGTTACACAATATCAATGATGTCTTTTGGATTCTTTCTAGTCAGAACCTGTGTCAGTATAAGAGCTTTATTGTTATTTTTGCACTGTTAAAACGTCAATGCAATATAAAAAGGAACAAAAACTTGATTACATCGGTTACTTGTAACTAGAAATGAAACTGCAAATAATTTGAATACATTTTGCTTCTAAGTATGAAATTTACTGTTCTTAGAAAACATGCCGTAAAATTATGAAATCCAGTTTGTTTTCTTCCTCAGATAACATTTTCTTGTCAATAAACCATTTCAGATGTTAAACCAAGGATTTTTGATTTGAAATTTCAAAGTCCATATTTTCTCATAATGGTTGACATTTCATGGAATGGACCTCAAACACATTGAGTGTTGAATGCGTGACGCACTCTACTGATAGGGGCGTGCAATGTCCAAAAAGTGCATCTTTGTATACAGGTATACTCACTCTCTAGGTTCTTTCACCTTGTAGCATCTGCAAGCTATCCCTTGCCCCCCCCCCCCCCATTTGTCTTGTCCTACTGGTGACTGAGCGTGACGTGTTCACTTCCTATTTCATTTTATTGTTGACCTTCGCCAGAGTGACCTTGCCCTCCCTTCCTTGTGAGTCGTTTTTTTCCTGGCTCGGCGGTTGACCCTTTTCGTAAATATTAGTATATTCCCGAACGTTCGATAAAGTCGTAGAACTAGGTGTTTACGCCAGATTTGGCCTTGAGTGATGTAACCTGGTGACGTATTGATACGTGATTGGTTAGTTTGTGTGTTTCGGGCGAGGGCAAAGGTTAGATTAATTTCGGGAATTTTCTACAGAAATACCTATATATATGGACCCATGTAAGTGGTTGGTCGGTGAGTAAGTGAGTTTTCCTTCTCGTGTGTCGTAGGATATTTAGTTGTTCGCTGGTGCCTTCCTAGTATTTTATTGTTCAGTATACAGTTATTAAACGTTAGTATTGTTTAATCGATCGTCGGATCTCGTGTTTATTTATTCTACAGCTGTAATAGTTTCGTTTTCTAAAGGGTTGTAGTTAGATCAACTAACTTCCCCCTACTCTAACGTGCTACAACAGCCTCAGCTGTTACACACCTTTTATGCAGAAAACACACATCTGTATTTACTGTCTAAACAAAGCTCGAAGGGTTTCCATCTGTCACTCCGAGGAGAAAACAATCAAATACGTCCAATACTCCTGCAGTTTAATTTCCTAAGTTTTCAATCTTTCGGTTGACGCCAGACCAGGATTTCATTAATAATAATAATAATAATAAATTACATTTATATAGCGCATTTCCAATAAATGCTCAATGCGCTTTACAAGTAATAAAAACTCATTCCTCTCTCTCCCACACTCCCTCTCCCCACCCCCTTCTCTCTCTCTTCCCATCACATTCTCACTCCTTCTATCACATGCTCTCTCCCCTCAGGTAAGTCAAGAAAAATAAGCCTGCTGGAACAAAAAATGCTTTAGCTGCCTTTTGAAACTTACTAATGATTTTGTTTGTCTCAGTTCCATAGGTAACACTGTCACCCAGGAAGTTAATTCTTCAAGTGATGCCATGATTTAAATGTTTTAAATGTCCAGACCCTGAAAATTGGCAGTTTTCAAAAAAGTGATGCCACAACCGTTATTCCATAACCGAAACTGTGATTCCACAACGGTAGTGTTCTACATGTCCAGTGTTATCCACAAACGTATTAAACTTATTTTCATAAATCGACACAGAAAAAATTGGATACATCGTAAATGTTTTGATAACTAGATGGTTCTTCTCCAAGCAAGATAAACCTATGCATTGTCTTGGTTGTGGAATCACAGAGCTTGCAGGCCTTATCGTAAATTTCACAGCACTGACAAGTAACAACTGGCAGGAACAAAATGAAAGCTAGGGCCTCATAAACTTCAAAATATTTCAAATCCAGACATGTCATAATATATAAAACTCTGCAGTTGTACCAATAAAATGTGCAAGGACTGAATTTTAACTCACATTAATATGTCATTAGTGACCATCTTTATATTTGGAAAATCAATATTTTTGGGGGTTCCGTTGTTTCTTCTGGGTTGTCATTCTTGAGACATATAAATAATGAAATTTTGACCCTAAGGGAACCAGCTTCGCCATAATAACCATAATCGAAAGGGGTACATACGTGTGCTCCCTGGAATCCCCACTTCCTCTCCTCCCTCCATGCACGCTTTCTTAAGCTTGGGGCATCGCGGCTCTATCCCCCTCCCAAGACGTCGTAGGTACTCTGTGGATGCCACCCCCCCCCCTCCAACAACAAGACGGAACGCCCTTTTCTTACGCGTCAAACCTCCTCCCCCATTCCTCCTCGACTTGCCTGAATGGCTGGCGGTCAAAGCCACTGTATAGTATAGATTGGCTTTGGTGGCGGTGATAACGATGATGTGTGTCATGCATAATTATTTCGGATCTTCTCAAAAAAGGTTAGTCAATATAAGAGTGTACTTAACATCTTTGCTCAAGTGATCAGCGCAATAATTGATTTTGATTGTCCCTTTCCGGGACATTGTAACAGCAGGTGGGAAGCTGATTCACACAGCACTGATCGTAATATGATTACATAACTAACCATATCCAAACAGTCTGTTTACTGTGGAGTGTAACATATTGGGTAGAGAACATATTATGGTAATAAACATTTTATTCTAATTATACGAGAATGATGGTAGAGAGTGACCATGTAAGCAACTAGAACTTCGTGAGTACTTGACCAAAAAGTATGAAGCACTGTGTACTGCCTTACTTTTTGACGATAACCAGTGTACACAGGCGGATGACAGTCAGAGGTGTTGCTCATTTTATGGCCCCTCTGTAGTGTAACTATCATAGCCAATAGGTCTACCTTTGTTGCAGGCATGAGTACCCACCATATTGATTTTGTGGCATTTTCATACAATATGAGTTGGTGGCGTTTGTCACTGTACTGCTAACTGCTGGCAGTATTTCATCGCAATGTTAAATATTAACACAGCCCATAAAGCAGAACTAGAGAAAAAAGTTACCGTGAGTCAATAAATATTCAGTATGAGGCTTGTACCGTGGGTTTCCAGCTCCGGGGGGGGGGGGGGGGGGGGGAGGGAAGGCAAATACTGCCTTCTCTGAAAGGCGAAGTGCTGGTGTGTGGCAAAGTTCATTTCATAGGTCATTTTGATAAACTGTAGGATGTACGAACATTTGGAGATTTCTATTTTTTATTTATGACCTCTATTTTTTTGTTCCTTTTCTTTTGCAAGTTTTGCCTCTTAGAGGTTTGCCCCTGGGGCAACCGCGCCCGTGCCCCACCCACTCCCCAAATCTACGTCACTGCCCTGAATGGTCTGGCCCGTAATCTTTTTGTGAAAACTACTCGCTATGATTAAAGCCAGCACCTACAGGCATCGTCAAGTAGCAGCCACAATTTGTCGGCACACAAGCTAAGCATGGAACAGCATAATTATTGTCACTAGTATTCTCTTGTTTAATCATTCATTTTTTTAAAAGTTATTCCCCATTACAGTGTACCAGAAGAGAAGAGATGAGTGTGAAAGACATAAAAATAAGTAAAAAACACGAAAGGCAGAAAGAATTTCAGTATGTAAGCAAATGAGAAAACGGCTTGATAAGATTAGGGAGAACAGTATGTAGTCAGTACAATAGTAACTTTTGCAAAGGTTTTGAGAAGCTATAAATTATCAATCTGTCACTTTTAACACTATAAATCATTTACATTTTCTTTGTACAAGGACACAACCTTCAGTTATGTACAATAAAGGAGAGCAATTTACTATGATTGAAAACTGTAGGAGAAGACAGAAACTACGTCATCAGGGATTGTCAAACTTGATCCACATACCATAAAACTTCAGATGTTCCAGAGCCACAAGATATGGACAAAATATACACATATTTTTCCCCATATCTACGTACACATTTATATAAAAAATGTCGATAAATATTAAGAAATTTCATGTATGGAACAAAATTTACTAATGTGTGCTTTTTTTTTTTTTAAACAGTTTAGTTGTATTAGTTTCATTACACACAAAGTATACATCGCATTCATAGAATGAAAACCGCATAATTCCAAAATTTACAATTTCTGATCTTTTAAATAAAATAAATCAGCAAAGAATGATTTACATTTTGGTATGGCTGTCATTACTCTATGTTGAGAAATGGTGGAGATATCGATACTTTTATGATTTCACCTATATCACATTTTGAGGATGAACATCGTGTATCTAACGATGCACGGTGTTCATCGCACGGGTATTGGCTCTTTCCACTTGACCACAGAGAATGAATATATATGGCCTTTAGCGTCTTTACAGACGGTCTTAGCAGCTAGAATATTCACTTTCACTTTGACTGACAGCTTCTCTCGTGGCTTATTCTACCAATGTTTGACCCGAGAGTGCGATGGCAGTGATTGCAGGTCAGTCTTTTGGGTTCACTTTGGCGAGTGTTTTCATTCCGCCTCTGTCGTTTTGTCAGGTATGTTTCTTTTGCCTTGAAGTCTATTGCGAACGTGCCACTGCGCAATTTTTGTCTCCATCTGCTTCGATCACTTGCAAGGTTCTCCCATTCATTGGGGTCGATGTTGAATGCTTTCATCGTGACCTTGCAAGTGTCTTTGAATCGCAGATGTGGCCTACCTCTGGGTCGGTTGCCAGTAGCAAGTTCCCCGTAGAGAATTTGTCTGGGGATGCGATCATTTTCCATACGGTGGAGATGTCCAAGCCACCGCAGTCTTTTTTTGCCTAGGAGAGCCTGAGTTGATGGAATGTTGGCTCGGCTCAGAACTTCGATATTTGAGATCCTGTCTTGCCACTTGATCTTGAGAATTTTGCGTAGGCAGCGCAGGTGGAAGGAGTTGAGGGATCTTTCATGTTTGGAGTAGGTGGTCCATGTCTCTGAGCCATACAGCAGGGTGCTTAGGACGCAAGTTTGGTACACGAGTACCTTTGTTTTGATGGTCAGCTTGCTATTGTTCCACACCCTTTTTGAGAGTTTGCCAAAAGCTGTGGCCGCCTTTCCTATTCTGGCATTTATTTCAGTTGTTATGTCTGTGCTACCACTGATGGTTGAGCCTAGGTAGCAGAATTTTCCCACTTACTCCAGAGGAGAGCCATTCAGCATGATTGGGTTGGAGTTTCTCAAGCCTTGTGTCAAAACTACAGTTTTTGAGACACTGATCTTTAGCATGAATTTGTCACAGGCTTTGGCAAGGCTATTGATGAGAGCCTGGAGCGTGGTTTCATCGTGGGCCACGATTGCAGCATCATCTGCGAAGAGGAGCTCTTGTAACATAATATGCTCTGTACGAGATTTTGCTTTTAGTCTGGCAACATTAAAAATGGAGCCGTCCACTCTGGTGTTAATAAGTACTCCACCTGAACATTGACCAAAGGTATTCTTGAGTAGGGCTGCAAAATATATACCAAATAAGGTAGGAGCAAGAACACATCCCTGCTTCACACCGCTGTTTACAGCAAATGAATTGGATGTGCAGCCTTCAAAGTTGACACATGCCCTCATGTCAGTGTGGAAGGATGCAATAAGTTTTAGCAATGTTGGTGGACAGCCTATGGATTTAAGGACTGCATACAGGCCAGATCGGCTTACGGTGTCGAAAGCCTTTGTTAGGTCCACAAAGCATGTTATAAGCGGCCTGTTTTGTTCTTTACATTTTTCTTGGATTTGCCGAAGTGCAAATATCATGTCAATAGTTGATCGTTTGCTTCGAAAGCCACATTGTGTTTCTGGTAAGACTTTTTCCGCCAGTTGTTGAAGGCGGCAGAGGATGACGCGAGCAAAAGCCTTTCCAGTAATGCTGAGGAGGGATATGCCTCGATAGTTGTTGCAGTCGCCTTTGTCTCCTTTGTTCTTGTAAAGTGTGACAATTTTGGCGTCTCTCATATCATGTGGTATCACGCCTTCTTTCCAACACTGCAGTAACAGATTATACAGGTGTGGTAATAGTGGGCCTTTTAGGTCTTTTAATACCTCTGCAGGAATGTTGTCACTTCCTGTGGCTTTTCCAGCAGACAGGTGGTCGATTGCATTGGAAAGCTCGACTAAGGAAGGTTCAGCGTCAAGTTCGGCCATTATTGGCAGTTTTTGGAGGTGTTCCTCAAAATCTGGTGGAATATTTTTCTCAGTTGAATACAACAGAGAGTAATGCTCTACCCACCTATTCAGTTGTTCATTTTTATCTGTGATGGGTTCACCATTTACAGACTTAAGTGGGGCGCTTTTGGTGATGATTGGCCCAAGGGCTACTTTCATCTGACTAAAGGCGGTTTTCATATCTCCCTTTTCATTTGCCTCTTGTATGCTGTTACACAAGTCTGTCCAGTATTTGTTGGCGCAACGTCTTACCTCCAGCTGAAGTTTAGCTTTTGCATTTTTCAAACAAGTTTTTGTACTCTGATTGCAATTTTTGTTATACTCATTGAAAGCAGATTTCTTTTGCTCAATGAGAGGTAGGAGAATTTCGCTGTTCTGGGCTACCCAGTCGTTGTTTGAAACTTTATGCTGTCCAAAAGACTTGATGGCACAGTCATGAATTTTTGAACTGAGAGTGTTCCATGTTTCATCTACCGAGTCGCATTGGGTGACATTATCCATGCTTTCAGCAAATAACTTTTCAAATGACTTTCTATTTGATTCATCTCTGATTGCTGTTACATTGATCTTAGGGATTGAAGGGGTTTTTGATCTGTATATTTTCTTGGCCGAAATTTTGATTTTGCTGACTACCAGTGCATGGTCGGTGTCACAGTCAGCACTGTGGAGGGAACGAGTTATTTTTATACAGCCCAAACTCTTCCTCCTTGAGAGAATAAGATCTAATTGATGCCAATGGCCAGACCTGGGATGGCGCCATGATGTTCTTTGGCATCTCTTAAGGTCAAAGTACGTGTTTGTAACACATAATGAGTTTACGGAGCATAGCTCCAGAAGGCGCTGCCCGTTTTCGTTGATGTTGCCAATGCCGAAGTGCCCAATGCACTTTGGCCATGCGGAGTGATCTGCTCCCACTCGAGCGTTAAAGTCACCCAGAATTAGCAGGCCTTCGGTGAGAGGAATGTTGTGGAGAGTCCTCTGCAATGCCTCGTAGAAAATGTCTTTGGTTTCGTCAGAGGAGGTAAGTGTTGGGGCATAGACACAGATAATGTTGGTAAAACCAGACCGGGTGTTCAGTCTGAGTGTCATGATGCGTTCTGACACTCCAATTGGAGTTGCGATCGAATTGATAAGGGAGTTTTTTACGGCGAAGCCCACGCCGTGGATTCTCGGCTGTTCGCTGCTAAGGCCCTGCCAGAAGAAGGTGTAGTTTTCTTCTTTGACTGACCCGGAGTCGGGAAGTCGAGTTTCTTGAAGGGCAGCGATGTCGATGTTTAGTAGCTGAAGTTCTCGATCAATAATTTGGGATTTCCTGATGGAGTCAATATTAGTGAGATCTTGCTGTTGCAAGCCTGGGCGCATTGTTCTGACGTTCCAGGTACCAAGTTTTAGTATTTTTCTGTTTTTGCCAGGTGCACACTTTACGTCAGCTTTTTGACTTTTGGTCTAGCTCCAACCACCTTATGAAGCAGGCTGACGTGGCGGAACAACACCCAACTGCCTGGGGGCTGCCCAGGTTACGGCGGGCGGTAGTTGATCAATGCAGCTGAAAAGCCGCTCCCACCGACAGAGGGGACCCCTGGCGCTCATCCGTACGCCAAATGGATTGAGCTTATCACCGGTAACTGCCACCTCCCGTGTTGTGCCCATCCGTAACGGATGGCTGGAGTGTCCTCTCCAAATCGGAAATGGGTGGGCTTATAGAGGAGAGACAGACGCTTGCCAAGCCCGAGCAAACGCCTCCTCGTTTTGCTGCCTTGCCTGGGCTATTTTTAAGAGATGGTGCTTTGCCCAGAGGCACCACCCCTCTCTCTGCCATTCTAGTTAAACCCAAGGGAGAGACCAGGTCAATACATTTGGAACTAGTCCGGCTGCAGGAGATGCTGGAAGCCAGTTTGATGCAGTTCTCCCTGACAACCACCTTCGGGTCTCCACTCCTGATTTTCTGTCTGGGTTTACTCCCATAGCCTTTGCTATCATAGCAACACACAAGGCAGTGTGGTATTTGTATTCAGGGTTACCTTCCCCTAGTCTTCCTCTCTCCCGAGATGACCCACAAGACAGTGGGGGTGACAGTAGCAGGCTGTATTGTGTACTGTCATACAATAGCAGAAAACTCTGGCCTGACAATTCGAGAGAATGAATAGCGTGCAAGTTAAGATGTGCGATGTTCATCTTACGGGCAGCCACACTTTCCACATGATCACGGAGAATGAATGTGGTGCAAAGAAAGATGTATGATGTTCATCTGATCACGCAGGGTGAATAACCTGTAACTCACCGTGTACGGTGTTCATTCTTTCGGATCTGATAGCTGGGAGAATTTTTTTCAGAATAAGAACCATGTAACTGCATATACTTGGGTTTCATTTAAACAGTTTTTCCCACTGTTTGGCTGTAAACTTTTACATGAACAACATTTTGAAATTCAGATACGGGTATAAATAAGTTAATGCTTACAACACTTTCATCTATAAGTGTAAAATGCATTCATCGAAATTTCATAAAATTATGCATGTATGAATAAGGAATAAAAATGTTCACAACATACAGTTGATGGGAACTGATGTTGATGTATCAAAACACTGGCCGCTTTAGAAGTGCAGTTTGGGGTGGATGGGGGGGGGGGTGTAATGTTAAGTACTCGGCTGACGAGCCCTGACCTTTGTCATAACGATGAGAAATCCCTTTGATCTTGTTCGGCAATAATTATACGCTCCTCCTATTTTTAGGAACCCCTAAGTATGTCTGGCAATTATTGCAATTGGAAGGTCTAGTGGTTGGTTATAACCAAATCTTTGTCTCGGCCGAATGATTGACTTCGTTGGCAAGTGCTAATGCACGGTGTCCGGGGGCCAATGGCACAATAGCCATTGGCTGAGACCCTTGAGAGACAAAGATCTCAGCCTTTGCTTATGAATGCTGCAGTGAACTGAGGACCTTGTGAGATAGGAGCATGCATTTAACTGAAGCTGAGTTTGGGCGCTATCGGTAACTGTACTATGGAATCTGCATTATCACTGTGAACAACAATGCAATCAGGCTGTCATTTCAGTACAAAACAGTTATTTGATAAAAGTCTGGGAGGGGGAAATTCTCAGGCTTTCTGTAATCTGTGCTGATTCAGGGTGAATGTTGGAACTTAAAAACAAAAAAAATAATAGCGATAAGATCTATAATATGAACGTCCCATTCGTCAGGAAAAAAAGAAAAGGTATGCCAATGGGTTTGGTCTTATAGACACCCTGCACATACATATTATAGGCTATATATATAGAGGGAGAGAGAGAGGGGGGGGGGGGCGCAAGCATTTACAACACAGGATAACTAATTTCTTCATTATCATGGTATTGCTGAAAAGCAAAGTGATACCGCACCATACTAGATGTCATAGCCTTATAATCTCAACTTTCAGCCTATTGCTGCCATACCAAAAACGATAGAGACAGTGAACCCATTAATGATGTTTTTGAGCTGAGCGACAGAACAGTACCTTGATTCTAAGAACCTCTGAGTATCATTAAACCAAACCCCCGAATATTATTAAAGCAAGAAAACAATTCATCTGAAAGGCAGCAAGAAAGGACACACGGTATGGACAAATTAATGTTTACAACACTTTCATCTTTAAGGGTATAATATATTAATGGGGATTTCATGTGTATGAATAATGAATTTCACGTCACACAGTGACTTAAATCGGAACTGATGCTCCTGTATCAAAGAACACTGGCTGCTTTAGAAAGTGCCATTTGGCGGAGAGCGTTCACAATGATAGTAGTCGCGAAGTCTCTGGCGGGCCCTGACATAACCTTCGTAGGCGATAGAATTTGTTACTTTTTCACATTTCGATACGAGGCGCCGATAGGAGGGAACTGGTAACGATGAGCAATCCGTTTGATCTTGTTCGGCAGTCACTCCTCCCTAGAAAAAAAACTCATACCATTTCGTCCAGTCCTTGGTGCATAATTATGATTTCCTTGACGGGGTGAGAACTTTCTGAGTTGCGGTGAAATTAAGTAAATAAATAAGTAAATAAACAAATATAAATAAATAAATAAATAAATATAAATAAATACATAAATAAACGGCTGTGGGTGGGGGGGGGGGGGGGACATAAACAGCCTAACATGGGACATTCGTTATACTTTATTTTTTCACTGTCATCTCGCAACAAGTCGGACTGCAACCCAACAATTTTCTTTCTCTTATGGCGAGTAGAATGTATCCACACATACACACACACACTGACACACACACAAAGCACTTTTCCTTTTGTGCGTTCTGGTGAAACTAATTGTGTTAATGAGTAATAGAAAATGCGCTGTAGCATTTAAGACTCCAATACAAGACGGTACTATGAACTGGACATACATACCTGTGTACTGTAATACACTAAATATGTATTATTAATCCGACTGTAGATTGAGCATGTCTCACAATTCTACCTATTGTATAACGTGTCCATGTAAGCTTATTTCTTCAATTTCGCTATCAAATAGTGTTTTCTCTCTTTAACACTTACTGTCGTGGATGGAGTGTTGGTATTTTAATATGTTATATTGGGGTGTGTTTTCGACTGCATATTTTTAATAACTAGAATCTAACCCCCACTCCCAGACCACGCCAAATACTAAAAAAAAAGTGAATAACTTTCAACAATCAGGCCTGCAGGGCCACACTTTAATTACACTAGTTCCCTAACAATTTCAACTAGATCTCTTCATGTAGTAAGGATGAGAATCAACATCATAAAATCCAAAATCAATAGTACTTCATTATAAGTCTAGATCTAGGTTTCCCATAATATCAGTTAACTTTCATTCTAGCTAACTATCTAACTAGATTTAAATCAATTCCTTTCATTCTGATAAATCCCCCACTAAAGCAATAATGATGATTCCTAGTAACTTCTCTAGCTACTCTAAATATTTGCTATTTCCAAGATCTGGACTGTTTACTGTATTACACTTGACATAGTCTCTGGAGACATCAGACTATCTCCAATACTTAATTTCATAACTGGCCTAGTTCGCCAAGGAGACGTCGGCACAGTTACATGTATAACTCTAATGTCATGATTCGGATGTTGTTAAAACTCACGCAGAGAGTGAGTTGTTGTTGTTTTACCAGGGCCATGAGAAATTGGCTGGTGGCCTTGAACGGCCCTCGCGAATTATAGTTGGTGAGTAAATAAATGTAAAGTTAAACTGTTGGAGTCACGCTTGTCGGTTTTAATGTTCGTGATTAATAAGTAATGGAGTAGGGGTGAAACAAGGTGGGGATAGTTGACATTGTTAAGTATGACTAGACAAGTTTTTGCACGTTAACTGGCTGGTAGAATAGTGCAGACGTATTACTACAATTAAAATGGTGGGAGGTTTCGACCTATGAGATAGCTGAACTAATTGGGCCAGCGGACTAGCACTGCTGGGTAGCCAGATAGTATAAAACATCGTGTAACGTTCAGATTTATTGAATACAGACGAGCAGAAGCATCGTGTCGTGAAGTATCTCCGGTTGGCCAGTACCTGAACTGTGATTTGAAGACTAGAAGTCCTTGCTAACGGACTGACTGAGCTCTAGAAAGAAAGGTCTGAGTGGGCTGACCTTTGAAAGCCCACGCTGCGCTATTTTGATGTTCGCGCCTACCAGTAGGCGTGACCAATGGTAATATATCTTATTTGTTCAAGCATAATAGAAGATCAGAGATAGAGAGAGAACCACAGCCTCATAGGAAGTTTAGGGAAACCCCAGCTGGCGCTCGACGACGAGTGGCCTGTGTTATAGAATTATTTCCATGGTATGATTGAAGTAATATGGCACATTGTTGATGAATTGAATAATGATTGTGCATATATATAAATAGTTTTTTTTTGCAACTGCATAATTACCTACAAGCCGAAGTGTGCTTCTGTAGGCTTGGAACGTACTGGGCTCTCCTAACATTCAAGCCCATATGATTTAGGGAGAGTTTGCCTGGCGACTGGCCAGTGGCGACTCAACTGACACTTTAAATTGATATCTAGTTTCGTATAATATACCTATTTGCTATTGATTGCAGTACATCCAATAAGGATCCATAATTACATGAATATCATAGATTAAGTTAGTAATTAGAATTTATGGCTTTGAATATACCTCTATTGTCTTTTGTTTTGTTTATTAATATTTATGTAAAAACATGGCCTGACCGGCCTGACATATATAGATCCTCTAGTTGTTTAATACGTTTCTTGTGTGGTTGTGTCCGAGTGTGAGTTAGCTGCCTCTCGTGCAGTCGAATGCTCCCCAAGACCCTAACTCTGCTCCTGACATCTAAGATGAGCTGGCAATTCCCAGACTCACCCAGACAATTCAAATCACAAGTATATCCTACACATTAAATCTAGTTGTAGCTCTAGCTGAAGTTTAACCATTCATCTTCAATTCCTCGCACACTCATTCTGGGTGCAACATCTTCTCTCCTCTTCGAGGATAATCACGCACGCATCATCTTGGATTAGTAGTTAGCCTACATGTGCTTGATTCATCAAACAGTTACTTGGGGACGAGACTCAGCATTGTGTTCTCAACCAGATTGGCCGAGAACAATTCATTACAAGCGTTCAGCACATTCTGCAAACATCAATAGCCATTGATTCTCAAACTAGATCTACATCTAGGCATTTCTTTAGTAAATTCCCTCAGGCGGAATCACGCCGAGTTCTACACAATTGGGTTTTCTGCTTGGACTGAAGTCCCCAACAGACAAACAGCTGCTTTCCTAGCCCTACGAAGGCGCTATTAATACGCCGGCTGTCCATTGGCTGTCAATTTAACCGCTAGTGACGTAGAATAATTATAATCCTACCCCCAAGTCTAAAACGGGGTGTTAATTTTCATGAATGCCCTATTATCTTTTTATTTAAATATCCACGAACTCCCCTAGTATATATTCTTGCTGACTTGTTCTCGTCTATTAATAAAAATATCAGCGATATCCTATTTACTCTGTCTACCTCCGCTATCCTGTTGTACCCCGTGTGCTAATCTGACGACACAAAAAAACCCCAGTCAGCGTCTGCCTCCTTGACCTTATCTACCAAGGCACAAATGACGTAATACACATGTTCTACTTCTTCACCCCCTCTGTCAGGGTTTAAGTAATATAAATGCCGTGCTGGGTCACGACTTGTAAGGAGTTGATTTTTCACGGTCTCGTTGATTATAACCAACGTAATTTTGTCCTTGAACTGTTCTCGTGAACAGTTTGTTTTTGAAACACTTTTTCTTAGAGATGGAAAGAAAGTGGGGCGAGATAGAATAAATGGATAAGTTAGGAGTGACAGTGCAATTCTCGACCCCGTGATTTTGATGAACACTTAGAAGGGAAGAGAAGGGGTGAATAAGGATAGATAGTTTAAGACGCTTAGTCGCGTTCAGAAATTCGTACATAAAATGTAGAAAGCACGAGGGTTTAAAGATTTCAGTAATTGTTTTGACATTTTAATTTGACCTTGTCTGTTTTTAGTACAAGGCCGTGACCAACTCCCACGTAGAATATATTAATACTGCGAGATGAGCTCGCATGGATGCACCAATCAAATCTAGGGATTTGGACGGTAATTTGCAGGTGGCTGCAAAGTATAAAAGCGTAGCCATATCTATGTCCATTACTCCATACAGAAAATTCCAATCTGTGCAGGCGTCGGCACGATTCTGCCTGAAGAATCATAAGACTGTTGATTCATGTCTAGTCCACTATAGACATTGAGATGAAGCCATATGCTTGAATGAGATATGCCCACTGCTATTGTCTACTGTTCCCTGGTTTTTCTAATACCAGGGACCAAGTGTAAGTGTTTGTCCTTTGATGATTCAACAATGAACGAGGAACTGAACATAATTTATCCAGTAGGACAGGATTGCCGCATATGCTAGGAGTGCTACCCAAGAATGCAAGACAAAGATTTATATTGACTTGCCACTAGTATGAATGTTTGGCATACACATCTGTGAATTGGGATTGATTTGTCTGGATGAGGCTGGGGATTGCCAGCCCATCCTAGAGTAGATCCAATAGACTTAACTACGTCAGTTTATATTGACGAGCTTGATCCATTATAAGCGGTAGGCACAAATAGCTGAGAGGACATCGTCGCCAGAGACATTAGTATATTGCTTGATAGATAGTAGGCAGACTATATCTGAGAGATATATAACTAGTACTTAAATTGTTAGTGAGTCAGAATGATCATAACCTTATAGGAATCTAGAGAAGACTTCTAGTGACATATTATTGAATTTTCATTTGATGCTGCTGATGTTGTCTTTTAGTATGTAATAGATCTAGACAAAATTGTTAGGAAATTTAATGTAATTAAATTTGTGGCCCTGCAGGTCTGTTTATGAAACTTATTCAGATTGTTCTTAGTGTGTGGCATGGTACGAAAGAGTAAGTAGTAAATACCTCTCGATTTAAAATGCAGTCATAATTCCATCATTGAGAAGACCCTCTTCATAACAGCTAGAGGGCACTACCACCCAGTACCAGATTTGTACCACTGGAGAGGGACCACCTAAAGAACTTAAAGAACGCCATGCCATTTAGATAAATTATTCTTAAAACCTATTGACAGACTTACCCTTAGATCCATCTATTGCATTTTATTCCATTATTTCATATTGTACTGTTATAACATTGGGATTTCAGGTCCTTTTTACCTTAGGTTATAGTTAATTTGTATTAATATGACATTTTCTTTCAATTTCATATAACGAGCTGATCATCCCATTGACCCGACGACACCGGCGAGGGACACCATTCACCTTAGATATCTACCACTAACAGAAACACGACACTTTTTTTTGGACTTGGAACGAGCTATGGATTGAGGACATCACCATCTGAATTCCTCAAAAAAAAGTTAAGTGAACCATCTGATTGTCAGTTTTGAGGAGGGCGAGGTGCTTTCCGCTCTCAGTATTTACAGGCTTTTTTTCCTTTACTATAGGTTTAGTTTAAGAGCGGGAGGTTGGATGGGATCATAGTTTAGCATATCTTCTTTGCCATTACGAAGGATATTGGAGTGCCTTGGTGGCTATTGATAACTCGGGGGGATTTGCTTCACTGTGAATAGTTCTATTAGGGATCCATTATTCGTATAGATTGTGGCGTTTCTCTTGCTTCCTCACATTTCTTTAGGAAGATGTCTCTCCTGTCTTTTTCTTAAACTTTCTGTAATATAAGTTAGGACTTGTAGGGTCTGTTATCGTTCGTCTTGCTTTTAAGTCTTGCGTCTTGTTTCTAATGTAACCTTTTTTATACATTCGTTATATCGTATTTACCTTTTTTGTTTATACTTAATTTTTCTTGCATACCTGAATTCGTTCACGTGTTGTGACACGGCGAGTTCATGAGTAATCTGGGGTTAATGAGTGAGGTTTAATTAATCCTCCTGTGTTGTACAGTAGCAACACTGCTTGAGTGAGGATTTTTATTGAATTGTTGGAACCCGTGCAGTTAGCATGCTGCCTGTTCTATGGAGCTTATTAAGCATTATGTATAACCGATCTCGTCTTTACATTGACGAGCCCCCGAGAGGGCAGTACTAGGCTGCTTAGGGAGGTGACTTTTTTTTTTGAGTAGGGATATGTGGTTAATATTGGTGTTATTTTCGGCTGTGCGGCCGCCAGAGGAGCAAAGAGTTTATTTGTCAAGAGTTAATGTTATAAGTGTCGTGCTGGGTCACGACTTGAAGAGACTTGTTTTTTTCACGGTCTCATTGATTATAACCAGCGTAAATGTCCTTGAACTGTTCTCGTGAACAGTTTGTTTTTGTAACACTTTTTCTTAGAGATGGAAAGAAAGTGGGGCAAGATAGAATAAATGGATAAGTTAGGAGTGACAGTGTAATTCTCGACCCCGTGATTTTGATGGGCGCTTGCAAGGGAAGAGAAGGGGTGAGTGGGGATAGATAGTTTAAGACGCTTAGTCGCGTTCAGAAATTCGTACATAAAACGTAGAAAGCACGAGGGTTTAGAGATTTTAGTAAGGGTTTTGACATTTTAATTTGACCTTGTCTGTTTCTAGTACAAGGCCGTGACCAACTTCCATGCAGAATCTATTAATACTACGAGCTGAGCTCGATGGATGCACCAATCAAATCTAGGGATTTGGACGGTAATTTGCAGCTGGCCGCACAGTATAAAAGCGTAGCCATACCTATGTTCATTACTCCATACAGAAAATTCCATCTGTGCAGGCGTCGGCGTGATTCTTCCAGAAGAATCAGAAGACTGTTATTTTTATGTCTATGTCCATTATAGGCATTGAGTTGAAGCCATATGCTCAATTGTGATATATACCCACTGCTGTTGTCTACTGTTCCCTGATTCCTTATCAGGGACCAAGTGTAAGTGTTTGTCTGTTGATGATTCAACAATGAACGAGGAGCTGAACGTAATTTTTCCAGTAGGACAGGATTGCCGCACATTCTAGAAGTGCTACCCAAGAATGCAAGACAAAGATGTATATTAACTTGCAACTAGATCTAGTATGAATGTTTGGCATACACAACTGTGAATTGGAATTGATTTGTCTGGATGAGGCTGGGGATTGCCAGCCCATCCTAGAGTAGATCTAACTTAACTACGTCAGTTTGTATTGACGAGCTTGATCCATTATAAGCGGTAGGCACAAATAGCTGAGATGACATTGTCGCCAGAGACATGAGTATATTGCTTGATAGATAGTAGGCAGACTATATCTGAGAGATAGATAATTAATACTTGAATTGTTAGTGAGTCAGAATGATCTTAATCTTAGAGGAATCTAGAGGAGACTTCTAGTGTCATATTATTGAATTTTCATTTGATGCTGCTGATGTTGTCTTTTTAGTATGTAAGAGATCTAGACAAAATTGTTAGGAATTTTAAGGTAATTAAATTTGTGGCCCTGCAGGTCTGTTGATAAAAACTTATTCAGATTGTTATTAGTGTGTGGCATGGTGCGAAAGCTTAATTAGTAAATACCTCTCGATTTTAAAATGCAGTCATAAACCCATTAATTCATAACACCCACTCTGTAACACTATCACCCAGTACCAGACCCGTAACACTATTGTCTCATGGGACTTGTTCGTATCAGTATTGAGGTAATGTCATTATAAAAGACACGTGGTATGTTGAGAGAGAGAGAGAGTTGAACCGTCTTACAAGCATTGTAAGCCCCACAGGGCAGTGTAAGGCCTCAGGGCAGTGTAAGGCCGCAGGCAGTGTAAGACGCGGAGATGCAGTGTAAGACCTATGGGCAGTGTAAGGCCGCAGGCAGTGTAAGACCGACGGGCAGTGTAAGACCGACCGGTAAGAAAAGGAATTTTCGCATTTTGAGTTTTTCCAGTGCTAACAGAGTACACTGATTCGTCGCCTTGAGAGAGATTTTGCAGTGGTAACAGAGGACACTGCGTCGTCGCGTTTTAAGAAGTTGTGAAGAAGAGAGTTGTTTTTTTTATACAACCGATTATGTCTTAGGCTGTCCGCGTTCCGTGGACCAGCTAACGTAATGCCAGATATGACTATATACCGAGATGACTGTGACACTTGACGTGTGCATGGCTTGCGTAAAGCGCATTAAATTAACTAGCTATCGCCTCGTGCCATCTCATCTATACCGGATTCGATACGGAGATTAAATAAATTAAATGATATTGTTATTAAATTGAGAAAGTTCTATACTATTGTTGCATTTAAGGCAGCACCACGCGAGTTTGAAATGTAAACGTTAAGCTAATTAACTTTTCGCCGTTTTATTTCGGCTTCATTATACGGAAATCCGTTGTAGGACAGACCCACAATTTCATTACTCTATTACAGAGTCTGGCTTGTATTGGGGTTGGATAGTACTTTTCCCCCTCAATTCTGGACGGTGGATGGATTCACATTATCTTGTTCACTATTTTATGAACCAGTTTTACAATCCTTTTTTGTGAATATCCTCTTTCCACCAGCGTCATTCCGGACTGTGACCTGAACTTCTGACAAACCTGACGCCCTTGTCAGCGGGTCAATGAGATGGAGACATGGCAAACCAAGCTACCAGAGCTACTGCTGCCATTGGATACCACAGTATTTTAATTAACAATATATTGTTTGTGAATGTGTATATAAGCAGCAATTATGTGTGTTGACTAGATAATTATGAGCCTATTCCTTCAGTAAGGCCTGATTAATTGATTGTAGTTATACTTTAATCCAGCAGTATACAGTGATATACTCATTGTTATTATAAATGTTCGTGAGAAGTTTGATTGTGTGCAGTGAGAATGTTTCGATAGACTAGATTCTACAGAACGTGGCATCAATAATTGTATGCTTTTTGTCCATCCAATATGCACGTTCTTAGTTAAATTTTTTGTTCTCAAGCTTAAGGCTGACTTTTCTACAGTAGTACTTGGGCCCCCACCACAATAACTTTGTGGTTTCTTCGATCCTATCGTGTAAATTTTTCTTAAAATTTCCACTGGGGTGGGGGATGTCAGGGTTTAAGTAATATAAATGCCGTGCTGGGTCACGACTTGTAAGGAGTTGATTTTTCACGGTCTCGTTGATTATAACCAGCGTAATTTTGTCCTTGAACTGTTCTCGTGAACAGTTTGTTTTTGAAACACTTTTTCTTAGAGATGGAAAGAAAGTGGGGCGAGATAGAATAAATGGATAAGTTAGGAGTGACAGTGCAATTCTCGACCCCGTGATTTTGATGAACACTTAGAAGGGAAGAGAAGGGGTGAATAAGGATAGATAGTTTAAGACGCTTAGTCGCGTTCAGAAATTCGTACATAAAATGTAGAAAGCACGAGGGTTTAAAGATTTCAGTAATTGTTTTGACATTTTAATTTGACCTTGTCTGTTTTTAGTACAAGGCCGTGACCAACTCCCACGTAGAATATATTAATACTGCGAGATGAGCTCGCATGGATGCACCAATCAAATCTAGGGATTTGGACGGTAATTTGCAGGTGGCTGCACAGTATAAAAGCGTAGCCATACCTATGTCCATTACTCCATACAGAAAATTCCAATCTGTGCAGGCGTCGGCACGATTCTGCCTGAAGAATCATAAGACTGTTGATTCATGTCTAGTCCACTATAGACATTGAGATGAAGCCATATGCTTGAATGAGATATGCCCACTGCTATTGTCTACTGTTCCCTGGTTTTTCTAATACCAGGGACCAAGTGTAAGTGTTTGTCCTTTGATGATTCAACAATGAACGAGGAACTGAACATAATTTATCCAGTAGGACAGGATTGCCGCATATGCTAGGAGTGCTACCCAAGAATGCAAGACAAAGATTTATATTGACTTGCCACTAGTATGAATGTTTGGCATACACATCTGTGAATTGGGATTGATTTGTCTGGATGAGGCTGGGGATTGCCAGCCCATCCTAGAGTAGATCCAATAGACTTAACTACGTCAGTTTATATTGACGAGCTTGATCCATTATAAGCGGTAGGCACAAATAGCTGAGAGGACATCGTCGCCAGAGACATTAGTATATTGCTTGATAGATAGTAGGCAGACTATATCTGAGAGATATATAACTAGTACTTAAATTGTTAGTGAGTCAGAATGATCATAACCTTATAGGAATCTAGAGAAGACTTCTAGTGACATATTATTGAATTTTCATTTGATGCTGCTGATGTTGTCTTTTAGTATGTAATAGATCTAGACAAAATTGTTAGGAAATTTAATGTAATTAAATTTGTGGCCCTGCAGGTCTGTTTATGAAACTTATTCAGATTGTTCTTAGTGTGTGGCATGGTACGAAAGAGTAAGTAGTAAATACCTCTCGATTTAAAATGCAGTCATAATTCCATCATTGAGAAGACCCTCTTCATAACAGCTAGAGGGCACTACCACCCAGTACCAGATTTGTAACACCCTCTCCACTGTGTTAATTGGGCTATTTCCCTTTTACCACTGAGCGTGTACCAATTACATTTCATCGGTTGGCTCTTGGAACGTCGTTAAGTCCAAAATCAAAATTTTACAGGAGAAGGAAAAAACTGATTATCTTTAATAGTTTTCATTATTGGGAGCTGTAACTTGGCATCTAGCCTATCTTCTTGACCAGTAGTTGTTCCGTGTATTGCATTTTGACGACAACCCTACTGTAATTACGTAACCAGAGTTAAGCAGGTTATAACACGCCGAAGTCGGCTGTTGGAACCTCCCTAAAGCTTTAACGAGATTCAAGCGCACACATCGCGCCGCTTGGCTGATCGTATAACCTCGCTATCTTTCTTTGGGCATAGTAAAAATATGTTTAAAAGTGCCTCGGAGGCATTTATTGTTGTCTTTGCCGTTTTAGTTCTGTTTTAAATTTATCCCTCGAAACTTAGTATTTCACTTCGTTTATTTCCTATGTATCACACCATCACCGAGCGAATGAATGTAATATAAATGTATGATTTACTGTCTAGCCTAAACCAAACTATTTATTCACACATGACTCTTTAGTAACACAAAGTATTACGTCATTTGTTTACAAAAGACATTAAGTACATCATTAAATCTCTCTTTCTACTATTTCTACTAGTTATCTCTCCCTCTCTCTCTCTCTCTCTCTCTCTCTCTCTCTTTCTCTCCCTCTCTCTCTCTCTCTTTCTCTCTCTCTCTCCATCAGTCCATGTCCCCTTCCCTTCTCTCTCTATCTGCCCGTCTCTCCCTCTGTCTATCTTTGTCTATGTTATGTCCTTGCTCACTGCCGCATCCACCTGCCCCTGCCGCTCTCTTTCTCTCTTTGAGAGAGTTGCACTCCAGTTCTTTAAGAGAGGGCTGCATTTTGGTTCATTGAGAGAGAGGGAGAGAGAGAGAGAGAGAGTTGCATTTTGGTTCTTCGAGAGAAATGCAATTTGAAAGAGGTGCAATCACGTTCATAGAGAGAGAGAGCTGCATTTTGGTTCTTTGAGAGAGATGCAACTTGAAAGAGGTGCACTCTAGTTCTTTGAGAGAGGGCTGCATTTTGGTTCTTGGGAGAAATCCAACTTGAAAGAGGTGCACTCTGGTTCTTGTATAAATCTGCATTCTGGGGCTGTGAGAGAAACTGCACTCAGGGATTTTGAGAGACAACTGCACACTGGATCTTTTGAGTTAGACGTTCACTCTGGTTATTTGACAGAGAGAGAGAGAGAGAGATAGAGAGAGAGAGAGAGAGAGAGAGGGAGAGAGAGAGAGAGAGAAGGAGGGGGGGTGTGAGCGCTGCACTTTGATTTTTTATTAAGGGAGATGCACTCTGGTCTTTGAGAGAGCTGCCCCCTGAAAGAGCTGCATCTTGCACTTTGAGAATGTGGCGCTCTGGTTCTGGGAGAGAGAGAGAAAGGGGGGGGGGGGGGAGAGCAAGAGATTTGTACGTTTGCTCCTTGAGCTGGCTGCATTTCAGTTCCTTGGGTAATTTTCATTTTTGTTCTTTGAGAGTTACTTGTTTGTTCTTTGAGAGAGTTCCACATAGGGTCTTTGAGGGCTGTGCACTTGGTTCTGTGAGAGAGTTCCAACATAGTTCTTTGAGAGAGGGTTGCAGTTTAGTGCACTGAGAGAACTGCTCTGTGTTTCTTTGAGAGATCTACTTTCACACCAGTAAGGTTTGTGTGCAACGTCAATTAAAGGCTCCTGCGATCGGCATCTTCCTCTAACAGGTTTTGAAAGTGCTTATTGCACCATGCATTGTCCTCTGCTCAGAGGAAATGTTTAAAATAACAAACTGGAAATGCACAGTGACTTATGTGTTACATACTGGAAAGCACTGGATTCAAAAATTCAGATAGTGGGGCGCTTTACTTTGTATGGTCACTGATTGATATGAGACTGACAGTATTTATAGCTATTAAAGTGTGGGTGGGGCGAAGATTCGCATGATTAATTACAGATTGATCAATTAACTCAAAATATTTACCAAAATAATATTTACCATTCCCTTATTTGATCCCTTATTCTCACATTTGATCCGCCCATATTCGCCGGTCTTGTCTTACTTTCTTCAAAGACGGTGTCCACTCAATTGAGCGGCAACTTCAAAGGCCGTAAACTCGCCGCCGCCCTTGCTTTGATCTATTCATTCAAGTTTACCCTACCGTCGGTGATTACATTAATGACAATAGATCTCTGATTTCGGACGCAAAATATACGCCGGTTGATATCTATGCTATTTGAAAGTGACCGCTTTTTATTAGTCCCCAGACTCAATGATTTTACTGGCACATAACTATAATTATATAAAGTAATTTTTTTTTAAAGTCATTTCGAACTTAGTAAAAATCTAATTACTCTGTGTGCCTGTGTGTGTGTGCATGCGTGTGTGAATTTTGTACACAATAACCTATTCCCTGTATCTCCAAACCCTTTAAAATAATTATGAGTTACAGGGTATGGTACACGGAGGCCAACAGCACTATGCTGAGGCCCCCGAGAAACAAAAGAACTCATCGCCGGGTATGGTACATGACTGCCCTTCTTCAGTCTCGTTATTAGTAAACATGATACAATCATGCACTACTACGAAATAATGATTTTTACATCGACGCTACATTTGTCGACTTTCACTTTTTTTCTTCATTTTCAAGCGACAACAATTGGTACATGTAATAACCATGCTATTAAACGTTTACTAAACGTTCAGTATTAAACGCTACTAAACTAAACGTTTAGTGAGGTTCAAACGCCAACGATTGGCTGTGGCCAGTGGTGCATAACCTGGCAAACGATTTTAGCCAGGTTCAAGCGCCGACATTCCGCCAGCTGTACGTTAACGAGGTTATAACACGGAATTACAACATCGCTTTTCTCCACTACTAAGCAGAATTTTTTCGTTTTTTCAAGTGCATCCGATGCGTCTCGTGCTATAGATTTCATTTTTTTTAAAAAGTGAATTTGCCCAAAAATGGACTTAACGAGGTTCCAACAGCCAACCGACGATTTGATCATGACAACATCCCCCACCCCAGTGGAAATTTTAAGAAAAATGTACACGATAAAATCTAAGAAACTCCAAAGTCATGAAAATGACAGTGATAGTGTGGTGGTGGCTTAAGTACTGAATTAGAAAAACCAGCCCTAAGATTGAGAAAAATGTAACTAAGAACGGCATAATGGATGGACACAAGCACATAAACGTTATATGCCACGTTCTGAATAATAAATCCATTCAATTATACGTTGATTTTCCACAATCACACTCATGTGAAAATTTATGAGAATAATCACTGAAATGTATACTCGTGAGTTAAAGCATAGTTATATTCACACAGTCACTCTCTTATCCATATGTATGAACATCAACAAACAATAGATATTAATTAAGGAAATGTGGCCTCCATTGGCAGCAGTAGCTCTGGCTGCTTGGTTTGCCATGATTTCATCTCATTGACCCGCAGACAAGGGCGTCGGGGTTGTCTGTAGCTCAGGTCACAGTATGGAACGACACAGGTGGAAAGAGGATATTCACAGAAATGAATGTAAAAATTGTTCATAAATTAGTGAACAATATAATGTGAATCCATCCACCGTCCAGAAATGAGGCGGAAAAGCGCTATCCAACCCCAATATAAGACAGATTCTCTAATAGGGAAATTAATTAAACGGGACAAAACATCAGCTTGTGAATTGTCACCACCATAGATAGCCCGGATAACAAACCGGTACTCTTGGATTGCAAGGCTCCAGCTTGTTAATCGAGCATGTTTAGCCCTGTTCGATTTGAGGACAACAACGGACGATGGTCCGTTTCAATGATAAACTCGGACATGAGTAAGTAACGAGAGAATGCGTTTACAGCATAAATAATAGCGAGGCATTCTCGCTCGATGATTGCGTATCGGCATTCCCTATCGAGCAACTTGCGGCTGGCGTACATGCATGGCCGCAGGGAATCCTCCCGTTCCTGCAGCAACACAGCTCCTATTCCCTTGTCCGACGCATCAGTGTGGACTATAAATGTTTGGTGTATATCTGGCAGTATGAGAATGGGGGAAGTGGAAAACAAGCGTTGAACAATCCGAAGGGCATCCGCACATTCGGTTGTCCATGTTACTTTGTTAGGAAAATTCTTTCTCGTTAGGTCCGACAACGGGGCCGCAAGCGAAGAAAAATTTGGAATGAACTTTCTATAGTAATTGAGGAAGCCCAATAAGCTACGAACTTGTTTCTTTGTCTGAGGGGCTTGAAGCTTTAAAATCGTATTGATCTTTTTGTCGTCCGGGGTGTGAACGCCGTGGGCAATTGTATGGCCCAGAAAATTGATTTGATTGTATCCTAGAAATACCTTACTGGGTTTAGCCGTAAGGCCAGCTCGACGGAGAACCATAAAGACTTCACGTAGGGCTGCTAGATGGCCCGACCAGTCGGCTTGACAAATGCAAATGTCGTCGAAGTACGACAAAACAAAACGCATGTATTGTGTTGGAGCAAGATTGTCATCATGCGCGCGAAAGTCGCAGGGGCTGTAACCAACCCAAAGGGCATGTAACGCCATTGCATCAGACCCAGGGCGGTCTGAAAAGCGGTATATTGTTTTCTATTTTCCTCAAGAGGAATTTGCCAGTAGCCCTTGGAGAGGTCCATTTTTGAAAAAATCGCTGCCCTCGCCAATTGTGGGAAAATATCCTCTTGATTGGGAATCGGTTCAGCATCATATATCGTAACCGCATTAAATTTCCGATAGTCCATACAAAAGCGCACGGTATCATCCTTCTTTTTGACTAGGACGATGGGCGAGCAATACGGGCTCGCCGATCGCTCTATCACTCCCAGCTGAAGCATGTTACGTACCTCGGTTATTATGGTATCCTGTGCGTGCAGAGGACGCGGGTACGGTTTGAAAAAGACGGGTATATCGGTCTGTAATCGTATGACATGCTGTACCAATGAGGTACAACCTGGTAAATCAGTAAATACCGTAGTAAATTCATGAAGCAAATCTGTTATATCCTGTCTTTGCGACGGAACAGATCTGGATTGATATGGACATCAGCCACATTTTCTGAAGCTTGCAATGCAGGGATTGATGTACTTATTTTTATAGGGTCATCATCATCAATTGAAACCAAGGCTGCACTGGCCTGTGCAACTGCACGACCGCGATTGTTCTGACGATTATTATCGTCGGATGGGTATTCCTTGAACATATTGATATGGAACACTTTGTCCTGTCCCCGAATTTTTATCAGATAATTAACTCCGGAAAGTTTCTTTAGGACCTTAAAAGGTCCCTTCCAAGTAAGCAGGAGTTTATTTTTCGTCTCTGGTAGGAGAACAAGGGTTTGGTCTCCGACGGATAAGGTTCGCAATTTGCTACCTTGATCGGGATATGATTTATAAAGTCTCGCCTGCGCACTTGAACATTTTTGTGCAAGTTGACATGCATTAAGAATTCGGTGTCGAAGGTCGATAACATATTGATACGCGGATCGCGTATCATTTTCGTCGGTGTCTAATCCGGCGAATAAATCATGCAGTATGGCCATTGGGCCACGCGGTTTGCGACCATACAGTAATTCGAATGGGGAAAAACCTGTCGATGCATTTGGTAGTTCTCGGTAGGCAAAAAGAATAGCGGGGAGCTGACGATCCCAATCAGTTGGCTTATCGGCAGACACCCGCGCAAGCATAGCTTTCATGCTAGCATTCCATCTTTCACAGCATCCATTAGATTGTGGGTGGTAAGGAGATGTCAATCTTTGTTTAATGCCTACTAATTCCAGGACTTTCTTAAAAAGTTCAGAGGTAAACTGTGGTCCTCTGTCCGATAAGATTTCAACCGGAAATCCAACGCGTGAGAAAACAGTAATAAGGGCTTCAGCCACATGATCGGCTGAAATAATGTCCTTGAGGGGAATGGCCTCTGGCCAACGGGTTGCGTAGTCTATGACAGAAAGTATAAACCGATGGCCTCTGTCTGATTTCTGCACAGGACCAACTATATCCACGGCGACGCGCTCAAATGGCCTGGAGACCGCTGGCATTTCCTGCAGAGGAGCCCGCGATGCTCTTCCTTTAGGAGTACGTTTTTGACATACGTCACATGTTGATACGAAGCGGTTAACATCCGCGTAGATGCTGGGCCAGAAGAATTGTGATAATATTCGAGACTTACTTCTGGCCTTCCCTTGGTGACCCGCCAAAGAAGTGTCATGTGCGAGGCGAAGGATGTTACGGCGGAAAGATCTGGGCACCACAAGTTGCATAATCGTTTCTCGCTTGTTCCGAAAAGTACGATATAATAAGTCATCTTTGATAAGAAACTTTGAGGTATCCGGCGCTGTAGGATCAACTTTAGCGAACAACGGTTTCAGTGTGGGGTCTGAGCGTTGTTCGTCATGGAATGTACTAGAAGTTATGTTCAATTCAGTCGTAGGGTTACGCAATGTACCATCTGGTCGTCGACCCGATTGCAGGCGTGTTGTCGCGCAAGCAAACATTATCATCTTCAGTACAAATTTCCAAATCACCGATAGGAAACTTTGTCACTTGAGGTATATTCCCTATAATTAAATCAGCAACCGGATTAGGCAGTACAGACGCGGTAACAACACCTGTAAGAAAAGGGGTGTCAATATAAACCTCCGCGAGACGGAATCGCTCGACAGTTCCGCCAAAAGGTAATACACGTTGCTTCTTTGTCAAGAAATTGTGTCGGACGAACTAGTGACTCCCGAACGCCGATAGTTGTGTATCCGGAGTCCCGTAGAACAGACGCACGTATCGCGTTGATGTGGCCCTGGTAAAGTGTTAACTTGCCCAGTTCATGTAGGGCCGACATGACCGGAACAGCATTCGAGTGTCGTGTAGACTTAATGTGACCGTCATCCTCATAGGATATAGATTTGACAGAGCAGGCATTCGCCGCCTCCATTTTAACAGTGCAAAATTTTTGTTTTTGACCGAATCTATTACACCTAAAGCACATAACACGTTCTCCCTCGTATCCACGAGAAGGTCGACCTTGCGGTTTATCATAATTATTATTTTCAAAATGCACGCGCTGGGGCGGTCCTTGAGGCCGGCTATACTGATGGCCTGGATAATTGCCACGATAGGGTGGGCGAGGCCCGTTAAAAGGATAGCCCTGGTATCCTCCACGAGGGGATGGATTAGTGCGATACGGAAAATCCCGTGGTCTATGAAACGACGGCTCAGATTGAGAGCGCGGATTTGGGGCCTGACGACGAGTCGGCCTTGAACGATCATGTCCGGTTGGCGCAGTTTTGCCAACACCGGCATAACATGGTTCTGTAGCCCCAGGCTTTGCCAAAGGACGATTTGGGTGGGCGGACGCATATTGTTCCGCCCATGATGTAATTTCATCCGATGATGTCGGTGCTCTCTCTTTGAGATGGGCAACCAGATCAGCATGACACGCACTCTAAATTTTGTTTTTTAATACCAAGTCATAAAGTTCAGAATAATTTCCAGAAGTTACGCCAGCAAGTTCGATTCAAAGCTCTAAGTAATGTTTCAGTCGATCCACATACGTAGAAAAGCTCTCAGACTCCTCTGGTTTACAAGTATGAAATTTTTTATGAAACCCATCCTCAGTATGTTGGAATCTCTTAAGCAACGCCCTCTTAAGTACCTCGTAATTGTTGGCATCCTCCACCTTGAGGCTGTGAAAAACCTCAAGAGCTCTGCCAGTCAGTAAATTTAAAAGACAGGAACTATATTATCGTTTGATCCCAACCCATGCATCTTGCGTGAAGTTCAAATCGGTGCAAATAAGAATCAATCCGATCAACTTTTTCGTTGAAAACCGGAAGTCTTCGTTTATTGGAATAGTTGTTGGTAGTGGACGTGGGTGTCACGAGTGGAGTGAGTGCAATTAAGGGGATTGCTACAGAGCGGGTGTAGAGTAAGAAGGGCTCACGGCAGACAAGTAGGGAAAGACGGGAAAGGAGGAGAGTAAAATTAACGCACGTAGACAAGTAAGTTAAGCGTGCTGTTGTGAGTAGTGGGGGGTCTGAATGAGGCGAAAGCGCTGTATTACTATCACTGCAAGTTAGAAGGTCCTACGGAACGGACGCTAGTAAGAGCCCATCGGGCGGACATAAGGGGAGCAGTCGAGAGACCAGTGAGAGAGTTTTTCCAGTGATGACTGGTACGTAGAACGTTGATTGATTATTATGATTGATGTATTATATTATATTCGTCTATTACCATGATGTAAATAAGTATATGTGAGGAATGTGGAAGTCCTTGATATTGGATATAGCAATGTGCGCCATGAGCGATAGATGAAAGTTGAGTTCATGGATTTGTAGCGCGAGTGAGTAGTGTGTACTCCGATGGAGGTGTGTTACCGTAAGATGTGTGGTGAGTGAAAGGTGAACTAGTGTGTGTACGCTTCATGGGTTGTAAGGAGAGGTGGAGTGAATAGAAATGGTAGGGTATTATACCAATGTAATGTTATTCTTGTAGGTGTCGAGGACGGGCCGCAGAGCCACCTCGATGAGCACAGGGGATAGGCCAGCATAGGGCCGGAGGCCACACATAGGCCAGAAGTGAGGCTGTCAGTGCAGGACAGTAGAGGCACATAAAGTCGTGGCAGTCAGGCCACGGACAGGGACGTAGATATGAGCGTGAATGTGATAATGTGTTATTGCCCTGCTGAGGTGCTAGGGGAGTGCTAAGGTGTATGACAATAGGAAGGTGATATTGAGAGACTGGGGTGCCAGTGAATTATTAATGTGCTATTAAGACCCTGAGGGGAGAGGTTGAGGCCGAAGTGCCTTTAGGAGTAACTACCGGGTTGTGGACCCGAGGGAGAGTGTGTGTGAGAATAAGGCCGTTGTACGGCAGTTAATTCCAATAATATGATGTATGTAATTGCGCTATTATCTGTGTAATTATGTTTAATAAATGTGTGAGTCTGATGGGTTGTTCTGTTAAGTGTAAACTTGTTTGTTCGTGATTGTTGTCCTGTCATAAACTATTACATCTCCTAGTCTGGGATTTGTGACACTGGGGGCTCGTCCTGTTTACCTGTGGTCATTTTGACATTGTGTATTCGTTATATCTAGTTGTTTTTCTGTTGTGCTAGGAATTCGTGCTGTTGTCTTTGTTCGTGGGATGAATGGAAATTTCATGATGGTATGATTTATGTATATTTATGAATATGTATTGATGCATGTATTGCTATAAATATGTACTAATGTGTACTTAAACTTTCAGAGAGACAGTGTGTGTGCGTGCAGCCTGAGGAGACAAGCAGCCAGAGCTCCGATTAAGGGGAGGACTTAAACTCATAAGGCTGAAAGTTAAGTGAAAATTTTGTACCCTGGATTGAGGGCTGTCTTTTCATCTGTCTGTTTCCCTGTTTTTGCTGTTTTTGTCGTTATAGATTATACGGGCGGTGGCGCGGGTTTGCTGTGGTGAGCGTAGTTTATCCTCTTCGGGAGGTGGGATAAATTTGGAACTTCGTTCATCACAGTGAACAGTTCTGTAGGGACCTGTAATTTTGTTTAGTTGTAGCGTCGATATCTTCCTCGTTGTTTTAGGAAGACGTTTCTCTTGTCCCCCTCTTCCCTATCTGTAGATACGTTCTTTTTTTTCAGACTCTGTTCTTGTTCGTACCTTGTAGTGTAATCGGCGTAGTTAGGTTGCATTTTTTTCCATTATATTTTCTTTTTTAGGTCTTTGTCCTAGTCTGGTTCGTTGTCCTTGACGTACTTGTGGTCCTTCTACTGAATTTCCTTATTCTTTTCTTTTCTACTCTTTTTTATTATTAATAGGGCAATACATTTTATAAATATAGAATTAGTTAGGAAGTAGGTAAATTTCGGAATTGTATTTGAGACAATTGGGTATTGTTATATCTGGTGTGATCTCAGGTCTCTGGTCGTGTCGTTAGTGATCATACCGACAGGATAGCCATTTTTATAATACATACCATAACCATAAATCTGTGAAATGGCGGAACTCCAACAATTAATGAAGTTGGGTAAGGAACTTGGCCTTGAGGGAGAAGAGCTACGCGGCTGGATTAAAGAACAGCAGGCGGATTTGCGCGATGAGCGTGCTAAGGATAGAGAGCGAGAAAAAGAGGCTCAAGAGCTACAGAGAGAAGAGGAAAGAGAGGCTAAGGCTCAACAGAGAGAAGAGGAAAGAGAGGCTAAGGCTCAGGAGCAGGAGAGGGAGTTTAAGTTAAAGGAGTTAGAGGCTCAGCAGCAGGAAAGAGAGGCTAAGGATAAGGAACAGGAAAGGGAGTTAAAGTTAAAGGAGATAGAGGCGCAAGTGAAGATCGCCGAGTTGGAAATCAAAAAGAATGCGCCAACAGAAACAGTTGAGCGGCAGGTACACAATAAAGGTGGTGTTCGGATTAAGCTCCCTACGTTCGACGACCGGAAGGACGACATAGACGCCTTCCTTTACAGGTTCGAACTGAACGCACAATTGCAATGGGGGGAAAATAAGGAATTATGAGCCACGTACCTGGCGTCTCTGATGCAGGGGCGAGCGTTAACCTACTTTAAAGAGCTACAGCGCGAAGACGTGCAAGATTACGATAAGCTGAAGGCTTTGCTGCTTCGCCGATTTGCGCGTACCGAGGAATATTTCCGGGAGCAGTTTAGGCGAGCACGTGCGGATACCAGGGAGGACTTTGCTGCCTTCGTCGCGAGATTAACGGAATATTTCGCGAACTGGGTAGACTTGGCGCATGTTGGCGCGGATTTTACTAAATTAAAAGACCTAATGATCCGTGACCAGCTGTATGCGTCGTGCCACAAAGATCTGGTGGCTTTCCTGAAAGAAAACGAACCCGCGACGGTGCAGGAGGCGTCTAAGTTGGCGGAAGCATACCGTACGGCACATCCGTCCAAACCAGTCGCCAGGGCGTACGTCCAAGATGCTGGGTACGTCGCCGTTGTCGAAGGGTCGCCGGCAGGACTTAGGGACAGGTCGCGTCAGCGTGGTGCCTATATTGGGCAAGCCCAGGGGCAGCGTAGGGGCTATCACCAATCACCTGCATATGGATCCGGTAAGTTTGACCGAGCAGGAGGGCTAGGTCGCGGTAATGGCCGGGGGCGATTTGTGACCTTTGCCGATGACCGATGGCATAGGGACTCTAGTTCCGGTCGCGATGGGTCACGGGGACCCAGGCCTAGTGCAGCACAGGGAGCGGAGTGTTGGACTTGCGGACACGTGGGTCACTTTTCACGCGAGTGTAGGGCCGCGAAGTGTTGGAACTGCGGTAGAGCAGATCACATCAGCGTGAATTGCCCTGCAGGTAGGATAGCGGCGAACGTGGACAGTAGCTCCAGTCCATGTTCCCCAAATAAATTTCATCATGCGGCTGCGTGTGTTGCATCGGACAACGGAGGCGGACAATATTCTAAATGTCCCAGTTGTGAGAAGTTATTATCTTCCGGTGTTTTACCTTGTGGGAGAAAGATCCCCGTTATAAATTCATGTCATACAGGAGGTGGTCTTAGGGTTTATCCGGGGTTTGTTGGGGACGAACCGGTCTCGGTTTTACGAGATACAGGATCTACCGTTGTGGGAGTGCATAGAGACTGCATTCGGGATTCACAGCTTACAGGTGAGACTGTCCCGTGCATCCAATTTTCGGGGGCCATTGAGAAATTACCCATGGCAAGAATAGTGATAGATACACCTTTCCTTAGCGGGGAAGTCGAAGCAGTCGTTGGTTGTTTTCCAGGCGCCCAGCTCATCATTGGGAATGTATCACGGGTAGTTTCCCCTTCCGATGAGAACGTGCAAGCATGGTCGCAATCAAAAGGTATTGACTTTTGCGCCGCGGTCGAAACACGTCGACGGGTAGCTGATAAAGATAAGATTAGACCTTTGGCGACGCCAGCAGTCAACCTAGATATCACGCCAGAGCGCTTGGCGAGATTACAAAGGGAGGACCCATCATTAAAACCATGTTTTGGGGAAGCGCGAACCGAGAAAACGAGGAGATATAAGAACGGGTCGTCCTCCTTTCTTGTTCAGGCGGGCATTCTGTTCCGTAAGTATGTAACGGTGGCCTCCATTTTAAAGCAGGTCGTTGTGCCAGCGTTGCTGATCGCAACAGTATTGCATTTGGCACATGATGTCCCATTAGCGGGTCATATGGGGATAGCTAGAACCAAAGAAAGGGTTCTTAAAAATTTTTACTGGCCATCGATCCACAGAGATGTGCAAGTCTATTGTAAGACGTGCAGTGCGTGCCAAAAGACGACGCATAAGGGTCGTACACCCCAGGCTCCTCTTCAGAAGATCCCCACGGTCTCGGAACCGTTTAAAAAGGTCTCGATAGACCTTGTTGGCCCCATTCACCCAGCGACCGATAGGGGGAATAGATTTTTCTTAACGGTCATATGTAATGCTACGAGATGGCCAGAGGCGATTCCTCTGCGGACCATAACGTCTGAGGCAGTCGCGGAAGCGTTGTTTGCAATTTTCGCTAGGGTAGGAATACCAGAGCAAATTCTGTCTGATAGGGGCGCGCAATTTACGTCGGAGATGATGAAGGAATTGTTCCGCTTATTCAGCATACAACCCATCACTACCACTCCTTATCATCCGCAGGCTAATCGTATGTGCGAGAGATTGAACTCGACGTTAAAGTCGATGCTGCGTAAGGTAGCTGCTGATCGCCCTAAAGATTGGGATAGATATATCCCTGCAGTGTTATTCGCGTACAGAGAGGTACGGCAGGAGTCAACGGGATTCTCGCCGTTCGAAATGATGTATGGTCGTAGTCCTAGGGGCCCAACTGATGTTCTTCGGGACATGATGACGTCGCCATCATCGGGAGACGATGAGCAGATTTCGGTGTTTCAGTACCTTGTTGATTTAAGAGAAAGACTATCTTCAGCGCGCACTATAGCAGAAGAAGCTTCTGGTATCGCTTCGAAAAGAGCAAAAGACTATAAAGATAGAGGTTCCAAACTGAGAATTTTTAAGCCAGGAGACAAGGTCCTATTGTTGTTACCTACGGACCATAATAAGTTATTGATGACATGGAAAGGCCCTTATGTTATTGAGCGAGTTGTTTCAAAGGTAGATTACGCTATCCACATTGATGGAACGAGTAAGGTTTTCCATGTTAATATGCTACAGAGATTTTATGAGAGACCACAGTATCTGTGTGCACAGACAAGACCAGAGGAGACTGTCTTCTCTATTGCTTGTACGGGGGTCGTAGACCAGTTGGACTGTGACGTAAGCGACACCGAGGCGCAGGAAGAGTTACAAATTCAATTGCCGGAGTTAACTCCGACACAAGGTTACAGGGACGTAAAAATTAACCCTGACCTTACGAGTTCAAGGAGTAGGGAACTTAAGACCCTGTTAGCGTCATTCCCGGATGTTGTTACGGATTTGCCGGGTCGCACTACGGTGATCCAGCACCAAATAAAGTTGACTTCGGATAAGCCAGTATTTCTTAGACCTTATCCACTGCCTTTTTCTTCGAGAGATAGAGTCATAAAGGAAGTTGAGTCAATGTTGAAGTTAGATGTGATAGAACCATCAACATCGCCGTATTCATCACCCATCGTCCTCGTGAAAAAACTTGATGGATCGGTGCGGTTCTGTATTGATTTTCGAAGATTGAACACTATTACGGTAGGCGATAGGGAGCCTATTCCGTTTCAGGAGGAATTAATAGCTTCATTGGCCGGGTCCACGTGGTTTTCCAAGATAGATTTAACGAAAGGTTATTGGGAAATCCCGCTTACTGAGGAGTCTAAACAATACACGGCGTTCCAAACGCCCATTGGATTATTCCAATTTAAGGTCATGCCATTTGGGTTGGTGAACGCGCCAGCGACGTTTGCACGATTAATGAGACTAGTGTTGAAGGACATACCTAATGTCGTGTCATTCTTTGACGATATAGCATGCCATACGTCGACATGGTCTGATCATATTCAGACACTAACAGTAATTTTTCAACGATTACGTCATTTTGGGTTAACTGCTAAACCCGCAAAGATGGATTTGGCATGTCCAGAGATAGTATTCTTAGGACATATTGTGGGTAGAGGTGTTCAGAGACCTGAAGTAACAAAAATTGACAAGTTAGTAGGGTTGCAAATCCCTAAAACAAAGAAACAAGTCAGAAGCTTAGTGGGAATTTTAAATTATTACAGAAAGTTCATTCCAAATTTTTCCTCCTTGTCATCTTCTCTTACTGACCTTACTAAGAAGGGACAACCCGATAAGGTCCAGTGGACGTCTGAATGTCAGACAGCATTTGATAATTTGGTGACAGCATTATCATCGTCACCCATTCTGATATTACCCGATTTTCGATCTAATTTTATCCTCAGAACGGATGCGTCGGACTCTGGTGTCGGCGCTTGTCTTCTACAGGAGAAGAACGAATGTCTCCATCCTGTATGTTATGTCAGTAGGAAGTTATTGCAGAGAGAAAGAAAGTATTCTGTGATAGAGCGTGAGTGTCTTGCCATTGTGTGGTCCGTCCAGAAATTAGGACGTTATCTCATGGGACGAGAATTTTGTATCCAGACAGACCACAAGCCACTGACATTTTTGTCGAAGAATCGTTCGTCCAGCCCACGCTTGTCTAGATGGGCATTGGCTTTACAGCCTTATACCTTCGTTATTCAACCAATTCCAGGAACCAGCAATCATATCGCCGACTACCTTAGTCGAGCCTAGGGGAAGAGTTCAGGAGCTTATACATCAGAGTACAGGAACATTGACAGGATCTGTGTGAATGAGTCGACTTTAAAATATTGACATTATAAATATGATATTATGAAGGATGGTTGATAGGTTGAGTGGTTTTTGATTCTGTATTAGGTATTGTGTTTAGTTAGCTATTGATGAGGTGATACATATATGCATATTGCAGGGCATATTGATCCCCATATTTTCCCCTGATTTCGGTATTTTATATAATAGGGGAACTGCTAGGTCAATTTTTTAGTGTAGGTATTGCTCACGCTCACTCGTTGACATTCATCTTGATGCGATTTGAAATTAATTGCATTAATTTTTTTGGGGTGGGGGATGATGTCACGAGTGGAGTGAGTGCAATTAAGGGGATTGCTACAGAGCGGGTGTAGAGTAAGAAGGGCTCACGGCAGACAAGTAGGGAAAGACGGGAAAGGAGGAGAGTAAAATTAACGCACGTAGACAAGTAAGTTAAGCGTGCTGTTGTGAGTAGTGGGGGGTCTGAATGAGGCGAAAGCGCTGTATTACTATCACTGCAAGTTAGAAGGTCCTACGGAACGGACGCTAGTAAGAGCCCATCGGGCGGACATAAGGGGAGCAGTCGAGAGACCAGTGAGAGAGTTTTTCCAGTGATGACTGGTACGTAGAACGTTGATTGATTATTATGATTGATGTATTATATTATATTCGTCTATTACCATGATGTAAATAAGTATATGTGAGGAATGTGGAAGTCCTTGATATTGGATATAGCAATGTGCGCCATGAGCGATAGATGAAAGTTGAGTTCATGGATTTGTAGCGCGAGTGAGTAGTGTGTACTCCGATGGAGGTGTGTTACCGTAAGATGTGTGGTGAGTGAAAGGTGAACTAGTGTGTGTACGCTTCATGGGTTGTAAGGAGAGGTGGAGTGAATAGAAATGGTAGGGTATTATACCAATGTAATGTTATTCTTGTAGGTGTCGAGGACGGGCGGCAGAGCCACCTCGATGAGCACAGGGGATAGGCCAGCATAGGGCCGGAGGCCACACATAGGCCAGAAGTGAGGCTGTCAGTGCAGGACAGTAGAGGCACATAAAGTCGTGGCAGTCAGGCCACGGACAGGGACGTAGATATGAGCGTGAATGTGATAATGTGTTATTGCCCTGCTGAGGTGCTAGGGGAGTGCTAAGGTGTATGACAATAGGAAGGTGATATTGAGAGACTGGGGTGCCAGTGAATTATTAATGTGCTATTAAGACCCTGAGGGGAGAGGTTGAGGCCGAAGTGCCTTTAGGAGTAACTACCGGGTTGTGGACCCGAGGGAGAGTGTGTGTGAGAATAAGGCCGTTGTACGGCAGTTAATTCCAATAATATGATGTATGTAATTGCGCTATTATCTGTGTAATTATGTTTAATAAATGTGTGAGTCTGATGGGTTGTTCTGTTAAGTGTAAACTTGTTTGTTCGTGATTGTTGTCCTGTCATAAACTATTACATCTCCCAGTCTGGGATTTGTGACAGTGGGGGCCATGGCTAACTCATGCTCTAACTTTTTTAAAGTTATCTCATGGGCCCTTTTTTCTCTCTCTACAGCCTCTTTTTCTCTTTCTCTCTGTTCCTTTTCTCTCTCTCTCTCTCTCTCTCTTTCTTCCTTTTCTCTCGCACGTTCCTCAAGACGGTCTTCTCGCTCTCGATCATTTTTCAATTGCTCTTGGCACCATGAGGCCCGATGTTACTCTGAAATTCCCAGCGCTTGGCACTTTCTATATACTTTGTAAAGTCGGCCATGATGCCGATTAAATATTATTGCATAGGAACGCTGGCACAATAATATGTGTGCAAAGAACTCTCTCGCACCAAAAACCACGAATCTCTATATTAAGAGTCTGGTCTATATATTTATGTATAGATTATGGATGAACTCATATTCATCATGTTGATATCTCTCTCAGAAATAACAAAAGCCATAACTCACATTTTATGTAATAATAGACACTTCTCTGCCCTTAAATGGGGAAGGAAAAGATTATCACACTGTGGATATATCATATGGCCTTTAAGCCCTCACTCGCAGTATTCAGAGCAGTGTCCTCTGTTATCACTGCTAGAAAAAAAAATTCATCTCTCACTCTCAGTATGCAATATATGTCATCAGCCTGTTAAACCCACTGCAAAAAAAAAAAAAATCTCTCTCTCTCAATATACAACGAAGCAGTGACATCAGTCTGTTAAACCCACTGCAAAAATATATATCTCTCTCTCTGTCTATAATATATAACAAAGCAGTGTCATCAGTCTGTTACTCACTGCAAAAATATCTCTCTCTGTCTCTCAATATACAATGAAGCAGTGACATCAGTCTGTTAAACGCACTGCAAAAAATCTCTCTCTCTCTCTCTCTCTCTCTCTTGTCAATAACCAGATTAAAATTCAACGTGTCATTGGCACGTGAAATGACCCAGGCATTATATTTTAAAACATGAAATGTCAATATAATATTTTAAGAGTTATACGGAAAAAAAATACACCGAACAGGACGCTAGACTCACAAGCAAGACGACTATAACAGACCCTACAAGCCTGAACTTATCTACAGATGGTTTAAGAAGAGGACAGGAGAGACATTTTCCTAAAGAGTGAGAAAGAAAACCAACGCCACAATCTATGCGAATAAATGGATCCCTACAGAATTATTCGCTACACAGCAAATCCCCCCGGTTTACTTACCGCCACCGATGCACTCCAATATCATCCGACTGGCAAGGAAGATAATTATGCTATGTTACGATCCCATCCAACCTCCCGCTGTCACGAGCCGCATGAGCTCTTTTTTCTGTTAGTCATGGGTTGGTTTATTTTGGGAGATTATGAAACGCGTTTAGCTATTAATCGAGCCACGGATTTCGTGATGAGGGATGTGTGAGTGAAGTTTGTAAACATTAAGTTAACAAACAACCAGATTGGCCGAGAACAATTCATTACAAGCGTTCAGCACATTCTGCAAACATCAATAGCCATAGATTCTCAAACTAGATCTACATCTAGGCATCTCTTTAGTAAATTCCCTCAGGCGGAATCACGCCGAGTTCTACACAATTGGGTTTTCTGCTTGGACTGAAGTCCCCAACAGACGAACAGCTGCTTTCCTAGCCCTACGAAGGCGCTATTAATACGCCGGCTGTCCATTGGCTATCAATTTAACTGCCAGTGACGTAGAATAATTATAATCCTACCGCCAAGTCTAAAACGGGGTGTTAATTTTCTCTTTCGAAGCCTGCCAAATGCAGAGCTGGCTTTGCTGATTCTTGAGAGAATTTCAGTATCAACACGAGCCGCGGAAGACAGTGTACTGCCAAGATAGGTGAAGTTCTCCGACACCTTCAGAAGACTGTCATGGACTTTGATATTTGGGGTCACAGGATACTTGTCGTCTGGAGTAGGCTGATGGAGCACTTCCGTCTTCTTTGTGCTTATTGTGAGGCCAAAGTTGTCACAGGCACTAGAGAACTTATCAACACAGTTTTGCATGCTATCCTCATCGTGTGCCAGAAGTGCACAATCATCAGCAAATAGTAGGTCACAGACTTGAATACTTTTGGTTTTGGTTTTTGCCTGAAGTCTCCTGAGGTTGAATAGACTGCCATCAGTTCGGTAATTGATGCTTACCCCTTGAGGAGGAGAGCTAAAAGCTTCTTGTAGCATTGCAGAGAACATGATGCTGAACAGAGTTGGGGCTAAGACACAACCCTGTTTTACCCCATTTGTGACAGCAAAGGGCTCTGAAACACTGCCGTTGCTTTTGACTGCAGCTTGCATGCCATCATGAAACTGGCGCACTATTGTGATGAATTCGGGTGGACACCCAAACTTCGCCAAGATTTTCCAGAGGCCTTCACGACACACTGTGTCAAAGGCTTTTGTGAGGTCAACAAATGTGATATACAGCGCTTTATTTTGTTCCATGCATTTTTCCTGAATCTGTCTGGTAGCAAAAATCATATCCGCCGTTCCCCTCTCTTTACGAAAGCCACATTGGCTCTCGGGAAGCAAGTCATTTGACGAGAGGTGATCAAGAAGGCGATTCAGAAGCATTCTTGCCAATATTTTGCCAGCAATTGAAAGTAGAGAGATTCCCCGATGGTTGTCACAGACTTGGCTGTCCCCTTTGTTTTTGTACAGATGGATGATTGAAGCATCTTTGAAGTCCTGTGGCAGCTTCCCTGCTTTCAACATATGATTGAACAACTCGGTCAACCTTTCAATAAGCTTTTCTCCACCGAAGGCATACACCTCAGCAGGAATTGAATCCACGCCTGGTGATTTGTTAAAGGACATCTGATTTGTGGCAGTTCGGGTCTCATTTGCTGTGAATGGCTTGGCAAGAGCTGCATTAATAGGAGTCTGAGGGAGGCGGTCAATGGACTCAGTATTTATATTTGATGGCCGATTTAGCACACCTCCGAAATGTTCTGCCCAACGCTGAATTATGGCATTCAATTCAACAATGCGTGTTGAACCATCTGACGCAAGAAGTGGCGTAGTGCCAGAGCGGGATGGTCCAAACACAGCTCGGAGGCTCTCAAAGAACTTTCTAGTGTTGTTTGTGTCGGCATATTTCTGAGTTTCTCTTACTCGCTCTTCAAGCCAGTCATTTTTCATTTCCCCCAGCTTCTTCTGGAGTACACCCTTACATGCACGCAGTGCATCAGCTTTTGCTGTGGAAGAGGGGTCACTGCAGTGAGCTTGGATGAGACTATTTTTTTCTTTGATGAGCACTTTGATTTCATTATCATTATCATTGAACCAGTCCTGGTGCTTGCGGACAGGAAAATCAACTGTGCTGCTGGCGCAAGAGTGTACAGTCGTATTTAGGTCAGTCCAGCTCTGTTCAATGTTCTCAGGGTCAAAAGTCACGCAGTCCAATTTTGAGGAGAGTTCTGATGAGAGCTCACTCTGTTTCTCAGCTGAGCAGAGTTTTGGAACATTTAGGCGTTTAGGTGGCGCTTTCCCTTGAGGGCGTCTATTGCGCCTCAATGTTAGTCTGAGCTTGCAAACAGTGAGTCTGTGGTCAGTTCCACACTCGGCACCACACATCGCCTTTGTTACAAGGACATCCTTTCTGTCAGTCTTCCTCACAATGACATAGTCTATGAGATGCCAATGCTTTGAGCGGGAATGCATCCATGACGTTCTGTTTCTCACGGGGAGACTAAAATTTGTGTTGGTAATGAACAGGCCAAATTCAGCGCACAAAGTAAGTAAGCGCAACCCATTGTTATTGCATGAACCAACTCCATGAGGGCCCAAAACATTTGGCCACGCTGAGATTTCGGAGCCAACCCTAGCATTGAAGTCCCCCAAGAGAATCAGCTTATCAGCTGCCGGGACAGAGCATATGACAGATTCTAGATCAGAATAGAACTTGTCTTTGGCTTCATCTGGGTTTGTCATGGCGGGCGCATATGCGCTAATGAGGGTGGCTGACTGGCTTTTCCCAACTGGGATCCTGAGTGTCATTAGCCTGTCATTTATTTCAATTGGCATGGACTGCAAGTTTCTGACAAGGTCATTTTTAATTGCAAACCCAACACCATGCTGTCTCGGTTCGACTGCACCCTTGCCTTTCCAGAAGAAGGTGTATCCACCACTGAGCTCTTTGAGTTGGCCACTATCAGGGAGTCTGGTCTCACTGAGTGCTAATATGTCCAGGTTTACCTGCTGAGCTCAATGGCAATAAGTGCAATGCGTCTTTCCGGGTTGTTTGAGTTGTCCTGTAGTGTGCGTATATTCCAGGCTCCTAGCCTGAGTAAGCTGAATTTCTTTTTGTTTCGACCGCAAAAAGGGATCCCCACTGGTCGCGGTATACCAGTCAGGGTGATGTGAAGTGGGCTTTCTTCAGGGCACCTTTTCTAGCCCCTTCCTCAGTTGAGGTGAGCAGTGCTATCCTTAAATAAGGCTGCTCAGCTACTGTGGGTGCTGCCTCCCCACGCCTCCACTTCAATCGACGATGAAGCGACCATAGCCCACAGCCACCAACGTGTAGGTCTGTGCTAACAGCTTCCAGTCTATCCAAACCTGCTGCCACCGCACTCGCCCATCGCCGTTGGAATTTTGAGAGGAAAGAAGACGAGACAAAGATGAAAGAAGACGAGGTGAGTGTTAAGACTGGCGCAAAGAATTTGTTTTTAGTGAGAAAGAGCTGCGCAAACATCAGACTCACTCTCTCGCCTGGACACAACTTATCCAAGTGGCAAGACTGGGTGAAGACGACTGGAAATGTATCCAGGTGCAGGAGGATGCCAGAGGGACAGTCATATTGCCTGACCGGCTGGCTGTAGGCTACTCCACAGCCTCGCAGTCCCAACTGACTAGGCTGAAA
>OZ007582.1:49165528-49291120 GCA_963931925.1 Onchidella celtica | reverse complement strand
AGTGTGTGAGTAGTGTGTATGGTAGTGTGTGTGGGTAGTGTGTGTGGTAGTGTGTGTAGTAGTATGTGTGGTAGTGTGTAGTAGTGTGTGTGTGGTAGTGTGTGTAGTAGTGTGCGTGGTAGTGTATGTAGTAGTGTGCGTGATAGTGTGTGTAGTAGCGTGTGTGGTAGTGTGTGTAGTAGCGTGTGTGGTACTGTGTGTAGTAGTGTGTGTAGCAGTGTGTGTGGTAGTGTGTGTGTAGTAGTATGTGTGTAATAGTGTGCGTGGTAGAGCATGTGGTATTGTGGTTAGTAGTGTGTGTAGTAGTGTGTGTAGTACTATGTGTAGTGGTGTGCGTAGTAGTGTATGCAGTAGAGTTCAGTAGTGTGTAGTGTGTTTAGTAGTGTGTGTCTAGTGTTTGTAGCAGTGTGTATCGTAGTGTGTGTAATAGTGTGTGTTGTAGTGTGTGTAGTAATTTGCTTAATAGTGAGTGTAGTAGTGTTTGTGTCACGAGTGGAGTGAGTGCAATTAAGGGGATTGCTATAGAGCGGGTGTAGAGTAAGGACTCACAGTAGACAGCAAGTTAAGCGTGCTGTTGTGAGTAGGGGGAGGGGGTCTGAATGAGGCGAAAGCGCTGTATAACTATCACTGCAAGTTAGAAGGTCCTACGGATCGGACCTGTGAATAAAAGCCTATCGGGCGGACATAAAGTGAGCAGTCGAGAAGACTAGTGAGAGTCTTTCCAGTTATGACTGGTATGTAGAACGTTGATTGATTGTTATGATTGATGTATTATATTATATTCGTCTATTACCATGATGTGAATAAGTATATGTGAGGAATGTGGAAGTCCGTGATATTGGATATAGCAATGTGCGCCACGAGCGATAGATGAAAGTGAGTTCATGGATTTGTAGCGCGAGTGAGTAGTGTGTACTCCGATGGAAGTGTGTTACCGTAAGATGTGTGGTGAGTGAAAGGTGAACTAGTGTGTGTACGTTTCATGGGTTGTAAGGAGAGGTGGAGTGAATAGAAATGGTAGGGTATTATACCAATGTAATATTATTCTTGTAGGTGTCGGGGACGGGCCGCAGAGCCACCTCGATGAGCACAGGGGATAGGCCAGCATAGGGCCGGAGGCCACACATAGGCCAGAAGTGAGGCTGTCAGTGCAGGACAGTAGAGGCACATAAAGTCGTGGCAGTCAGGCCACGGACAGGGACGTAGATATGAGAGTGAATGAGATGCTATGTTGTTGCCATGTTGATAGGCTAGTGAACTGATACTATGTTGTTGCCATGTTGATGGCTATGGAAATACTAATGTGTTATTGCCCTGCTGAGGTGCTAGGGGAGTGCTAAGGTGTATGACAATAGGAAGGTGGTATTGAGAGACTGCGGTGCCAGTAAATTATTAATGTACTATTAAGACCCTGAAGGGAGAGGCTGAGGCCGAAGTGCCTTTAGGAGTAACTACCGGATTGTGGATCCGAGGGAGAGTGTGTGTGAGAATAAGGCCGTTGTACGGCAGTGCATTTCAATAATATAATGTATGTAATTGCGCTATTATATGTATAATTATGTTTAATAAATGTGTGAGTCTGATGGGTTGTTCTGTTAAGTGTTAAACTTGTTTGTTCGTGATTGTTGTCCTGTCATACTTATTACATCTCCCAGTCTGGGATTTGTGACAGTTTGTAGTATGGTTTGGAGTAGTGTGTGTAGTAATGTGTGTAGTAGTGTGTAGTGGTGTTTGTAGTAGTATGTGTGTGTGTATTGTGTGTATTAGTGTGTGGAATAGTGTATGTGTATAGTGTTTGTAGTAGTGTGTTTTTGGTATTTTGTGTAGTGGTGTGTGTGTCTATAGTGTGTAGTTTGTGTGTGTAGTAGTGTGTGTGTGTGTATTTTGTGTAGTGTGTGTGTAGTAGTGTGTGTGTGTGTATTTTGTGTAGTAATGTGTGTGTGTAGTGTATGTCGTGTGTGTGTGTGTAGTGTGTATAGCGTGTGTAGTAGTGTGTATGTGTAGTGCATTTAGTAGTGCCTGTGTATAGTCTGTGTAGTAGTTTGTGTGTGTAATGTAGTATTGCTCTCTATGTATGATTCTGACAAATAGAACATTGCAATTTTCATTCGATAAAGACAAGAAATAGACAATCTGATACTTTCTTTAAACATCATTTTTTTTTTTTCTTATCAAACCGTCTGATCTTCCATTTTTAGAAAAATCCAACAATAATTTTGAAATTGATTAACTGTGCACTGGCACTCAATGTCAGCATTTTGATTATTTTTGCGAAATTGCAAGTACCGTAAGTTTTTAAACTCCATTGTGATCATAGAAACTGATCTTTTGCAACAATGTAAAATGTTGACCCACATTCTCTACTTGACTTTCTGACTGCCCAGACCTCCGCCCTTTCTATGGATGAATTGTGTGTAAACAAACATGTTTTGATAATTAAATATAAATCTTATCTGGTTGTTGTTGTTGTTGTTGTTGGTCAGTTGGACTGGACTAAGACCATCTATTCATCAAGGGTACGCGGGTGGTGTTTGACTGTGCGTGCTAAAGATGACTTGTGTAATGATTTGTTTAAAGTGAAAAAAGAGCTATGCAATGTGGACCCCCAGTCTCTGGTATGAGGTCATCTGAGTCCAGTGGCAAGGCAGGGCCAAGACGGCTGGAGATGGAAACAAATGCAATAAATGACCATGATGTCCTGTGTGCCCCATCATGCCCAGTGCCATCACGGTGTTTGGCTTGTAGACGCGTTCCTGTCTCTTAAGAAAACTAGAGGTTTCCTCCGGGCAGTTCAATCTGGTTGATCAAGGTACAAGATGTTTGTGTGAGTGTGTGTGTTTGTGTGTATGTGTATGTTTGTGTCAGCGTATTTAACCTCTTTCATCATCGGTTCAGTAAAATTCCTCAATTATTTTTATTTTCTTCTTTCTTCTCTCTACTTCTTTCCTGTCCTCCCTCGTGTGTTTAACCTCAGCGTTCCATAGTGGTTCTAGTTAGAAAGGAAGTCAATTAAGACGGGGAGAAACAGTTTTCAGTACGGTCCTTTTTCTATGTATCCATCAAGATTTGATATCATGTTTGATGATAAACAAGGCAAAGACGTAATCATAATGGAATTGTTTATTCAAATCACTCACTGAAAAAGACTGTTACATAATTATTACGGGCAGTCTGACGTAAAACCATAGAAACACAGAATGTTTCTAGTCCAATAAACAGCTAATCAAAATTATCTTTCCTGCTTCAATCTTTGTTGAAATGCAGATCGGTGAGTTCGTGAGTTACTTGCTGAATATAGTTCACTTTTCAGTCCAGTATTCAGCACAGGGGGAAATAATGATAAAATAACAATTCAATACTGTGAAACAATAAATGGATTTTTTTAAAAACATCTTTGGAAAACAAAGGCATTTCTGTTGCAGTGTAGTTGTTAATCAAAATTTAGCTATCAACATCCTATAGATATTGTTCTTTCAAAAGAAAGCATAATCCAAAACTGAAAAAGTAAAAAAAAAACGGTAATTGCTGTTTTCAAAGTACTTTTAGTTATAAGAGAATTTTGAAAAAAAAAACAACGTCTATACAGGGATGGGTCTTTCTGTTTATATAAGAACAGGATTAATTTTCCAAAAGAATGCAAGAATACATTAATATAACAAACCACCTTAATGTCTTTTTCTCAGATTCATCCTGACATTTGAATGATTATCTTGTCGCTCAGCACAGCGATATTGATGCAGTTCAGATATTATGACTGCTGGTTCCCGATTTGTTTCTTCACAACAGGAAGGAAACGAGGGCATTGTTAAGCCACTATTTCCATCTTGAGCGCGTCCACCTCTCCTTTGGTGATGCAGTTGCACCCAGTAATGACATCAAACTAAAGGGGAGAAAAGGCAGAGGAAAAAAAGTAATTATACACAAATAATTCAATTGCATTATTTGATATAACACTCAAAAAAGAAAAACATTAAAAATCTGGCCTAAGAAAAGAATATTATTGAGTTCTTGAGGGGGAGGGGGGGGGGGCAGGGAGTCTAAACGGCATCTTCAGAGGAAGATATCCCACGGCAGATAAGGGTTCATGTTTCAGTCGTTGAAATCTTTACTCTTCTGAGGCAAGGCCACATGCAGGTCAGGAATGTGGGTGTTCTCTTGCAGTCATAACGGTGATAATTAGACAGGACTTGGCACCTAACTAGATGGTAACAACGTATAAAATTATAATTATTGTCCGTCTTAATTGTTTAATCATTAGAGGTTTTTTAATTGGCTCAAACTTTAGGAGAATACCATACATGTCTACTATGTAAGTACATAACTAACTAGGCCAATCAGACAATACAATTGCTTAACAATTACTAAGGTATGGTTTTCCTTCTTTTTGATTTTCTCCCATAAATGTTTCGGCCTATTCTGTTGTCCGTGATAAAATGAGACACCAAAGATAAATTCTATTCTGTTTCAGCCACCTTGCAGAACAAAGAAATGACAATGGTAGAATGTGATGAATCATGGCGACGACAATGACAGACGATAATGATAAGTTTTAGGGTAATAATGTTTCTTATTTTCTAGTTGCTGGAACAAAAGAAGAGAGAAGAGAGCTGGGGATCGGCCACCAATACACTTCGGCATAGTGATTTAGATCATTTATATTGCAAGCAAAAGGCCAAGACACACTTACGACTTTGTCGTAGCTAGAACCGTCTGGACAGATCATAAGAACACTCTTCTGTCCCGTTTCGTTACCATAGCAACACAGACCCCCTTCCTTGTCACAGCCACCGTAGCATGCCCCAAAGTTGATGCTGATCTGCGATTCACATCCGTTGTCGTCTCTCTCTACTCTGTAGTTACGGATAAGTCCGCAGTCCACTGGTTTGTCTTAAATTTAAAAAGGACATAAAGTAACAGCTGACTTAAACGATGTTTTTCCTCATCTACATACATTCACATCTAAGGGCTGAACCAGACCAAGGCTGGTGTATTTACGTCAGATTGGTGGGTCGCTGCCAAAGTATTATGCATCACACTGAAACACTAGTCACTGCCCACACCATGGGCAGTGCCTAGGGTTTTAGTGTGATGCATAATAATTAGTTGGCGCGCCACCAGCCTGACCTAAATACACAGGCCTTGGTCTGGTTCACCTCTGACATTGGCGGTGAATCGTTAACTATTGAACCATTTTTGGAACCATCAGAAATACGTGTTTCTTGTTGTTTTTATTATTGTTTTTTTGTATAAATTGTTGCCAAAGTTTCTCTCTTGCTAAATGCCTTTGCATTTAGTCCAATTTTTCAGAATTGCACAATCTGTCACTTAATAAATCAGTTGTTTTCTCGACTGTGTGGTGTCAATAGTCATGTGATACAGAATGATTTGCACCATTCTAAAGCTTCAGCAACGACTAAGCTACTAACGAAGGTGTAAGCCCCAAGTAAAGCTACTAATTGTGCTGCGTACCAGCGTTTCCCAGCCATTGACAATTGGAATCTCTTTGACATGGTTGTGATTTCCAGGAATCCGGTAACAAATCGTATAGAACAAGGTTGAGCAAAACGAGGCTCGCGAGCCACGTGCGGCTCTTTGACCTTCAATATGCGGCTCGTGGAAATAATCATGTTGGCTAAGCTCTTTGTTCATCACAGTTAATATAAAACGGTTAATAAGAAATTAATTTCAAACTTCATAATTATTTACTGGGTATGAACCACAGACTAATAAAAAACCAAGACTGGATGATCCCATTGTGTGACGTCACAAAACAGCGAAAGGTCCGCCATTTTAGGTTTACGTTTGCGACCGACGCTTCAGTATAGCTACAATGCAATGGTCGCTAAAAGTCCATCGGGCCATCATTTATAACAGTAAAAAAAAAGGCAGATGTAGACAATAAAATGAAAGGATAGACAAGTTAATGCATTATTAATACATGTACAATCTATCTTGACAAATAAAATGAAATTTCTTCTGCAGACAGAACTAGAATCGGAATTTCCCGAGCGGCGGCCATGTCGGTTATACGATCACCGCTCGAGAAAATCCGAAAAAACGACACAGCCCGAAGCTAGCGTTTCCAATCTGGTTAATTTATTAGTCTGTGATATGAACTGAGACTCGACTAGTTTAATGTTCATGGTTAGTACATTTGACTTTTTTTCTCCTTCCACATTGGTTTGTTCACAATTGAACTTAATGGCCTATGGTATTGGTTTAACAGGCCTGTTATCACTGGCACAAGTGGTTTAGCTCTCTCAGTACAAGTACGTGCCCTGGCACAAAGAACATGTTCTGATCTTGTCAGATTAACTTGTTTATGACATTTACACCCTTTTTTTCTCAGATGTTCCCGTAGTTCATTATCGTATCAAAAAAATACGTTCAGTTTGGATAAACAATCACCAGTCACAGTTTCGAAAACTTGGTATATGTTTACTTTGTGATAACTAAGGCTAATACAATTAATGAACAATGTAAAAGAAAAAATGCATACATGGGTAAATATTGTTGCATGCATGTATTTTTTAATATTTATATAACATTTCTGTAACCAAATGTGTATCCAGCAATCCATATCGTGTGTGTAAATTGTGTTCATATCTTGTGGCTCTCGAACATCTGGCGTTTTTCGTGTGTGGCTCGTGCATGAAGCAAGTTTGGCTACCTTTCTCATAGAGGGTCCTGAGGCAATACCGATTTCGACTCGGCTTCTCCAAGATATTTCACATGTGATTGAAGGTTGTGGGAATTTCGCTTCAGAAACCCGCGGGTCCACTAAACTCACTTCGGAATCACTGGTACAGTCACACAATATTGTATTTCGTCGGCCTCTTACTTGGGGGGGGGGGGGGGCTTGGAAACGGTGCAACGTGACTGGCCCCGCGCGCACTTTCTTGAAAATAGCAGCCCGTTCAATGCAAGTAGGCTTTTGCTTGGTGTGCAAAACTGGCAGTTCGCGCACCGTGTGTGTGCTGCATTCTCGCCTCGCCTGCCAGGTCAGCTGTCATGAGGTCAAAAAGGCATGGTGGGGTGGGGGGGGGGGATCCCATGTGTCAGAAGTGTCTGCAGCTTTGTTGTGGTTTGTAGTAGTAGTAGGAATGTCATAACTAGGTCTTGATGGAAGAATTAGAGGAATTGTACAAGCGGTATCTAATGTACAAAGCCTCAGTGAAACAACATAATAATAGTTAACACGAATAGTGGAAGTCAAAACATGGGACTTTGAGTTCACAAAATTTCAACATTATGACGTCTTTCTCATTTTCATTGACAGTGGGCCGAGCAAATCCAATTTAAATTACTAACAACAAAACAGACATCAGCGACAACAAAAAACAAACAAAAAAACACGCCACGGACCAATACAGATGATCTTTATTAGAATACTAGATCTACCCGAACCGAACTAGGCTACTTCCGATCGATGTAGAAAAAAAAAAAAAAAACTTACACCATTAATGTTGAAATTTACTTCTTGAAAATCTCAGTGCACCCAAATAGTTACCGTGTATGCCAACACAGGTCTACACATAACGCCAGGGCCGACTAGTACTACAACTACACATGTACTACTACCGGTACTAGGCTAGATTCAAAATGTAGGTCAGCAGCAGACCAATGCACACGTAGAAAATAGAGAATATCTTGAATTTTCAACAAATCTATGCACTGTAATACTCAAATTGCATTGAACCCAGCCAGATTATAAAGTCTCTCAACTTTCTATTTACATGAAAATGTTCATAAGTTGCCAAAATTCTTGCAGAAAGCTTGAATCGACTCTTGTCCGCCCGAGTTGATAGCCGTGCAAATATAAAACACGAGCCAAAATGCGACCGCTCGGTAAACTCTGCGTCAAATAAGCGAAAAACCCTCATTCGCAGCCAAGCAGCGGGCGAAACGATAGTGCGCGCGCGGCTTAGCATTCCACTTCAAAACACACAACAACAAGAACAACAAAACACGACTTCAGCAATTGGCAAATGGCCGTGACCTTCTATTATTTTCATGTTTACCTTCGCAAGCTCTGGGTTCCAGAACTTCATAATCGGCTTCACCCTTCTGGCAAACTTCCTTCTCCAGTTCGCATTCGTTAAGGTAAGTTTGAATTACGAGTCCCACCCGCCCACATACGTGTTCCTCGGGGAATTCCCCACATTCAGGGCATTGACAGGACTGCGCATTGTTAACGTCGGCCATGCACACCTGGCCTGGTCCGGTACATGTCTCTAAAGTGCAGGGACCTGACAGAAATCAATCAATGAACAGGTGTAGCGATCAATGAAGGAAAAGTAAATAGATAGAACTGATAGGTAAATAAATAAATAAATAAATAAATAATGTAATGTGATAATTAACTTCCACAGCGCTCAAATCCATAAAACATGGTGTGCTCCAGGGTACTGGACTAAATTAGAAACAGGACTAAAAGAAGATCAATAATTATCCATCAAGGTGCCACTCTCACACACATTAACAAACACCTAATCTGCTCACATCCTCAAACCTCTAGAGCCAAGACTGGACATTATTCAGTTTCAAAGAAAGAAAGTCCTCAACAATTCAGTCTGGCCTGGATCTGAAGAGCATTTTTCCAAAACAGTTTAAGTCTAATTTTACAAGAGTTATGGTTCCTTTCAGATAGTCATTCAAATTTAATGCAAGATGCAGTGTAAGTGTTCTGTTAAAACTTGCTGTGTCCCGACTTTACCCGTAGATAAAGAACGGACAAATCAAATGAACACTTACACTTACACCGCCTCTTACACTAATTCTGAATGAATTCCTGAAAGGGGCCATAACTCTTGCAAAATTTGACTAACACAGTTTTGGAAAAACACTCGTCATTTTTAAATGTGACAATGTTTTCAACTCAATGAATGAATGAATGAATGAATGGATGAATGAATGAATGGATAAATTTCGCCGTAAAATCTGACATATTATGTATGAGATCAAAACCCTGAGAGAGTTTGGTTTGGATGTAGTATAACCAGAAAATGTTTTGACGGGAGTTACACGCCATGTGACTGCCAGGTGGTACTAACTAGTGTCATGTCTATCATTTGACAGAGATGAAAATTAGTAAGCAGTAAATGTCTTTTTTTGTTTTGTTATTTGTGTGTTGCCAGCCGATGTTGGCCGAACACTTTTGTTAAATACGGAGGTTAACTGTACATGTACAACATTTCAATTTTCATACAATACAAGAGATAACCAAATATTTAGGTAAAATCTACAAGATTCGCTACTGTTAGTTCGGTGTGGTTTCACTATCCTACTATCCATGACGTATCAGTTTTACTTGCCTTGATCACAGGTGCTGTAGCAGGGGATGACCTCTGTGTCGTGGATTTGCACACCTTCTCCAGTCACCAAAACTTCCCTGGTTCTGTTCTTTGTTCCTTGCTTACACTCCTCACTGCATGGACCCCAGTCTCCCCAGGGACCAGCCGGTGCTGCAGATTAGAGTGGACATAATCAAGCGGTAAAGTTGCTGAGAATCTCCGCTCCAGGGGATCGCCGAACACGTTGGTCTAGAGAGTGCTCGCCTGCCATACCGAAGGTAAGGGATTCGATCCCCGATCGGTACAGGCACGTTGGATTTTTGGGTGGGGTGGGGGGTGGGGAGTTCATGTCCCTGATCCTAGTCTTCTCGGATAAAGACTCAAAAATTTGGAGTGCCAGTGTGCAGGTTGAAAGTCGAGAAGATCAGGACTAACAAGGCCGCTGATCGGGCACAATTCTAAAAAACAAATGCCTACCACAAAAACATTAACAAGTAAAATTAAAACAAGAAAAGTGAGATGTAAATACCAAGAGCCGGGAACCTCCTAAAATAAATGCCTGGAACCGAAACTCCGTACTCTGATAAGACGCGTCACACAAGGTTTGTCAATGTCATTATAATATGTCAACGATTGAACAGTCTCTATGTGAAAAGTAATCCAAAGCGTGGGGAACACAACATGTAGATCTAGTGTCTTTAAAAACAGTTTCCTACAGTTTTAATATTATTGCAGTCACAGACTGACAGAGCGAAGAAAAAAATGAAGGATGGTTTGCATGCGGTCACACAGCAGATAAGACAGAAATAAAGAAAATAGAAAGAAATTTAGGGGAAAAAAAGAAAAATAGTAAGAAAGGAAGAAAAAGAAAAAGAAAGATATGAAAAAAAAAAAGAAAGAACGATAGAAAAAAATATGAAAGAGAAGAAAGAAAGAAAAGGAAAGAAAGAAAGAAAAGACATGGAGCAGCACAAATCAAACCAAAGTCGACATTAAATGCCACCAAGTGTACACGCTTGAGCACCCAAAAAAAAAAGTGTACTCACGAAAACCATTGTCAGGACATGGACGTCCATTGATTTCAACTTCCACCGTTGTTTCTATGTCAGCCTCACAGGTAGCTGCCTTCATGTGGCAGACACTGGTGTAAGTAACCTTGTTACTGGCGCAAACAGTCGCTGGAAATAAAGATAACACATTATCGAGGGGTATTTGCCATATTGTTGTATGCGACATTTGACCGATTTTTAGGTTTTGCCATAGCAGTGGTTCTCTCACTCCTAATTTCATTATGTGTACGTGTTATTCCAATCAATTAAAAACTATTGGAGATAATGTGTTTGTGACATCATATTCCACGCCTTTTAACCGTTCGCCGAACAAACCTCCACCTGCATTTTCTCGAAAAGGCAAAAATGCACATACGACAATATGGCCAGTAACCGCCCTTAAGATTATACACGTACACGTAACTGATCTCAAACTAAAACACCGGCCATAATCAGCTGCAAAACCAGTCACTGCTGCAAGACAGAGCTGCTACAAACACAGAATTAAACCAACACAAATTGTGATCCTACATCGATCCTACATCAGGCCCACATGACCGACAGATGGCAAACCAGACATTTCAAACTAGAAAAGACGTACACACACTGACATACATACACACACACACACACACACGACCATACACATTCAACATCAAGAGTTCATAACTCTCAGCTGAGATGGGCAATCTGTCGGTGCTTTATCAAACTGGAAACAACACCTCCCCACCCCCCGCCAACGCACACACACACATACACAGGTTTTCATTAAACATCCAGCCCTCACAGCGATGACATGTTGAGAAACAAACTCCCAGCCACTGCACTATCAAATTCATTAAGACTTTGAGCATTATATTGTTTTTAAACCTGTAAACTCTTTATTTTCAGATTTGATTACATTTACTGTCTCATGTATAGGATGTTTAAAAAAAAAAGAAGGTAAGAGGAGAGATGTAAATCCCAGGCCAACATGAGTCGTCATGTTGTACGTGCGTATTCGAATCACACGTTTACATGATGTGCCAGTGGTTCAAGTCCTACTGCAGCCGACCACCAGTATGTACCATGTTGTTGTGTCTGAGACAGCGTTGCCGAGAAGATTTTCAAGAATTAAAAGAATCTGATTTTTAAAAAAAGCCCATGGTGAAGTAAAGAAATTCCAAGACTTTTATGTTCTTGCAACCCAGAACATACGTAAAAAAAATATAAACAGTTTCATAATGTATTGAAGAATAGTCGGCAGGTCCAGCTGTGTAACAAATGCCCACATACAGGCAACCTCAAACTGCCCTTGATTTACCTTTTAGGTCACCAAAAGAATTGTGAGGGGATGGGCAGTGTGGTTGCGTCATTTTAACTAGGGAGCCTTGTCGTCTGGTGGGATAAGAGGCCTGGAAGACTATTTTGGGGACACCGTGGCCTGGAGGCAAGCTACTCGCTTCTCATGCCGAAGGTACCGGGTTCAAATCCCGGTCGGTGCAGTCATGTTGGAATTTTTGGACTTTTCTCAATATTTTTCTGTCCCTGATCCTTTGGGAGATAGGATCGAGCACCTAGTCTTCTCGGATAAGGACGAACAATTGGGAAGGCCCGTGTGAAAAGAGCATGCCGAACAGGCCGCTGCCGGGGCAAATTAAATAAAATCCATCCCTACCACTCCCTCTCCCTCATACCCCCCCCCCAACCAAAAAAAACACCAACTCGACTACCGGCACTGCACTGTGGCGACGACGCACATGCTCCATTTGTAACTGGGCTGCAATGACACAAAGGCAAATTTCCCAAATGGGATTAAAGATCTTTTTTTTTTAAAAATGCGAAGGTCCCAAAGTAACCCTTAAAATCCCAAGATCTGGGGAAAAATCCCAAGGATCGGCAGCGCTGGCCACGGAACCCGCCAAGATCATTTTACTCACTGTCTTCGTATTCAGATGCGGAGTCCTCACAGACAGGACATTCGCATGTTGGGATACCGTCCTCCATCACACAGGTCGAGTATTGTTTGTTGCAGACTGTTGTGTCACAGGAGTCTGATGGGGACGGTAGGAAAAGGTTATGAAGGAGTTGGACAAGTTTGGTTGAATGGATCTGAATTCTGATGTAAACTGATGTACGGATGGGTGGCGGGGGATGGACGGAAGATAATTGGATTGAAAGACGGGAGAATGGATTGATGAAGTAGCAGATGGACTTTCAAATGCACAAAAGAAAAGAATTCGATAGGTCGACTATACTAATCGATAACCAGAACTAAGGTAAAGAGTAGAACTACAAACATCACCTACCTACAAAGATAAAGACTACAAACATCGCCTATCTACAAAGGTAAAGACTACAAACATCACCTACCTACAAATGTAAAGACTACAAACATCACCTACCTACAAAGGTAAAGACTGCAAACATCACCTGCCTTCAAAGGTAAAGACTACAAAATCACCTGCCTTCAAAGATAAAGACTACAAACATCACCTACCTACAAAGGTAAAGATTACATACATCGCCTACTTACAACGGTAAAGGCTACAAATACAAACATCACCTACCTACAAAGGTAAAGATTACATACATCGCCTACTTACAACGGTAAAGGCTACAAATACAAACATCACCTACCTACAAAGGTAAAGATTACATACATCGCCTACTTACAACGGTAAAGGCTACAAATACAAACATCACCTACCTACAAAGGTAAAGATTACATACATCGCCTACTTACAACGGTAAAGGCTACAAATATTACCTACCTACAAAGGAGAAGACTACAACCATCACCTACCTTTACAGGAGCCTTTGTAATTGACAGCAAGGCCCATGTCTCCAGCTTTGCAAGCAGCCACAGACAGAGATCTGAAGTTACTGTAGGTCTTGCCATCTGTTCCGCACACCTGAACAGATATTCAATTGAAGCTAGGTTTTTATATGTTCGGAAACGGAAACGGTTAAAAACCCTTCAAGTAGTGAAATAGAAAGAAAGTTTTCATGGCCGTTTACATACACACGGAAATAATTCTTTTTTTTACTATTTTGGTGGATTTTTGACGTTTACCTTGACGTTGGCGAAGGGGATATTTTGTGGAAGTGAATGTAAAGCTTTCCTAATAAATTGAAAAGAATACAAAAATAACAAAAAATAATATAAAAAAACTCCATGGCGATTATAGATTCTCTGCACCACTTCAGAATAATACTCTGTGGTTATGTTCATTTTGAGATGAATTGTTTCACCATCTTTGCATTCCTTGTCCATTTTTGTAGTTCTGGAACACTTCTATACTTGTTTTACTCCCTTTTATGTTTGTTTCTTACAGTTTAAATAATATCATTTTTTATTAATAACTGGGTTGGGTTTTTTTTTCGGGGGGGGGGGGGGGTTAAACTACTAATTGGGGTACCAGGCATTATCTTGAGTAAACCTGTGAACCCATCATTCTGTCTCTCTCTCGTTTCGGTCTGGCAAGCTTCCTAAACTCTTACTACAGATTTCATGCGCACCAGAGCACCAACGCATTCATTTCTGGTAAGGAAACTGCACACACCAAGTTGAATGCGTATTAATATCGTGTCACGGGCTTCCTACAGGGATCAACGTATTTTACATGTTTACACTTTATTTAAAGATAGCTGAACCTTGAATCAACACATTTGGTGGTTATAAATGCGATTAAGCTGAATTAGTTGACACGTAAGAAAATTAATTTAAAAAAATTTGAAACTGTCATCGAGGCTGTAGCGTCCAGCTGAAAAAAAGGCCAACATTCACCACAATGAATTACTCCTGCCATCATTTATTTCTTTTAACAATACGGTAAAAAGATTTTCATTCAGGATTTTGAGAAAATTTTATAAGATTACAAAACAGAACAGGTCAGCACAGGAAACACCTAATTCATAAATAATCACAAAATAAAGGAAAACAATAATGATAATAATCACCATAATAAAGTATAAAATTATACGGGGCTGTAAGTGGAGGGAAGATGAGATAGCACAGAAGATCCTCTTCAGTGGGGGAGGGAGATTTCAGTGACCACCCCCCCCCCCCCAAATAAACGTGGGAGAGGAAGATTACGGGAGATGCTCAAAGTAAGAGAACCAGTATATACCAGTGTATTGAGGGGTCAGGTTGGTCAAGAGACAGGGTGCTCACCTCTCGTGCCGAACGGAGGTACCGATCAGTGAAGGCATGTTGGATGTTTTTTGTAAGGGGACGGGGGGGGGGGGGGTTCCTGCCCCTGATCCTATGCTAGGTAGAATCGAACAAATAGCCTTCTGGGATAAGGACGAAAAAGCCGGAGGGTCCGGGTGCATGTTGAGCACGTTAAAGACATCGTTGGAGTTAAAAGTCGAGAAGAGCAGGCTGAATAAGGCCCAGCAAAATTTTCAAAAACTAATCCCTACCACAAAAACTAATCCCTACCACAAAAACGAATACCTACCACAAAAACTAATCCCTACCACAAAAACTAATCCCTACCACAAAAACTAATCCCTACCAAAAATACTAATCCCTACCACAAAAACTAATCCCTACCACAAAAACTAATACCTACCACAAAAACTAATCCCTACCACAAAAACTAATATCTACTGTAAAGGACTGACGCAAGCACGTGGTCTGGGTCTATGCTGACATCTTTATTTGCTGCTACATACATCATAACTGGTTTCCTGCTTGGGAAGCAACTCCTTAAATACTACCCTATAAGGGGAATGAACTACAACAATTAACAAATAACAACTGGCACAATGGTAGTTCTATTGTATCCCTTGAATAGAATCAATACGTGAAACATGATATGACAAAGCATTCTATTACATCTACCACAAAAATTATCACTACCACAAAAACTAATCCCTACCACAAAAACTAACGCCTACTACAAAAACTAATCCCTACCACAAAAACTAATCCCTACCACAAAAATTAATCTTTACCACAAAAACTAATCCCTACCATAAAAACTAATCTTTACCACAAAAGCAAATCCCTATCACAAAAATTAATCCCTACCACAAAAACTATTCTTTACCACAAAACTAATCCCTACCACAAAAATTAATCCCTACCACAAAAACTAATCTTTACCACAAAAAACTAATCTTTACCACAAAAATAATCTTTACCACAAAAACTAATCTTTACAACAAAAACTAATCTTTACCACAAAAACTAATCTTTACCACAAAAACTAATCTTTACAAAAAAAACTAATCTTTACCACAAAAACTAATCTTTACCACAAAAATAATCTTTACCACAAAAACTAATCTTTACAACAAAAACTAATCCCTACCAAAAAAACTAATACCTACCACAAAAAATAATCTTTACCACAAAAATTAATCCCTATCACAAAAACTAATCTTTACCACAAAAACTAATCCCTACTACAAAAACTAATCCCTACCACAAAAACTAATCCCTACCACAAAAACTAATCCCTACCACAAAAACTAATCCCTACCACAAAAACTAATCCCTACCACAAAAACTAATCCCTACCACAAAAACTAATCCCTACCACAAAAACGAATCCCTACCACAAAAACTAATCGCTACCACAAAAACTAATCCCTACCACAAAAACTAATCCCTACCACAAAAACAGAGACAAAAACCAAAAAAGTAAAAAGAAACAAAAAAAGTGAGAGATAACTGCCAAGAGCAGCGACTTTCTCTTTCTCTAGCGACTTTCTCTTTCTCTAGCGACTTTCTCTTTCTCTAGCGACTTTCTCTTTCTCTAGCGACTTTCTCTTTCTCTAGCGACTTTCTCTTTCTCTAGCGACTTTCTCTTTCTCTATCGACTTTCTCTTTCTCTAGCGACTTTCTCTTTCTCTAGCGATTTTCTCTTTCTCTAGCGACTTTCTCTTTCTCTAGCGACTTTCTCTTTCTCTTTAGCGACTTTCTCTTTCTCTAGCGACTTTCTCTTTTTCTAGCGACTTTCCTAAACTAAAGATCTAAAATACAAAATCTGACAATCCCTTTTGGGGGTGGGGGGGGGGGGAGGAAGGGCACATCCAGGCAATGATTTCAGGTGTTCTCCTGCAGTCGTTTGTTCGGGCTTTGCGTAAACTAACCCAGAATTTTACTGTCACACATCATGACATGGTGTGTTTGGATTTGACAGAGGATCTTCACTGTCAATGTTACAGTGCAGCACTGTCTCCAAGCAATGTTTTGCTGGAGTGCAGGGCCCCAGAATGGGAGGTCGGGAATTTTCATAGAAATCTGAATTTCATAGTGTATTTCATTTTAACTGTATAGATGAACTGTTGTTTGTTCATGACGTTGTGGTTTCCTTTTTAGCTCGGATTAAAAAAACATTGAGCTTAACAGCAGATGCACGACTTCCATACACGTCCCTGGTTGCTCGACCGACGATAGTGGAGCACAGTCATGTCTGTGTGTGTGTTTTTTGTTTTTGTTTTTGTTGCTGTTGTTGTTGTTGCTGTTAATGGTAGTGGGGCACGGGACAAAAAAGGTTGAAAATCACTGCCGTACAATAGACTACAAAACACCAGTGGCCGTATGCATGAACTGCGTAATTGGTTACACGGTGGTGTAGGCCGTACGCGTCAGTGCAAAACACTACTCGGTATGCGTTGAACTTTGCGTAGGCTTACACCCACATGTAAAGGGTTCGTAACTTTACATTTTCTCCGAGGACGACTACATCAACTAACTGCCCAAAGTGTAACAAACTTGGGAAAAAAGGCGTCCACTGAAAAGAAATAAAGTAGGTAACTAATATTTCAGTCCAACTCCGGCCACATGTAAGGTAGCGGTAGACAGAACTTTGTCCTGCAAACTGTGAATTATTGCAGCTAAGAGTCTTGAAGGAAAGTATTTAGAATGCCTCAAAGGCGAGAGATACAATTTTTTTTTTTTAATCACTAGAAAACACTTGGATCCACTTAGGTTTACTATGGCTGTGTATCTGAGGATCCAGGCAAAGTGATCAATAAAATGGGAATTGTAGTTAGTTTGGAGATAGATGTAGCAGGGAAGCAATCGCCAGCTTTAAAGATGTTATACTGATAGATTAGAGAAAAGCTTTCACCAGGAACTATCTCAGGCAGGGTTTAAAGGCGTTATTGCTTCAACCAAGAGAAACTCCTCCACGTCTAGAAAGCTATATTTTAAGACTATTTCTTTAGGTTTGAGAAACCCTTCACCAGGAACTATCACAGGCTTAGGCACTTTACTTCATTAGTTAAGTTAAAAGAAACCCTTCAGCAGGAACTATCACTGGCTTAGGTGCTTTACTTCATTAGGTAAGAGAAACCCTTCAGCAGGAACTATCACTGGCTTAGGTGCGTTACTTCATTAGGTAAGAGAAACCCTTCAAATACCATCACAAGCTACATTCAATGACCTGATACCCTGAAGTACCAGAAAATCACTCAATAGGAATTATCACAGACTAACAGGCTCTGTTTCTTTCCATAAGAACATTTCAACAGAAGCCATCACTGGGTGATGTATAATACAGACATTAGTCCTTCAGTTTGTAGAGAAAACTATTCACCAGGAACATTCACAAGTTATATTTAAAGGCATTATTCCGTCAGGTTAGAGAAACAAAATTCACCCATAACTATCAAGGCTACATCAAAGAACATTATTCCGTCAAATTAGAGAACGACTTTCACCAGGAAGACATTAGAGAAAAAACTTTCGGCAGGAACTATCACAGTCTATGTTTAAGCCAAATTCCTTCAAATATAGTATCCATTCAAAGGCAGTATTCCTTCAGGTTAGAGAAAATCCTTCACCAGGAATTATCACAACCTGTATTTAAAGACGTTATTTCTTCAGTTAAGACAGAACCCTTCATCAGGAACTATCAGAGGCTATGTTTAAAAACAATATTCCCTCAAAAGCATTCCTTCCAAGACAGTTTCCTTCAGGATAGAGGAAACCTTTCACCAGGAACTATCACAGGCTACGTTTAAAGACAATATTTCCTCGAAGACAGTATTCCTTCAAGTTAGAGAAAATCCTTCTCCAGCAACTATCACTGGCTATACTTAAGGGCTGGCTTTGAATGTCTATAACCCTGAAATGTGCCTTTCAATGAGTGGAGGGTCAAGAAAAAGTCACTAGAATCAAGTAATTGGGCAGCAAAATTAGTCCTAAATAACATCTCAGTGTCGCCACCAACTCCATTAGTTTTAGTGACTACTTAGTTTCGAGACCTTTATAATTTTATGTTGCCCACATGCCTAGGTCAAGGTAACAGGCCTGAGACATCTCATTCCCTTCTATACAAGCATACAATACCACTATACTGCTACAGTAAAAACTAATAGGATGCTTGATCACCCCCGATCTTCGCCTTGCTTCTATTTCACTGATTGGTTCAATGGAAACGGAGCAATAAATTGAGTCTTCTCAATACCTGGGGCAAAGGTCATGCCCTCCATATTTAGCAGATTTAGGTTGTGACCTACATAACAGCCTAAAAATAGTGTCAGCTGACAAGACAGTGCTTTGTTTCGATTTTTTGTTTTTATAACATTGCACTACGACATGGAATTTGTTACCGTTTGTGAAAGATGCCCAAGGAAAATGCCACTATGCGTTCCTTGCCATGGCAAAAAAGTCAGACAAGAGATCTCCAGAAGGTAAAAGTGCTATGTTACATTGTTTTTATTGTGGGTAACTGAGAACACGTTACGTGTTCAAAAGTTAGAAGAAAGGTAAGCGGTTCTTCATTTAAATTAGTCATGTTAGTACATGTTGCTGCATAAGTTCATTATGTTACCAGCCCGCCCACCCCCTCCCCAGTGTATACCCCATTCCAGACTGTTCTATACCCCGTTCTACCTTATAACTTATTACTATTTCTCTCTCCCCTTTCCCCCTTTGTCCCCCATTCTCCTATAGCGACAAATCTGTCATAAACCTGGCCAGTATTTTGCAAATCGTTCTTGAGGCTCAGCATACCAATTAGGGATATTTTAAGGTATGAGTTACACTTTCCAATAACATTTTAATTTTTTTTTAAAACTTTCAAATGCGATTTTCTCGAAATGCACTTTTGGTGAGCTGAGTGATTTGTGAACCAGTTTTGTATTTTTCACCGATTGGTATAAACTTTGGCTGACAACACGTTTGAACAAATAAAAAAGTTCATACGGAAGGAAATTTGTTTATCTTTAGACATTTTTTTTTTTTTTAATGAATTTTCCTGTGATAGAAAGTAGGGGAAAATGACATTCCTCTACATGCAATTTTCAAAACTTCATAACTTAAGAACTGTAGGAGATATCAAAATTCCCGACTGTGTAAATTAGATTAAATAAGACACAAGAGAAGTTTCAAGTAAATCCAGTAAAATTTGGCGAAGCGCTTCTATATTGAATTTGACCCTTTTCGGGGACTCAAAATCCAAGATTGTGGCTCTTCCATGGCAACCATATGACAAACAGATGTTTTCACATTTTTTTTCTACTTATTCAGACGTTCTGAATTCGATTATAATAGTTAAAACTGTCTATTTTTCATGTAACAAATATCATCTTCAGGATCCGACTCCCCCCGCCCCCCCCCACCCCTGCTGTTAGAGACAGTATTCCTTCAGGTTAGGAAAATCTATGAACAGGAACTATTACAGGCTATATTTAAAGACAGTATTACCTCAAAGACAATGTCCCTTCAGGTTAAAGAAAATCCTTCACCAGGAACGATCACAGCCTGTATTTAAAGACGTTATTTCTTCAGTTAAGACAGAACTCCTCACCAGGAACTATCACAGGCTATTTTAAAAGAAAGTATTCCTTCAGGTTCGAGAAAATCCTTCACCAGGAACTATCACAGGCTATAAAGACGTTAGTTCTTCAGTTAAGACAGATCCCTTCACCAGGAACTATCACAGGCTATAGACTCCATCACCAGGGACTACCACAGGCTATAGACCCCATCACCAGGAACTATCACAGGCTATAGACCCCATCACCAGGAACTACTACAGGCTATAGACCCCATCACCAGGAACTATCACAGGCTATAGACCCCATCACCAGGAAATCGTCACCTGTCCGGGCTCGGCACATCGTTCTCCCTGGCATGCACAACAAGCTGCAGTAACGGCACCCAATGACGTGTCGCCTAAAACGGGCAACGACAATCAGAGAAAAACGGTCACTTTCAGACAAAATCATATGATAGACTTTGTAATATATGAACTAAAATGAGGCTTTTTATTATTTACGGGCTAGTGGCCTCTAAACGTTATCAGTAATGATATTCAGTCCTTCCAGTGTTAGCTAATTTTACCATTTAATACAAATCCTTTTATAGATTATAATCTTGATGCCTCTAAGAAAGTCAAATGTGAAAAGAAGAAAAAAATGCCTTGTAGCCTCCCTTTACGTGTGGGAGTTAATACTCTTGGCGTCGCTATCTTAGAAAAAGGCGCCAAACGGCTGAGCGACAGCGATGGGCTAGTTGTACTAGCAGGATTAAAACATTGTAGCTTTGAACTGTTACAAATTTTGTCTGTTTTCTGGTCTTTTGTTTGGTTTGTTTCTGCATGAAATTCCATTTCGTCCTAATGTTGATATGAACATTTTTGTAATGAGTCAAACAATAGAATTCTCAGTCCGCTGGTAAAAACCAAAAACAAAAACAAAAACAAAAAACCAGCTCATTCCACTGTACATCGCCAAACAATTTGGCATAACAGGCTGTTTGATATTAATAAACAGTTGGTTTATTGATATTGTCTATTCATGATAATGTAAAGGATTAAAATGGATAATAATGATTGTGAACTGTCCAAGTTATTACTCAGTGTTTGGTGTTTCCAAAAAACAAAACTTGAAGAGACAAATTCAAGTATGAGGTTAAGTCACATTTTTCTAAACCTCGAGCTGCACACATCAGTGGAAACTAAATTTTTAAAAAGGGCAATCTATTTGTATTAACTTCATCCTACTATCGTTAACCAGCGCTGAGAAAGTTTGGCATGAATGTGGGTCACACCAATGCACGAAAAAGGTTAATATGTCCAAAGTTGTTTCGGCTTTTCTCGAAATGACTCAAATGTGACTTAAGGCTGGACATGAGCCAAACTGTTCAATTAAACAATTCAGCAAATTTCTAGCAAAACTGTTCAATTAAACAATTCAGCAATTTTCTAGCAAAACTGTTCAATTAAACAATTCAGCAATTTTCTAGCAAAACTGTTCAATTAAACAATTCAACAATTTTCTAGCAAAACTGTTCAATTAAACAATTCAGCAATTTTCTAGCAAAACTGTTCAATTAAACAATTCAGCAATTTTCTAGCAAAACTGTTCAATTAAACAATTCAGCAATTTTCTAGCAAAACTGTTCAATTAAACAATTCAGCAATTTTCTAGCAAAACTGTTCAATTAAACAATTCAGCAATTTTCTAGCAAAACTGTTCAATTAAACAATTCAGCAATTTTCTAGCAAAACTGTTCAATTAAACAATTCAGCAATTTTCTAGCAAAACTGTTCAATTAAACAATTCAGCAATTTTCTAGCAAAACTGTTCAATTAAACAATTCAGCAATTTTCTAGCAAAACTGTTCAATTAAACAATTCAGCAATTTTCTAGCAAAACTGTTCAATTAAACAATTCAGCAATTTTCTAGCAAAACTGTTCAATTAAACAATTCAGCAAATTTCTAGCAAAACTGTTCAATTAAACAATTCAGCAATTTTCTAGCAAAACTGTTCAATTAAACAATTCAGCAATTTTCTAGCAAAACTGTTCAATTAAACAATTCAACAATTTTCTAGCAAAACTGTTCAATTAAACAATTCAGCAATTTTCTAGCAAAACTGTTCAATTAAACAATTCAGCAATTTTCTAGCAAAACTGTTCAATTAAACAATTCAGCAATTTTCTAGCAAAACTGTTCAATTAAACAATTCAGCAATTTTCTAGCAAAACTGTTCAATTAAACAATTCAGCAATTTTCTAGCAAAACTGTTCAATTAAACAATTCAGCAATTTTCTAGCAAAACTGTTCAATTAAACAATTCAGCAATTTTCTAGCAAAACTGTTCAATTAAACAATTCAGCAATTTTCTAGCAAAACTGTTCAATTAAACAATTCAGCAATTTTCTAGCAAAACTGTTCAATTAAACAATTCAGCAATTTTCTAGCAAAACTGTTCAATTAAACAATTCAGCAATTTTCTAGCAAAACTGTTCAATTAAACAATTCAGCAATTTTCTAGCAAAACTGTTCAATTAAACAATTCAGCAATTTTCTAGCAAAACTGTTCAATTAAACAATTCAGCAATTTTCTAGCAAAACTGTTCAATTAAACAATTCAGCAATTTTCTAGCAAAACTGTTCAATTAAACAATTCAGCAATTTTCTAGCAAAACTGTTCAATTAAACAATTCAGCAATTTTCTAGCAAAACTGTTCAATTAAACAATTCAGCAATTTTCTAGCAAAACTGTTCAATTAAACAATTCAGCAATTTTCTAGCAAAACTGTTCAATTAAACAATTCAGCAATTTTCTAGCAAAACTGTTCAATTAAACAATTCAGCAATTTTCTAGCAAAACTGTTCAATTAAACAATTCAGCAATTTTCTAGCAAAACTGTTCAATTAAACAATTCAGCAATTTTCTAGCAAAACCGTTCAATTAAACAATTCAGCAATTTTCTAGCAAAACTGTTCAATTAAACAATTCAGCAATTTTCTAGCAAAACTGTTCAATTAAACAATTCAGCAATTTTCTAGCAAAACTGTTCAATTAAACAATTCAGCAATTTTCTAGCAAAACTGTTCAATTAAACAATGCAGCAATTTTCTAGCAAAACTGTTCAATAAACAATTCAGCAATTTTCTAGCAAAACTGTTCAATTAAACAATTCAGCAATTTTCTAGCAAAACTGTTCAATTAAACAATTCAGCAATTTTCTAGCAAAACTGTTCAATTAAACAATTCAGCAATTTTCTAGCAAAACTGTTCAATTAAACAATTCAGCAATTTTCTAGCAAAACTGTTCAATTAAACAATTCAGCAATTTTCTAGCAAAACTGTTCAATTAAACAATTCAGCAATTTTCTAGCAAAACTGTTCAATTAAACAATTCAGCAATTTTCTAGCAAAACTGTTCAATTAAACAATTCAGCAATTTTCTAGCAAAACTGTTCAATTAAACAATTCAGCAATTTTCTAGCAAAACTGTTCAATTAAACAATTCAGCAATTTTCTAGCAAAACTGTTCAATTAAACAATTCAGCAATTTTCTAGCAAAACTGTTCAATTAAACAATTCAGCAATTTTCTAGCAAAACTGTTCAATTAAACAATTCAGCAATTTTCTAGCAAAACTGTTCAATTAAACAATTCAGCAATTTTCTAGCAAAACTGTTCAATTAAACAATTCAGCAATTTTCTAGCAAAACTGTTCAATTAAACAATTCAGCAATTTTCTAGCAAAACTGTTCAATTAAACAATTCAGCAATTTTCTAGCAAAACTGTTCAATTAAACAATTCAGCAATTTTCTAGCAAAACTGTTCAATTAAACAATTCAGCAATTTTCTAGCAAAACTGTTCAATTAAACAATTCAGCAATTTTCTAGGCCATGTGCTGGGACGGGCGTTCCGAACAGATAAATGACGTATAAATGTGGAACTGAGCGACACCTGGTTGTGGAAAGCGAAAGAGGGTAATCGTCTACTCACGGACACAATTTCCTTGTCCATTCTTTTTGTAGCCAGCACAGCACTCACACAGGAATCCACCCAAAATGTTCACACATTCAGCATTTTCACCACAATTGTCGATACCGTAGTCGCATTCGTCGATATCTGTGACAGATCAAAACCCATCATCATCATCATCATAATGGAGTTAGAAGGTGAACATGTCAGCATGTTCTTCATGACCAGGCAATCAAAAAAAACATAAAACTTGGTGTATTGCTTCAATAGTTGTTTTTTTTATTTTAAGTTACACTAATGTACATCTTCGTTTGTGAAAAAAAATTCAGTCGTTAATATAATTTATCTACCATTTTTGGACCGGTCACCTAAAGTGAAGATAAATGTATTCATAGCCGGATGTAGTTGAAAGTAACATGGGAAATTTCATTCTCTGTCTCTCTGAAGGCTAGGGACAAAAGTATTTACAACATTAATCTTATCCTGCCTGGGTTAGGAGCTCATCATAATACAAACATTCTCACAACAAATGAAATCTCTGTCTTCTTCTGGATGTAAATGCAAATGTATTTTTCATGCACGTTATGGAAATCTAATCGAAACTTAAAAATAAATCAAAGTATGACAATAAAGGGCAATTTGAATCAATAATACTTATGTCATGATTTAGGTTAGGCTTGAAGATGCAGTGTGGGGTCACAACGGGTCAATGAGTTCGTTCACCAACCTAGACGTCGCATGGGTGGCCTTGGGCTGGCCTCGTGAACGAAAAGTAACTGAGCAGGGAATTGTTAAGGGGGAGAGTTAATATTTATGAAGCAGTTTTGCAGCCCGTGATTAATACAGTGGAGAGGGTGAGACACGGTATTGTTTTTATTGAGGCGCGTCGCGTTTGGCGGGTAACCTTGTCTGGGTCCGTGCAGACAGTGGAGGAATGAATTAAGAATCGTCTGCAGTATCATCCGACTAATAGAATTGGCGGTTTTAATGTTATTCAAAACTATTTCGAGAGCGGCCTTGGCTTTCGAAGAAGGTCGTTGCCGATATGTAAATTTTGGGATGATCTGGCCAATGAAACTTGGAAGTGATTTGGTCCAGTGTAGAAACCTGGCCGAGGAAATGATTTATTATAAATGGGCCCAAGAGCTAGGTAAGAGCGAGCATGTGCAGAGAGCATTCCACGGTAGTGTTACGGTAGTCTCTTCCGACCTGACGAGGAATAATACATAGATAGACATTTCGTGATATTGTACTTGACGAGGGGGGCTAATGAAAGAGACACATCGGACCATAGCATGCACCAAGCGAGAATTGGATCTCTCTCGGTCATACACTGACCGGGTGTAATGGTATGTTTTTAATTTGATCATATTGTCTACCAGGGGTTCCACCTGAGTTGTAAGACGTGTGTTCCAAGAGCTGCCGCCTGTGCAGAGTCATTTATCATCACAGAACCTTTACAAATTGAAATGAGTGTATCCACGTGAAATGAATTTTAACAGATGTCCATTTATAATTATAGCTCTTGAGTAATTTTGAGAGAAAAAATGTGTTTCTTAAGATTGGTAATGTGTCGGGACCATTCCATTTACTGTACATCAGAACTAGTCCATTTACTGTAGATCAGAACTAGTCCATTTACTGTACATCAGAACTAGGATGTCATAATTCTTATAGGTCCCTGGCAGCGAGTCTCGTAACTTGCAAATAATACTAGATTAGTGAAGCCTATCCACTTAGATTCAGTGAAGTAGAATTTTGAACGAGAAAGTTAGAATTTATCTAATGTGAATTACTTGAGGTTTTCTTCTGCAGTCGAATTAGTATCTTCAGTTGCTATTACATTTATATATTTGAGTTTATATTTCAAGAAATAATATTGTTGAGGCCCTACAGGCCTGACCCAAATTGATAATACATGTACTCTTGTTGACTCAGTGTTTTACTTATGTATGTTTGGTGTGCCCGTCCGAGTGTGAGTTAGCCCCTCCCTTGCAGTTGAGAGTTATATCCTTAGGAACGTTCTGACTCACCTCGTGACAATTTCCTTTCCAATGGTGACATACAATTTTGCATAAACATCGTCATTCACTAGCATCACCAGTTCTGACATATAATGTTTAAGATATGTTTAGTTCTAGACAAGTAAACGAATTAATGAGAATGAAACGTCTAGGACATAAATAATTTATGTGAAAGCTTAAAAAGACAAATAAATTGCACGAAATTTGGCTTCAAACCCGAAGCCCTTTGGCACAACGACAAACACTCTTTACGACTTACAACAACATGTCTTTATGTGGTTTGCACGAGAAAGCAAGAAGCAACCACTTGCAGCCCATAACTTTACCTTTGCAGTTGTCTCCATTGGGCACAAACCCGTCCTCACAAATGCAAGTGTAAGAGCCGTCAGAGTTCAGACAAGTTTGTCCAATCATGTTACAATCGTTAGTTCCTGTGGCGCATTCGTCCACATCTGAAATGCGTGCGGTCAAACATTGTGCCAGAGTGCGTAAAACATTCCATAATACATTTTGTACACCAAGGTTTCATTACATATTCAAAACAACCATTATAGGCCTACTTTAACCATCAGTGGCGGGTCACTGTTTAACAGTCATATTCAACAGCTGATATAAACAAATATTTCCAAAACGTTCTTCTATCGGCATTTCTTTTTCGCTACAAGAAATCCACAAAGTAAATTGTTTTTCAGACTTGGTATAAACATAAATATAGATAGAGAATCTCCAGTCTCCTCTGGTTCAAACATTATTTCATTTTCCCAGCGGCCATTCACAAGTATAAATTTTGAACTTCCCAGATATTCCCTTTGAAATCAAATGCCTGTCAGCATTTGAACACTATTTTAGGCCGAACGCGTGTCCAGGACCCGATCAGCGAGTACAATGTAAACTCTAAATATAAACCTGTACGTGGCTGACCAAATACGGCGCCCCCGGGCCTAAGTACCACCCAGGGCGCCGCTCAGTGTCAAAGTTACTGCAGTGAATCAGTGTTACCCATATCAACCTACCTTCACACTGATTGCAATCTCCGATATAGCCCATGCTGCACACACAAGTACCATTAAAACATTCCATATTGGGTTTATCACATACCACAGTGTGACAGTTATCAGCTGTGGAGATATTTATTCAACACCAGAAAAGAATGATTAAACAACAGTAACACAATTGTAGAGTTTTATAGAGCTGTTGTAAAGATGCTACGCTGCTTCTGTCTCAATCACTGTTTTCCATTGCCCTATTAGGCTTTGTTTTCCATGGGCTTTGACAACACTGAAATATTATCGGGGCCACTTAAACTCCACATATTCACACCTGGGCCAGGTTTATTGGTACAATTCCCATTGTTTTTAATGTTTGGTTTTCGAAGATCCGCAGAGGACTGTAACTGTTGTGTGAAATTGTTATTGTTCTGATTTGTCAGTGGAAAAAGTAATGTTGACCCACGTTTTGTCACAGATGAGATACCAACATAATTTTCACAGGAATGATAGAAGACTGTTTGATATGCCATCTTAAGGCTTTGTCTCTGTTTGATATGCCATCTTAAGGCTTTGTCTCTGTTTGATATGCCATCTTAAGGCTTTGTCTCTGTTTGATATGCCATCTTAAGGCTTTGTCTCTGTTCTTGTGAAAAGAGGGGATAGAACAAACTAGTGGTCGTATGCATGAACTGTACGTAACTTGTTACAAGGTGGTGTAGGCCTTAGGCTTCGGTGCAAAACGCTTCCCGGTATGAACTTTGCATAGGCCTACACCTGCGTGTAAAGGGGTTCATAACTTTGCACTTTTTCCGAGGACGGCTAACTTGATAGAGTGGCGCCAGCAAGAGAGAAAGAAAGAAACTGACTACTTGGAATATTTTAGTCCAACCCGCGGTTTCACGTACCAAGCGGAAAATAATGGATTTTTACTCACTCTCGATCTTGTTATTTTTCCCTAGCCAGGATTGGCCGACACAAATTCTGTGCATGCGCATTGTTAAATTTAGTTACAGCGGTAAGCGGCAACTGGTGCATAGGGAGGGGTAGATGTAACTTTCGAATGTTGTTACAAGTAACACAAGTTTTTTTTTTTTACGCTAGAAATGTTTTTAACGCTTTATGTGAGCCAAAGAATTCCTCCCAAAATGCTCCTTGATAATGGATGGCATTTATATAACGCATATCCATTTTTAAAATGCTCCATGCACTTTACAGAAGCAACATGTCAACTATTCAGTCTGCACCATGTGGTAAAACGGGCAGATTTACATCAAGTTCATGCATACGACCACTGACTTCAGAAAAATTGGATGTTTTACGTTCACATTCCCCACTCTGGTCCATGATAAAACCATCTTTACAGTAACAGCCGGTGACGCCTTCCTCCGTGCGACACTCTTCATTTTCCCCACAGCCACGGGGCCGTGTAGTAGTGATGTTCTGTCCGAAACACTCCACTTCTTGGGAACAGTCAGAGGTCATGATGACATCTCCAGTCTGTTGGTCATTCAGGGACAAAGCATAAACAAAACAAATTTCATTTGTATCAATTTTGATTCTTTCTCTTCAGCCTCTTATAGAATTTCAATTATTATACAACTAGTTATTATTTATTGACTTGCTGTACTTATTTATTCATTGATTTGTTTATTGGCTTATTGTTTTATTTATTGTATTGTTTCGGTATTTTTTCTTACGCGAGGCTTTGCTTACATACAACTTTTTCTTTTTGTCATATTTTGACTTGACGCCAGTCTATGCCTTTTGTCTTACATTGTGTGAAAATAATTATGATAAATGAACAGATATCTGCATAATTTATTAATGGTATAGTGGTTGCAAACAACACAATAATAACTATATCGCAGGTTCTATCCTGAACGCACAAAATATATTCACACAACTGTACAGAACAGTGTGTGTGTTTGTGCGTGTTGTTGTTTTTTTTTGCCAAATATTCCATTTTTTTTCTCATTTATAATTATATTTGTCCCTTACCAATGAACTCGCTGAATCTTTCAAATGTTGTTTCCTAGAACTAGTGAAACCAGCCTTCAAGAATTGTATAAGTTTGTTGGAGTTATTTGGTCAATTCAAGCATCAAATACCAACTTTATAAGGTCACTACTTCCAGTTCGAAACCGCTAAATGGAGCCCAGTAATATCTCCCACGGCAATTTTAGGGTAAGGTAAACATACCATAAATTCTTTCTTACACCGAGGATGTGAGTAAAAATACATTTAAGATCAGGAATATTTTAGGTAAAGCAGTTTTTATTCCTCCTGTGTGAAGTTCTGTGTTTAGGCCTGTGCAGGTTGGTGACAGGGCTAGCGTCGTCACCATCTTAGTTTTAGATCCATAATCATCAACACTTTCTGAAAAACTGGAGATCTTTTAATGTGTAGAATAGGCATAACAAATGCACACTTTGACACTTGTTGAAAATGCGCTGTGGCACTTATCAAGCTATTTCACAGTCCCAATGTATTCTAACTCCTTATCATAATACTAGAGTGGCAAATTTTTAACGACGAATTTTTCAATTGTGCAAAAAATGTTGGGATAAACAAGAACTGAGGTCGCGTTTAGGAAAGGTCAAGCGTTTGCTCCTGAAGAAAAACTAACACCCTGCCTTATGACGCCAGCACAAATAATCAGTGCAAAGAATGACGTACAGCTAGGTATCCGTTCCCGTAGAAACAGCCGCATTCCCTGGGTCTGATGCACTGGTCTCCCTCCATCACTTGACCGGTGCGGCAGAAACAACCTTCGTTACAGGCGGTGACATCATTGCTGGGTCCCACGTCATCAGTCAGACATGTGGGCTGAGTGGCAGGGCCACATTCTTTGTAGATCATGGTTTCAGGACAAATGGTCTCTGTGACAGAACAAGTCAAGTTATCTTTAAGGTTAAAGTTTAAGGTAAAGCAAGGGTCACGTTGTTCTTTCACGAGGGTTTTGAAGGTTTAAGTTCGGAGAAAGCTCTTTGACCCGACAACGGTCACGCTGTGCTAGGAAAAAATGAAACGACAGACATAAAAACAAGTCTATGGCACAGGGCAAAACCTTACCAGACGCCCCCCCCCCCCACACACACACACAGACACAGACACATCAACCACTCACATTCCATGAGGGAAATTTATTTTCCTAGGGCGTTTAAGAGCACATGCATCACACACACACACACACACACACACACACTTCTTACAGATGATTACATGAGCATGACGTCAGAACTCAATCACAGACACTTGAAATAATATGGTATATGGAACCTGAGAGAAATGTCTTTGGCGTTGGCTTCTTTGTCATCTATCGAGAAAGCACAGATCATCCTAATCCAGTGAACGTTCACTTCCTAAGCCTGACATCACTGACAAGACAACAACAATAAAGGCAGACAAAAAAATAACGCAACATGATCAGACAGTGACCAGAGCTGAAACTTCTGGCAATGCCGACCGTAACTGGTAAGAAACTCCTCCGGTGGAGCGAGACAGATGACGATCTTTGGGTGGGAGTGGATTCTCTCATTAGATGTTTCAGCCTTTAACTTCCTGACATCTTCTAGAACCCCGGCCACACCGAATTCATGACTCTCAGTGTTCGTCACCAACCCTCCACTTCCCGCCAGGTATTTCTTGGGGTTTGAAGCGGTACCGCTTTTTTGGTGCAAATGTCTTATCAATTCTACCTATACTGCCACTGTATGATATAATTTTAGGCTGTACGAATTTAGTGTTCATTAGTTTTACACCAAATCCAGCAAGAGGAATTTTTCCGTTGTTGTTGCCATTTTCCTAATGGAATTTCTAATGTTCCCTCCATTTGAATGACTACTATTGTCTCCCAAAGTTACTACAATTGATCAGGTGATAAGTACATGACATGTAGAAGGATTACCGCCAGGTTTTATACAATGAAGCAAAATGTAATTCCACAACTTTAGTTGTCGCCACACAGGGGGTGACTACAACTCGATTCTCCGCCTCCTCAGAGTGGGAAGTTATTTGAGCATATCTGAGCATATTGCATCCAGTTAACTAGAGTATTTTTTTAAACCGAGCACCTAATGCCCAAATGATCTCGTTTTGTTGTTTTTTTCACACTTCCTAAACAATGATTACACAAAATATTTTTTCGTGATTTATGATTTTGCAGTTTTACAAATCATTTTCGGCTGTTTCAGGATGTTTGAATACGGCAATTTTGTATGGTCATTAGAGCGTTGAATTCTATTGGCCACTTGAATCAGTGTTTACCTTCACAGGCCTCAACTTGAGACTTCCAGTCTTTCACGTCAACCTTCTCGTTCATGGAACAGTCCAGACTGAGGATCTCAGCAAATCTGCAGATGCCAGCGTCCAGGTCCCCGTCCACGTGACACAGGTCATACACACAGGACTTGCGGAATTCTTGCCGGTCAAAGGGAGTCTTGACCTTCAGACAGTCCTAGAGGAGATGACCGGACACATTGAATGAAAATCGAGCTATCAGGATTGGAATAAGGCCATCTTAATGTCTTAGGTCTGTGAAAACTGGCCAACCTGATACCCCCCGTCCCCCTCTCATGTCTGGCCAAGGAACTAGTCCGGCTGTCCGAGAACATTAGAGCTGGTTGTAGGTCTTTGTTTAGGGATGTTCCCAACCCTTGGCATTTACACCTCGAGCAAACTGAATAATTCACAACATCAAAAATGAAAAGTCAATACTAACTGAACACATTCAGCATTTTAATATGCAAAGGATAATGTTTGAATCTTTTCCTATCAAAGAAAAGAAGGAGAAGAGGAAAAACCTTGAATGGAGAAATCTGCAGGTCCATGAGTTTGTCACACTCCTGATCAATGACTGCCTGGGGGTAGAAACAGTAGCCACCGCCCCCAATACCTCCTGGCGTACAGTCAATCTCACACTCACTCTCGGTGACGGTCCAGGAAATACCAAACAGATTAAAGTCGTCGGTCTGAGGAGGAAAATGGTGAGAACAAATGTCTTGAGACAAACTTCCACCTGCTGGTTAAGACAAGGGGCCTGGGCGGCACCACAGGGCGGATGCCCCCGGCGTAAGATTTCTAGAGGTGCAATATCTCGACAACAAAAAACAAAAAAAAGTAACAATAAATAAAAAATCGCACTACTTCACTACTTATTGCAAATATCTTAGCCAATTAACCGACGTAAGATTTCTAGAGGTGCAATATCTCGACAACAAAAAACAAAAAAAAGTAACAATAAATAAAAAATCGCACTACTTCACTACTTATTGCAAATATCTTAGCCAATTACTGATCCAAGAAATCATTTCTTACAGCGCCAGTTTCATTGTTATCTTACTTTAGCAACATCGGAATCTGATTGGTCAAAATCAGTTGTTCTTGCTGATATTGTTTTCTTGGTAGGGATACCAATACCTTACAGTATCGTTTAAAAGTGAAGAAATGGCCCAAAAAGGACAGAAAAAAAGGAACTCTTCGAGGAGAAAGACTACAAGATATCTTCAGAGATAGCGAGGCCCTGTCACACAAATGTGAGTGGATCTGGCGAAATCGGGCTTGACGTGTAAGACTAATGGAGAACTGCAACCTACAGCTGGAAGCCAAAAGACCACCCAGGAAACAGGCACGGAGGCAGCTTACTGGGGACCCAGGTCAGGTCAGCCTTCGGGAATCGCCTGCATCACCTGCGGAAGGGACTGCCATGCCAGGATCGCACCGCTGAGTCACACCAGACGCTGCTTTCGACACAACGGACGAGACCAAACTACTGCGCTACCATCGTCTCCCGAGACAGACGGATGCCTACTACATGTATTACCACTCACCGGCACACCAATGTTTTCAGGACATGCAGGTCCTTGTTCCCAGTCATCATCAGGGTTACCATTGAAGTTACCACAAAGTCCACACACGTTATCTCGTGCATTCTTCGGCACGGTTATCTCTATAACATCCTGGAAATCCCAGAGTAGTTCCAGACCGGTTACGGCTTTCAGTTGCTGAAATACATACATCGGCAAACTTAATTTAGTGGCTGAATTACATACATCGGTAAAGTTAATTTAGTTGCTGAATTACATACAATTGGTAAACTTCAATTAAGTTGCTAAAATACATGATAAATATTGGTAAACTGAAGTTGCTGAAATGTATAATATGCATTGGTAAAGAAGTACAAATGTGGCGAATGAAGCAAACACGTTGTATGTTGCAAAGCGCCGCTTTAGGAACCAAACACAGAAAGGCTATAACGAACATCAAACGAACTGAAAACGAAGACGAAATTTCATCATCTTCAGACAATGTTTTTTGTTCGAGAAAAGAAAAAAAAAAAATTACGGCCTGGTCACCACCTCATTTGTGAACATTAAAACGATTATTATTAATGATAAAACGAATGAAACTCTTCAAAGAGTGAAACACAGTACACTATGTAAACATACAGAATACATTGGTAAACTTCATTTTCTTCAATGATAAGGAACTATTTTGTCTTTCAGTCTGCAGCAAATGCTAATTCCCATGACATTTCAGAGCCCGTCTAGCTGGTTCACCGAGCTGAGTGGTGAATTGGGGGGGGGGGGGGGGGGAGGGGTGATTTCCCTTTTTTTGTTGTTGTTGTTGTTGTTGTTTGTTTGTTTTCCTGGTCTTTTGCAAATTGTAAGCCAGTATGAACAATAGAACTGGCCATTTCCTCCTCTTCACCCCACAGATTTTGGCGGCTGTTTCGAGAGTTTAGTGAGTTTAGACGGGATTAGTTTGCATTTTCTTCCATGTGCAGGTACAAGATGGAACTTCAAAATGTTTAGTTCATGATCTTAATACTATGAACGTGGAAAGTCTTCTTTGAAAGTGATGCAGCTCAACTTACCGGTATAGGAAATTTCTATTTGTGTCATGATATTTCGTTGGAGAACTGTTTGATAGTTGCTGGGTGAGATTGTGAAAACCAATGCCATTTGACTGGACAGAAAATTCCAACACAGGCCTTGCATTTTATTGTAGAAAAGTAACTCAAGACTGGAACCTACCACTCGCTGGTTGAAAAGGATCACACTCAGCCGATGTTGGTCATAATATTGTCTGACCAAAATGCCATTTACTAGTATACGCCCTTCTTGCTCCAAGCGAATTTCCAATCCAAAGATTTCTACAATGACAGTCTTGATCCAGGTATAATAGCCTTGGCGCTCAGAGCCTCTCTTCCAGTGCTCCACAAGGACTCTGGAATAAGAAAACAATACATAACAAAGGACAACCTTTTAAAAAGTGAGATAAAGGATCAATCCCTGACAACAGTAGTTAGGATAAATTATAATCAGTTCTATGTTCAACATGGCCGCTGCACATTCGGTGTTGGTTGTCCAGGAACAAGAAGGACAGCATGGCGACAGCTCCAGTACCACCAACGGCCACCAAAACAATCCTTTTTCTTTTTTTTCTTTTGTTTTATGTCCACTCAAATGGCCGCCGCCTTGGCGTTTATTCCAGCACAATTTCTACATGTAGAGATTTGTAGCTCTTCCGCCAGGTGGAGATAAAAATTTGTAGCTCTTCCGACAGATGGAGATAAAGATTTGTAGCTATTCCGCCAAATGGAGATAAAGATTTGTAGCTCTTCCGCCAGATGGAGATAAAGATTTGTAGCTCTTCCACCAGATGGAGATAAAGATTTGTAGCTCTTCCGCCAGATGGAGATAAAGATTTGTAGCTATTCCGCCAGATGGAGATAAAGATTTGTAGCTATTCCACCAGATGGAGATAAAGATTTCTCATAGGTTCTGCAGGCATTCAGTAAATTATATAACAATAATAAAAACAATAATAAAAGTAATAATAATTACAATAATAATAATCTACCTCTACAATACGTAATTCATGCCATAAGTGCTCCACAGTCAGCCTACTACTCACAACCGTTATGCCAAGGAGAGGAGACATTTGGCCTCCAGATCCTTCTATGTTATAAATGAAGTCTAATCCGAATTTTAAAAAATACAAAAAAACATGGTTTTTAAATCCGTAATGTAATGCGCTCTTAATTTCTGTCATTGTCTTATTTGATGTATCATTAATTTATTATTTGTTGCTCCTCTTCTCTGGCTTGACTTATTCACTCCATGCAGGCTGACAACTTCTTTATTTGAACTCACCTGAAGGTTCGGTTTCCCTCGTCTTCACAACCGTCCTGTGACATTACATACACACATTCACCTTGGAAGTGGAGCCAGCGGTTGTCATAACTGATGCAGTGGGGATCGCCAAAACATACACACTCGCCAACAGCTGTGCAAGGGTGAGACAAAAGTCATGGAAATTTCATGAAATCGAGAAAATATGATGTAACGTGGGTTTGCAAATCTCTTTAAATGGTTCCCCTAAGCGCTCAGACTACTATGGTCAGGTTGGTAACCTTCAATAGACCAGTCAAAAGTACTGCAGAGTAATGGTCACAACCTATAGAAACATTACTATTTATAGTGTCACTGGGGCCCCTGGTCAAATAGTATTATTTCCTCAACATCAAAAGGATAACTAATATGATCAGCTGAGTAACCCCTATTACATCACCGAATTTTACACTATGGTGTTTATGCACATTCTTAACCAAATCAAACTATATAAGTATCCTAATATAGAAAACTGTATACTCGAATATTCACAATCTAGGAGTACACGAAATCCTGGATAAAACTAACTATGACCTAACATCGAGACGAATGTATTCATTCCAGTAGGCTCTCAAGGATACACTCCAGGCTCCAACATTATTTCGCAACATCATGGGCCAGAAATTAATGAGGGCATGATTTGTAATTTTCCATGAGTACCTTTGTCTTCCCAGATACTCACGTATGCATGTTCGACCATCTCCTCTGTAACCACGTTTGCACCGACATCTGTATGAGCCGTCCAGGTTCTCACACCTGGCGTTAGGGTCACAGTCATTCAGGGTATCATTAGCACATTCGTTGATATCTGTCGAGAAAATGTAATAATAACGGTAAGTTGCCTTGGTTCAAATCAGTCAACCTTATATTGTGTTGTACAGTCGTTATGTAACTGTAAGTTGCCCGTAGTTCAAACTACACGGCTTCATTGTGTAGTACAGTCGTTAGGTAACGGTAAGTTGCCCTTGATTCAAACGACACGGCTTCATTGTGTTGTGCATTCGCTATGGAACGGTAAGTTGCCCTTAGTTCAAACTATACGGCTTCATTGTGTAGTACAGTCGTTATGGAACGGTAAGTTGCCTTAGTTCAAACTATACGGCTTCATTGTGTTGTACAGTCCTTATGTAACGGTAAGTTCAAATGGGAGAAAGCAACCACTCGTTTGTACGTCTATGCCCTCGCCCATTCCAACCTTTGCCGCGGCACCAAAACAGTTTTGTTCCGTGTAGGGCCAGACAAGAGGTAACATCAAAAAAGCGTAGAGCAAACAATCTAAAGAACCGCAGAAACACGAGCAGAGCTATGCACTGGCAGGAGATATTTTAACCAATTCTGAGTACCCAAGTGTGTTGACCCTGATGTCCTTATCTGAACAGTCGTCAAAGGCACCAGGATAATTGGTTTCTTCAAGGGTTTCTCAAATTCTTATCTTGGCGCAGTTTCAAAGCAAACCGTCGGTTTTCTTCAAACCTTTTATGGGCATATCTGCAGGTAAATTATATTTTGCTAACTACCATAATGGAACGATTTGTGTAATTGAGTAGCCATTATATGTTATGGCGTGCCCTCACTGTTTACATAGCAATACCTGCTCATACAATAACGTCTAGCACGTCAATGTTTTAAGAGGACTCTTTTATTATTTTTTTTAATTTGCCTGGCCACCATCGAGCCCAGTTACGCCTCTGACTATCTGTCTATACCGACTACAATAGAAACCATAATTATGTCAGTCAAGACACTTTGATACACCAGGAATTGTTTACCTTGACACTCAGTTTTGCCAGTCTGTAAGTATCCAGGTTTACAGGTGCAGAAATAGTCTCCAGGTGTGTTGGTACAATCAGCGCTGTAAGGACACGGGCTAAAGGCTTCACATTCATCGTCATCTGCCAACAAATAAAATCCCATCATGTTTTTGTCTTGGTTTTCTCAGATGATTCCAGATTGAAACAGAGAACAAGAAAGTGAATAGTTGCAGACACTGGAATAAAGACATAATTATGGCAAAGAACAGAAATAAATGGTATATCTGGCAGCTGTAGGGGGGGGGGGGCTACCATGGCAATAAATAACATGATCATTCCGTCACAATGGGTTCTGACAGCAGAAATTGTCTGTAAATGAAAATAAATAACTCAAGCTGGCTTTTGATCACTTAGAAGTTTTGCTAAACTAAGTAAAGTGGATTTTTCTTTTTTACTACTAGATGAAGTTCCCGGCGCTATCCGAGATTAAACTGTGAACCCACCTTACCATATCGCTCTCTTTTTGCTCTAGAAAGCTCCCCATAATTATTTTACAGTCTTACTACAGATTTCATGCACAACAGAGCGCACTTATTTCTGGTAGGGAAATGGCCCGCACCGAACTGAACACGTATTAATACATTGTGTCCGGTGCAGTGAGCTTATGACAGGGAGCCAAGACAAAGATCATTGTATTTTACATTTTGAAACTTTTTATTTAAAAATACCAGAAACTTGAATCAACACAGTCGGTCGAAACAAAAGCGGTTGGACTGGATTAGTTGATAATTAGGAAAATTAATTTTACAATTTTTGAAACTGTCATTTAGGCTGTAGAGTCGAGCAAAAAAGGGGGCGAAATTGCACCACAATGAATTACTCCCGCCACTATTTTTTTAATATAATAAGATTTTTTTTTTTCGAAAAGATTAATGCGTACATTGAGCAAATACAAATTTTCAATCCAATAAAAGTTCTCGGCCACGGAAAGCATTACTTATTTCAATAGAACGTGTGTTTCTATCACAAACTATTTGAATTTGAGTAAAATTTGCTGGCTACTTGTTACTAAGATGCGTTTTAAGAAACAGAAAAATTTTGTATACTTAAAAAAAAATAATACCTTCAACTCAAAAGAAAAAAGTATCGCAGTGTCTAGAATAAACTTCCAGCAGTAAGGAATGGCTTCCCTGCTGTTTTTTTTTTAGTAAGGGGGCATGGAGAGGGGGAGGGGGGGGGCATGCTTACCCTAAAAATGGGCGACAAGAAAAAAAAAATCTCACCAACAATTCATTAAATATGCAAACTCTGCCTCATCCCATCTGCTCACTCACCAATGCATTCCCTTCCATTGGCTCTAGCTTGTCTGCTAGCGACGACGACGCCCTTGCCGTTCCATCCAGGTGGACAGACACACCTGTATCCATCATCCATGTCCACACACTTGGCCAGGGGATGACAGTCTTGGAAGCCTAGTGTACATTCATCAAATTCTGCGGATAAGAAGCACAGGGAATTTAGGCTCAAATCTGGTCTTTGATATGAATTAATAGCTGGATGCAATAAATTCAGTGATAACTGCTACTTGACAAACAGACAACAATTCGTCGGTGTAGAACAACATTGCTGTAACCCACAAAGGCAATCAAACTTTCAAAGCCACCTAACGACCATACTGAGGACAGCGACATTGTTACAAGGACATTGGATACTGCGGAAACGATAAAGGGAGGATTCAACAGCAAAATTCAACAGCAACATTTAAGAAATATAAGAAATCTGGCAGTACTCAGTGGGCTCTGTGAACAGTACAGATCGCCGATGGTTAGGTTAGCACCCTGGAACTGTGCGTATCTGCCCAACCACATTTGTGTCAATGGAAGAGCTTCTTTGATGTCAATGATTCCAGCATCTGATCGGAAAGTCTCGTCACCGTAGTCACAGTTACAGCGTCTGCAGTAGAAAACAGACTTGAACTAAATTTTGATTTGAATTGAGTCAACTGAAAATGCTGGACTTTACACCGGCCCAGCTTTAAAAAATTGGGCAAAAAGAAAAGGTTGTATGTTGCGAAACCCTGGGTGAAAAATAAAACCCGAACATGCGTCTTCGAGCTTCCATGCATTTGGCGGACGGACGTGCTTTGGTGCTGCTAACGAAGCAAGAACTCGCAGCTAAGTAAACTGTTTCACTTCATTTCTGTGCGTTTCCTGTTGAAGTCTTTTATTGTTCGATTTTTTTTCACTTGACAAAGGCGAAAGCCGAAAATTTTGTGTATTTTCTGTCTTCTCTTTAGTTTGCTTTGTATTGCTTGGGTTTTATTTCTCACGCAGGGTTTTGCAACGTACCTTTTCTTTTTGCCCAATGTTAACTTTGCTTATAGCCCTGCTGCGACCCCACAGTTTTTCTGTGGTTTTTATGATATTTCGTGAATCAGTTTTAAGTCAAGTAAGTGGGGAAAAAAGACTCTTTTCTTGGCTAAATAACTTAAAGTGTAATTATTGTGTGGGTGTATCATGTACACACGCTGAAATACCATGTAAGAAACTTGTTTAACCTAAAGGCGTTGATGGTGTGTGACAATCTTTGAACATGTTGTTTAACCTAAAGGCGTTGATGGTGTGTGACAATCTTTGAACATGTTGTTTAACCTAAAGGCGTTGATGGTGTGTGACAATCTTTGAACATGTCGGCAAATGTTTGAGTGTGTGAAACTGCCGCCATGTAACTTCTGCTAGTATTTCTTGGGCTACTTGCAACTGTGCGATTTCGATACTCATGTTAACATGACTGTTACGCAGATACGCTGCAGAAGGCCTAATTATCAGTTATATGCCAGCAAGTCATGTCGGAAAGGCCCGAGTCCTGACAGAGGTATCTCCCCAGGCGCCGACTTAACTTTAACCGGTTCTTTTGGTGGTTCTAGGTGAAAGGCAATAACAGACGGCAGACGACAGCAGGTATCGATGCCAGACCGTTTTGCGACAGCATGAATGTATTTCAACAATAACATCAGAGAGAGAGAGAGAGAGGGAGAGAGAGAGAGAGAGTGGGGGAGGGAGAGAGAGAGAGAGAGAGACAGAGAGAGAGAGGGTGGGGGAGGGAGAGAAAGAGAGAGAGAGAGAGAGAGAGACAGAGAGAGAGGGTGGGGGAGGGAGAGAAAGAGAGAGAGAGAGAGACAGAGAGAGAGAGGGTGGGGGGGGGGAGAGAAAGAGAGAGAGAGAGAGTAACAGAAAGAGAGAGCAACACACGCACACCCACACAGAGGAGAGAGAGAGAGAGAGAATGCAGGGAGAAGGAGATCGAGAGAGAGAGAGAATGCAGGGAGAAGGAGATCCAGAGAGAGAGAGAATGCAGGGAGAAGGAGATCGAGAGAGAGAGAGAATGCAGGGAGAAGGAGATCCAGAGAGAGAGAGAATGCAGGGAGAAGGAGATCGAGAGAGAGAGAGAGAATGCAGGGAGAAGGAGATCGAGAGAGAGAGAGAATGCAGGGAGAAGGAGATCGAGAGAGAGAGAGAATGCAGGGAGAAGGAGATCGAGAGAGAGAGAGAGAGAATGCAGGGAGAAGGAGATCGAGAGAGAGAGAGAGAGAAAGCAGGGAGAAGGAGATCGAGAGAGAGAGAGAGAATGCAGGGAGAAGGAGATCGAGAGAGAGAGAGAGAATGCAGGGAGAAGGAGATTGAGAGAGAGAGAGAGAAATAGGGGCAAAGACGGGACCTAATTATGCATGTATGTCCGGTACCGCTACCTAAAGTAACCAGAACTTGGAAAGAATGGAAGATAAACAGAATCTCATAAAAAGACGCACTAAACGCACCGAACGGGCTAGATTATTATAAAACTCAATAATATCTGTGTAACGTACCATTACGTTAGGGCACTTAAAGGCCCACAAGTCCAATTCTGCTCAATCTGAGTGAATGAAAGTGAAGTGAAATGGCAATGACTAACCTCGTTCTCTGTCCCGATGCGGAGTCCAGTCCTCCACACGATTTGTCCTCACCGCAGGCACAGACTCCACCACGGCCGTCATCCACTGGACCGCCACCTCCCCAGAATACTCGCTTGACCCTGGAGCCACCACCCAAAAAGTAGGCACCTTCACCTAGAAACTGGAAGGTGAAAGTAAAACATATTAGAGCTTGCTTGTCTAGACTTTGAATGCCTTTCTTAACACCTTTCCGAGCATTTTAGAAGTCCGACTTCTGACAATGTTGTTTCCTGAATGCATTTTAGTCCAAAGAACCACAAGTCAACTAATTCAACTTACTTAATGACACGTTTTCCATAACCCGCGTGAATTCCAGTAAACTGTACAATTTGTGCATGGCCGACTGAAGGGAAATTTGCTCCCAATGATATGCAAACTACATGGCCAGGGCCCTCGTGCCGTATGCTAGAGTTGTTAACTCAGTTGTTTTTCCCCAAACTGAGGTAGAAATTTGGCGTGCCTGTAGCCGCTGACACCCCGCAGGTTGTCTGGTAAGTTAGAGGCTACGGTACATTTTGAAAACTAAGAGTTAAATAACTTGTTTTTAACAGTAGAACTATAACGTCTGATATAGAAAGTCTTGATGTTTTCTTCTCCTGGAAAAATTATGAAAATCAAGATACGATAGTTTACCGCCCGGCCTTTCATGGTGTATTCTTGTATAAGGGTAGCCACACAAAAGCCACCGAATTCGGTCACCGAGCCACTAGGCGCTTTAGGTGAGAAGAATTGCAATACATAAACGGACCGAATCTAGGTGGGCTCCATGTGCAGTTGTTGAAATTATATAGTGCAATTCTTCTCACCTAAAGCGCCTAGTGGCTCGGTGACCGGATTCGGTGGCCTTTGTGTGGCTGCCCTAATGTACTTTGTACTTACTGTGGTGGCGAAACAGTCAAATTTGACTCCTTGGTAGCAATAGGCCGACTGCTGTACCAGAGCAACAATCTGTTCTTCAGTGGGACCGTGGTAAGGGATATCCGTGGATTCTCCTGGTCTGTGTTCCAATGGGTTGTCGGTCGGGAAATTGGGCTTGATCACAGTGACACCTGGTGGGAGGTATGGATGGAAGTCATAGAAGCCATTCTAAACATAAGATCTAGATTTTAACTTTTTTGTTTTGTTTTGTTCATTTTGCACTTTCGATCAAAGGAGACACGACAAAGTTGGGAAATGAAAAACGAAAAGCCGTTTGTTGTTGTTGTTCTTGTGTTGTTTTCCTTGTTGTTGGTTATTCTTTTTGTGGGGGAGGAGGGGGCGGGGCGGGGGGGGGGGGGGGAGGGGGTTCTCCTTACGCCTTGTATGTTTTGGACAGTATAAAAGTGCATTAAGTACAATAAAGAGAGAGAGCGAGAAAGGAGAGAGAGAGCGAGCGAGAGAGAAAGAGAGAGAGAGAGAGCGAGCGAGAGAGAGAGCAAGCGAGAGAGAGAGAGAAAGCGATAGAGAGAGAGAGAGCGAGAGAGAGACACACAGAGAGAGAGAGAGAGAGACACAGAGAGAGAGAGAGCGAGAGAGAGAGAGAGAGACACAGAGAGAGAGAGCGAGAGAGAGAGAGAGAGAGAGAGAGACAGAGAGAGAGAGAGAGAGAGAGAGAGAGACAGAGAGAGAGAGAGAGAGAGAGAGGTTAATTACTAGTTCATTGTAAAGAGCTTTGGGTCAACCGTGGAGAGGCAGGCACTTAATACAGGCTCTCCCTTAATCATTATTATTGATATGTTTGTATTTCCAAAAGCTTAAACTCTATGAGATGATGGAGAAAGTCAGACCTACCATTTCCTGGGCTAAGTTCAAAGTCACATCTGACCATAAAAGGAGCCACATTGTCTGGATCTGGGCTGATCAAGTACTCACTGCTGTAGGCGTAATCGATTCCATATTGACTTTTGAGTTCAAATGCCTCAGCACAATCTTTGGGTGGATCTGCGTGTAAGAGAAATATGAACATCTGAAGGATCAATTTCTAACCATTGTAACAACCACTACAATAACAATATTAATCGAATTTTTTACTGATTTTCTTCCTTTCTGTGTTACCAGTTACCAGTTACCAGTTGCCAGTTACCAGTTACCAGTTGCCAGTTGCCAGTTACCAATTACCAGCTACCAGTTACCAGCTGCCAGTTGCCAGTTGCCAGTTACCAGTTACCAGTTGCCAGTTACCAGTTACCAGTTACCAGTTACCAGTTGCCAGTTACCAGTGCTTGTTCTGCATTTGTTTCCAATTTCCCAGATGGAACTTCAGATTTGAAAGCCAAAACTGTCACAATAAAACGTTCATTTTCTATTCATATTTATACCAATCAAATGATGGTAAACATCCCCTGTTCCATGAGATGATTGGATCACAAGATGTGGACGGAGCCAAACACAGAGAAAGATACAAGAAATCATTCCTGCCATCTGAAATCCACCTCAGTAACGTCTCCTGAACACGTATGCCATGATCTTCATACTTAACATGTAGTCTCTCCTGTAAATTCAGGGAGTGCCCGCCCCGCAAAGATGTGTAGGCGTCCTGTGTGTGTTAACTGTGTATGTGGTTATGATTATGTTGTCCAACCAAATTGCCAGTCTCTGGATAAATAAAATCTCGCCTTATCGTATGTTATCTTATCTTATCTTAGTTTTCTGATATTTGTCTTAATTGTGCCCAAGAGAATTTCGATGTCTCAAATTAAAAAACGCAAAACTTGATTCATTTTACTTACCCACAGGTTTTGAGCTACACCGGACATTGGTCACACTGGCAGTGGCGAAAGATACATCAATCTGACCACCCACATAGAAGCCTGTGATTGGCAAAGCGTCCTGTAGAATACAGGAAACCAAACTGACTTACCAATATTTTTGTTAAAAACATGTGGTCAACGATAAGGTGAAACAACATAATAAAAACCCTTTGATTAACTGAATGTGAGTTTGAATTTGGAGAAAGCCAAGACGGTAAGTCCTTTACGCGCTCATTACGCGTTCTCAATTTCCAACAGATGTGCAGAACGAGGCCATGCGTTTATGTGTAGCGGGAGCGGAGTGAAAGGGAGGGTCACGTGGTCATTGTGTGTTTATTTTTCCAATGCTTTCAAGTCACTTACAAAGCAAAATGGAGGAAGAGAGTAGAGTGGACTATCTGGATAGACCAAACATTTTCCTCTGACCTGATTGGTGACAGCTCCCTGGTCCACCCCCATACGTCCAAGGGCATCACAGTTACAGTTGTAGGCAGAAGAGACGCAGGTACCTGTCTGTCCACAGGCACAGCCAGGGAACTCCGTTTCTGGACCTGTCAGCAAAGTCACAATAGCTTTTACAATCTTGTAGAAAATGCACCGGCAATCATGAGGGTACAGACAGATCATGAAAAAGTAATTATGATGAATGAATTTAAGAAGTAATGAGAAGGAAAGAAAAAAAAAAAAGAGAGAGAGAGAGAGAGAGAGAGAGGGGGGGGGGGGAGCATTTGAGCGTAAGGGAAAACATGGGAAGAAATGACAATAAGGAAACGACAGAGAACATACACATAAAGGCCAGGTAAAAAAATGTTTGGGCCTGAGAAAGTATGAGAAAGTGAAAGTTCTAGAGATAAAGAAACGGGCGATAAAGAATACAACATAACTGGCACAGACCTGCACCAAAACTCTTTGACTGACCACCGTTGTAGAGAGTGTAGTATGAGGACGGTGGCTCTCGAGACACCAGTGGTGAATATCTACATTCAAACTTGACACCCTGAAATAAACACACAAACATAAACTTACTGCAGAAAGAACTATAGCACTGTTCACACCCCCCCCCCCCCCCGATTTTTCTCTGATCAACAAGTCTTTTCTGTGTAACTCAGTGTATATCCCATAAATAACTAAACTTCAACTTTCTCTCTAATTTCCCGTTAAGGGGCAGCGTAGAAAGCACCAGCAACCAGCTCTTCTTCCCGGTCACTCACAGCCCCAAGTGTGACATAATGTGGCAGACAGTTCCCTGCCCAGATTGGACTTATCAGACATTTTAGAAGACACTCCGCAAACCAATAGAAGATGAACTCATGGTCATCACCGAGAACGATGGACGAACGTCATTAATCCATTAATAGTAAATTATGTTGTTGAACATTTTCTTATTTCTGTGAGCCTCACATGAACAGTCAAATAGATAACATTATGGCTCACGTCCACGACTATTCAGTATCTATCTGTTCGTTCATCTGGTCATCATGAGGCCAGACAGTATTTGGTGTGTCAGACAAGCAGCCAGTATGTATATAGGAACTTACCTGCCAACAGAACTCTGATATTTGTGACAAGGCATCTATCTGTTCAGGTGTTGCGCCAAGGTATTCTACAGGTGCGTAAAAATTGGCAGGGTCATTAGCGTTGGTTACTACGACATTTGTGACAAATTCTCCGGTGACTGGGATCTGTAAGAGTTCGATACATTAAGAAATACCTCTGACGTAGCCCTCGACTAGTAGCATACTAAAGGAAGTTACATTTAGTACGTGTGCAGACTCTATAGTGTCGTCCTGCTGTAGTTCTAAGTATCATAGTTGCCGTAGAGAGACATCAACCGCGACCGACCCCAGATTTTTTTTTTTTCAGATGGAGTCTATGCAGCGCAAGTAAATACTTAGCTTTGTTTAATGCAATGGTTTTATAAGAAAACTAACAGGTAACTATTCCTTTTTCCCACAGATATGTCCAAATCTTTGAGTACCTTTGTACCTGCATGATTATGGCTTATCATTATTATTCATACAGTTCATCCATCAAAACATCTACGGCTGAGCTATCTACCTATATCTACATTGTCCGTCGGTCTACGGATCTACCTACTTGCCCACCTATCTGCTTGCATGATTTCCTGACTGAACTCGTACATCTTGACGATTTTTTAGTATGTTGTCTGTCCAGCATTAACACTAGCCTTAAAGATCTAGGCGGGTTGAAGCCCTAGACACACCGCTGTTTAAAATGCAAAAAAAGATCTCGTCACTATTTGGTTTCACTCTGGCTTTCCTGACAAAATAGTGAAATTTAGAATTTAAAAAAAACAACAGTCTTACTTCTGTAACACCATTGGAATTCTCCTGGTCAAATTCACACAAAACTGCAAAAGGATCAATAGGACCAACTCCATCAGGATCGATCACGTAGTTATTACCGCCAAAGAATCCCACATATCTGTTGTCGCCGTCCAAAATATGCTGGCAGCTTTGCTTGATGTCTGTTGAAAAGTTTACGTTTATTCCGATATTTGACTGCGTTCACAATTTATTGGTATGCATCCCTAGTCAGTGATGGGTATTTCCTGGAAGTTGGCATACAGTAAATGTTTGCTTAAGCAGTAACTTTCCTTATTGGGTCTCTCTCTCTCTCTCTCTCTCTCTCTCTCTCTCTCTCTCTCTCTCTCTCCTCTCTCTCTCTCTCTCTCTCTCTCTCTTTCTCTCTCTCTTTCTCTCTCTCTCTCTCTCTTTCTCTCTCTCTGTTTCTCTCTCTCTCTCTCTCTCTTTCTCTCTCTCTCTCTCTCTCTCTCTTTCTCTCTCTCTCTCTCTCTCTCTCTCTCTTCCTCCCTCAACTTTGGCCTTCCTAAGGATTTTTAAACAATTCCTCCAGTTTTCTTCTAATACTGCATTCCGATAATTAAATCGTGCTACAAACATCTCACATCAAAGCCCAGATAATTTCCCAAATGGGATTAAAGAGTTATACAAATACAAATAATGAGGACGTGCACAATACCACAGCCACGGTTAATGAATCGTAAACACAAACACAAACACAAACACAAACACAAACACAAACACAAACACAAACACAAACAAAAACATACTCATCTTGTGAAGGAGGAAAAGAAGACACACAGCAACATACAAACACAATGAACAGATAGGAAAAAACGCATTTCAGTTTGTCCAAAAAGTGAAAGATAAAGAAAGAGAGAGAGAGAGAAAGAGAGAGAGAGAGGTAGAGGGAGAGGGAGAGAGATAGAAAGAGTAAAGGAATAATTTAAAGAGTATTGTTTAAAAAAATGATTCTAAACGTTTTTCATGCCACCCCCCACCCCCCCCCCCCGCACCATCCATTAGGCCCCAACTGCCCTCCTCCAGCCCCCAACCAAATCTCTGTCAAAAGCCACCAGAGAAATGTTACAGGAAGACACGGCTACACACAAATTATCATGTTTAGTTTTTCAAAGCCTCATGAATGGCAACGATTATCTAGTATAAAACAAAAACCATCTCTAGATCCAATACACAAAAATAGCTCGGTTTTTCGTTCATAAACCCCAGTGTGCAGGTTTTGCTGAACAAGTCAATGGCTGTCATGTACTGGCCCCCAAATCGTCCTCCAAGTTCAGTTTTAGCCTCCCCTTCGTTATTGATACCACCCCCCCCCTCCTCCTTATCAGCGTTTTCTTCGTTTGCCCCCCCCCCCAGGTCAAAATCAGCCCCCGGGGGAGGAAGGGGGCGATATAACCCACGTTGAGAATCACTGTTGTAAACGAGCTGATTGTCACGAGTGGAGTGAGCGAGATTCAAGGATTACGGGGGCATGGAAGTGAGAGATTGACTCACGGGATAGTGAGGCTGCTCATCTATATTGACTTCTGTTAGTTAACGTTAAAGCGTGAAATGTTGTGAATTGGGGGGTCGGCATGAGGCGAGAGCGCTGTACTGACAATGACTGCAAGTTAAGGAGTCCCAGGGGACAGACGTGAGATCAGAGCAGTCGGGAGATTGTTGTGTGTTTTCCAGTGATGACTGGTGCCGGGGTCGGGCAGAGAAGCCACCCGCGGTAAGCGAACTAGCACAGGGGATAGGCCAGCATAGGGCCGAAGGCTACGCATAGGCCAGTGGAGTGAAGCTGTCGAGCAGGACAGGAGGGGCGCATGAGTCGTGGCAGTCTGGCCACAGACAGGGATGTGTATAGAATTGTTAATGTGCTCTAAGATGTACTACATGTGATAGTGATATACGACTGTGCTATTGTGAGATTAATGTGAATGGAACTATTAACGTGCTCTTGCCATGTTGAGGAGCTCTTGGAATGCTCAGGTGTTATTGCCATAGGAATGTGTTATTAAGACATTGAGTGGAGAGGCTGAAGCCGACGGGTATTTAAAAGTAACTACCGGGTTGTGGACCCGAGGAAGAGTGCTTGAGGGAAAGAAGGCCGTTGGACGGCAGTTGATTAGAATAATATAATGTATGTAATTGCACTGTTATCTTTATCTTTATGTGTAATAAATGTGTGAGTCTGATGGGTTGTTCTGTTAAGTGTTATACGTGTTCGTTCGTGATTGTTGTCTTGTTATAATTTATTACATCTCCCAGTCTGGGATTTGTGACACTGGGGGCTCGTCCGTTGTGGTTGTCTTTTGTTCGTGGGATGAATGGAAATTTCATGATGGTATAATTTATGTATATTTATGAATATGTATTGATGCATGTATTTGATGCATGTATTGTCATGAATAGTTACTAATGTGTAAGTAAATTTTCAGAGAGACAGTGTGTGTGCCAGCCTGAGAAGTCAAGCGGCCAGAGCTCCGATTAAGGGGAGGAGTTAGACTCAAACGTTGAAAGTTAAGTGAAACTGAAATTTTGTGCCCTGGATTGAGGGCTGTCTTTTCATCTGTCTTTTTCCCTGTTTTTGCTGTTTTTGTTGTAATTGATTATACGGGCGGTGGCGCGGGTTTGCTGTGGTGAACTTGGTTTATCCTCTTCGGGAGGTGGGCTAAACTTGGAACCACGTTCATGACAGTGAACAGTTCTGTAGGGCTTTGTTATTGTTTAGTTGTAGCGTCGATATCTTCTCTGTTTCTGCAGGAAGACGTATTCTCTTGTCCCCTCTCTGACCTATCTGTAGATACGTTCTTTTTTTCAGACTCTGTTCTTGTTCGTACCTTGTAGTGTAATCGGTGTAGTTAGGTTGCATTTTTTTTCCCATTATAGCTTGTTTTTAGAAGCTTTGTCCTAGTCTGGTTCGTTGTCCTTGATGTCTTTGTGGTCCTTCTTCTGAATTTCTTCATTTTTGTCTTTTCTATTCTCTTTTGTTATTTAATAGTGCTATACATTTTATGAACATAGAATTAGTTAGAGAGAGTATGCTATAAAATGTTCAGTGAGGTGTGTTTCTGAATTGCATTTGGATAGTGCTTGTTATTGTAGTAGCATAATTTCAGGTCTCGGGATACGTCGGTTATAATAAGCTTATAGTAAGTACATAGATAGTTATTGCATTTCATATTGTATAATAATAAATCCATGAAATGGCGGATCTCCGTGAGCTCATGAAAATGGGTACGGAACTTGGCCTTGAAGGCGTAGAGCTACGCGGCTGGATTAAAGAGCAGCAGGCGGAATTGCGCGAGGAGCGTGCTAAAGATAGAGAGCGAGAAAAAGAGGCTCAAGAGCGGCAACAGGAAAGAGAGGCTAAGGATAAGGAGCAGGAAAGAGAGGCTAAGGATAAGGAGCAGGAAAGGGAGTTAAAGTTAAGGAGATAGAAGCTCAAGAACGGGAGATAGAGGCGCGAGTAAGAATCGCAGAATTAGAAATCAAGAAGAATGCGCCAACGGAAACAATTGAGCGGCAGGGGCAAAACAAAAGTGGTGTTAGAATTAAGCTGCCGACGTTCGACGACCGGAAGGACGATAAAGACGCCTTCCTTTACAGGTTCGAGCTAAATGCACAACTGCAATGGGGGGAGAATAAGCAATTATGGTCCACGTACCTGGCATCCTTATTGCAGGGGCGAGCGTTAACCTACTTTAAAGAGTTACAGCGCGAAGACGTGCATGATTACGATAAGCTGAAGTCTTTGCTGCTTCGCCGATTTGCGCGTACGGAGGAATATTTCCGTGAGCAGTTTAGGCGAGCACGTGCAGATACCAGGGAGGACTTTGCTGCCTTCGTCGCGAGACTGACATAGTATTTTACGAACTGGTTGGACTTGTCCCATGTTGGCGCAGATTTTGCTAAATTGAAAGACCTAATGATCCGTGACCAGCTGTACGCGTCGTGCCATAAAGATTTAGTGGCTTTTCTAAAAGAAAACGAACCCGCGACGGTGCAGGAGGCGTCAAAGTTGGCGGAAGCATATCGTACGGCACATCCGTCCAAACCAGTCGCGAGGGCGTACGTACAGGATGCTGGTTACGTCGCCGTGGTTGAGGGGTCACCGACAGGACAGAGAGACAGGTCACGTCAGCGTGGTGCCTATAATGGGCAAGCCCAGGTTCAACGTAGGGGGTATTATCAATCACCTGCATATGGAGCCGCTAAGTTGACCGAGCAGGAGGGCTGGGTCGCGGAGATGGCCGAGGGCGGTTTGTAACCTTTGCCGATCATCGACGGCATAGGGACTTTAGTTCCGGTCGCGATGGGTCACGGGGACCCAGGTCTAGCGGAACACAGGGAGCGGAATGTTGGACTTGCGGACTCGTAGGTCATTTTTCACGGGATTGTAGGACCGCGAATTGTTGGAACTGCGGAAGAGCAGGTCACATCAGGGTAAATTGTCCTGCAGGTAGGACAGCGGCGAACGTGGATGGCAATCACGGTAGCTCCACTCCATGTTCCCCTAATAAATTTCATCATGCGGCCGCGTGTATTATATCGGACAACGGAGGCGGACATTATTCTAAGTGTCCTAGTTGTGAGAAATTGTTATCTTCTGGTGTTTTACCTTGTGGGAGAAAGATTCCCGTTATAAATTCATGTCATACAGGAGGTGGTCTTAGGGTTTATCCGGGGTTTGTTGGGGACGAACCGGTCTCGGTTTTACGGGATACAGGATCTACCGTTGTGGGGGTGCATAGAGACTGCATTCGGGATTCGCAGCTTACAGGTAAAACTGTCCCGTGCATTCAATTTTCAGGGGCCATTGAGAAATTACCATTGGCAAAGATAGTGATTGATACGCCTTTCCTTAGCGGGGAAGTCGAAGCAGCCGTTGGTTTTTTTCCAGGCGCCCAGCTCATCATTGGTAATGTGTCTCGGGTAGTTTCCCCTTCCGAAGAGAATGTGCAGGCATGGTCACAATCAAAAGGTATTGACTTTTGTGCCGCAGACGAGACACGTCGACAGGTAGGTGATAGGAGTAAGATTAGACCTTTCGCAACGCCAGCGGTCAACCTGGATATCACACCAGAGCGCTTGGCGAGATTGCAAAAGGAGGATCCATCATTGAGTCCATGTTTTGGGGAAGCGCGAACAGAGAAAACGAGGAAATATAAGAACGGTTCATCTTCCTTTATCCAGGCGGGCATTCTGTTCCGAAAGTATGTCACGGTGGCTTCCATTTTAAAGCAGGTCGTTGTGCCAGCGTTGCTAATTGCAACAGTATTGCATTTGGCACATGATGTCCCATTAGCGGGTCATATGGGGATAGCTAGAACCAAAGAAAGGGTTCTTAAGAATTTTTATTGGCCATCCGTCCACAGAGATGTACGATTGTATTGTAAGACGTGCAGTGCGTGCCAAAAGACGACGCATAAGGGACGTACACCCCAGGCTCCTCTTCAAAAGATCCCCACGGTTTCGGAGCCGTTTAAAAAGGTTTCGATAGACCTTGTTGGGCCCATTCACTCAGCTACCGATAGGGGAAATCGATTTTTCTTAACGGTCATATGTAATGGTACAAGATGGCCAGAGGCGGTTCCTCTTCGGACCATTACGTCGGAGGCAGTCGCGGAAGCGTTGTTTGGAATTTTCGCTAGGGTAGGAATACCAGAACAAATTTTGTCTGATAGGGGCGCGCAATTTACTTCGGAGATGATGAAGGAATTGTTTCGCTTATTTAGCATACAGCCCATCACTACCACCCCATATCACCCGCAGGCTAACAGCATGTGCGAGAGATTGAACTCGACGCTAAAGTCGATGCTGCGTAAGGTAGCTGCTGATCGCCCTAAAGATTGGGATAGATATATCCCTGCAGTATTATTCGCGTATAGGGAGGTACGGCAGGAGTCAACGGGATTCTCTCCGTCTGAAATGTTGTATGGTCGTAGTCCTAGGGGTCCAACCGATGTTCTTCGGGACATGATGACGTCGCCATCATCAGGAGACGATGAGCAAATTTCAGTGTTTCAGTACCTGGTTGATTTAAGAGAGAGATTATCTTCAGCGCGCACTATGGCAGAAGACGCTTCTAGTACCGCTTCAAAAAGAGCAAAAAACTATAAAGATAGAGGATCCAAACTGAGAATTTTTAAGCCAGGAGACAAGGTTCTATTGTTATTGCCTACGGATCATAATAAGTTATTGATGACATGGAAAGGTCCTTATGCTATTGAGCGAGTTGTTTCGAAGGTATATTACGCTATCCAGATTGATGGATCAAATAAGGTATTCCATGTTAATATGCTACAGAGATTTTATGAAAGACCAGAGTATCTGTGTGCACAGACGAAACCAGAGGAGAGTGTCTTCTCTATTTTCTTCTGCGGGGGTCGTAGACCAGTTAGACAGTGACGTAAGCGACACCGAGGCGCAGGAAGAGGTACAAATTCAATTGCCGGAGTTAACTCCAACACAAGGTTACAGGGACGTAAAATTTAACCCTGACCTTACGAGTTCTATGAGTAGGGAACTTAAGACCCTGTTGTCGTCATTCCCAGATGTTATTACAGATTTGCCGGGTCGCACTACGGTGATCCAGCACCAAATAAAGTTGACTTCGGATAAGCCAGTATCTCTTAGACCTTATCCGCTGCCTTTTTCTTCCAGAGATAGAGTTATACAAGAAGTGGAGTCAATGTTGAAGTTAGATGTGATAGAACCGTCAACATCACAGTATTCATCACCCATCGTCCTCGTGAAAAAACTTGATCGATCGGTGCGGTTCTGTATTGATTTTCGAAAATTGAACACTATTACGGTAGGCGATAGGGAGCCTATTCCATTTCAAGAGGAACTAATAGCTTCATTGGCTGGTTCCACGTGGTTTTCCAAGATAGATTTAACGAAAGGTTATCGGGAAATTCCTCTGGCTCAGGAGTCTAAACAATACACGGCTTTCCAGACGCCCATTGGATTATTCCAATTTAAGGTCATGCCATTTGGGTTGGTAAACGCGCCAGCGACGTTTGCAAGATTAATGAGACTGGTATTAAAGGACATACCTAATGTCGTGTCATTCTTTGACGATATAGCGTGTCATACGTCGTCATGGTCTGATCATATTCAGACACTAACAGTAATTTTTCAACGATTGCGTCATTTTGGGTTAACTGCTAAACCCGCAAAGATGTATTTGGCATGTCCAGAAATAGTATTCTTAGGACATATCGTGGGTAGAGGTGTTCAGAGACCTGAAGTAACAAAAATTGAGAAATTAGTAGGGTTGCAAATCCCTAAACAAAGAAACAAGTCAGAAGCTTAGTGGGAATTTTAAATTATTACAGGAAGTTCATTCCAAATTTTTCCTCCTTGTCATCTTCTCTTACTGACCTTACTAAGAAGGGACAACCCGATAAGGTCCAGTGGACGTCTGTTTGTCAGACAGCATTTGATAAATTGGTGACAGCATTATCATCGTCACCCATTCTAATATTACCCGATTTTCGATCTAAATTTATCCTCAGAACAGATGCGTCGGACTCTGGTGTCGGCGCTTGTCTTCTACAGGAGAAGAACGAATGTTTCCATCCTGTATGTTATGTCATTAGGAAGTTATTGCAGAGAGAAAGAAAGTATTCTGTGATAGAGCGGGAGTGTCTTGCCATTGTGTGGTCCGTCCAAAAATTAGGACGTTATCTGATGGGTCGAGAATTCTGTATCCAGACGGACCACAAGCCACTAACGTTTTTGTCTAAGAATCGTTCATCCAGCCCTCGCTTATCTAGATGAGCATTGGCTTTACAGCCGTATACGTTCGTCATTCAACCGATTCCAGGAACCAGCAATCATATCGCCGACTACCTTAGTCGAGCCTAGGGGAAGAGTTCAGGAGCTTATACATCGGAGGACAGGAACATTCGACAGACAGAACAACGAAGAGTCGCAGATTGTGCACAATTGGAAACGTATATCAGCAGAAATTGGGAAACATATGAACATTGATAGTGGTCTGTGTGAACGTTTTTGCGATAATAAAATATTGACATTATAAATATTATATGAGGAATGGTTGATAGGTTGAGTGATTTTGATTCGGTATTAGGTATTATGTTTTAGTTAGGTATTGATGATGTGATACATATATGCATAGTGCAGGGCAAATTGCATTAATTTTTTGGGGGTGGGGGATGATGTCACGAGTGGAGTGAGCGAGATTCAAGGATTACGGGGGCATGGAAGTGAGGGATTGACTCACGCGATAGTGAGGCTGCTCACCTATATTGACTTCTGTTAGTTAACGTTAAAGCGTGAAATGTTATGAGTTGGGGGGTCGGCATGAAACGAGAGCGCTGTACTGACAATGACTGCAAGTTAAGGAGTCCCAGGGGACAGACGTGAGATCAGAGCAGTCGGGAGATTGTTGTGTGTTTTCCAGTGATGACTGGTGCCGCGGTCGGGCAGAGAAGCCACCCGCGGTAAGCGAACTAGCACAGGGGATAGGCCAGCATAGGGCCGAAGGCTACGCATAGGCCAGTGGAGTGAAGCTGTCGAGCAGGACAGGAGGGGCGCATGAGTCGTGGCAGTCTGGCCACAGACAGGGATGTGTATAGAATTGTTAATGTGCTCTAAGATGTATTACATGTGATAGTGATATACGACTGTGCTATTGTGAGATTAATGTGAATGGAACTATTAACGTGCTATTGCCATGTTGAGGAGCTCTTGGAATGCTCAGGTGTTATTGCCATAGGAATGTGTTATTAAGACATTGAGTGGAGAGGCTGAAGCCGACGGGAATTTAAAAGTAACTTCCGGGTTGTGGACCCGAGGAAGAGTGCTTGAGGGAAAGAAGGCCGTTGGACGGCAGTTGATTAGAATAATATAATGTATGTAATTGCACTGTTATCTTTATCTTTATGTGTAATAAATGTGTGATTCTGATGGGTTGTTCTGTTAAGTGTTATACGTGTTCGTTCGTGATTGTTGTCTTGTTATAATTTATTACATCTCCCAATCTAGGATTTGTGACACTGATCTTTTTGTTTCCACCGGATCAACTACCATCTTGCGTCGACATCACAAAAAGTTCCAATCTCTCAGATCACTCGGTGAACGATCATTTCCTTTTTATGGCCCGAAGATCTGGACTTCCAGTGGAATTCGCTGCCTCAGAGCTTAAGAGATGTACAAGACATTAAAATATTCTAGAAACATCTCAAAACACAGATTTTCAATGGATAGAATACAAATACAGCTGTTTCTGACTGTAGTCACATGTTTAATATATTCTTTGTATCCGTCAATTGAATGCGAGTAGAAGAATGACTGTAACGCGCTTAGACTTTGCATTTGAATGGGGGACGGTGAGGGGGGGGGGGTGGTTATATAAATACCATTTGTTATTATCATACACATAAACTAACTTACCTAAACACTCTGCATCCCCAACCACAACAGTGACACCAGGGTCGCTCAGCACGATTCTGGCCACAGGTAAGTACTCTGTCTTGGTCAGCTGGAAGCCTCGAGGTTGTCCACACCGGTCACATAACGCCTGGTTATCTGTACATGCTTTCTGTACGGCTGGTATAGAGATAATTAATGTACTATATAACAGGAGTTGAAGTCCATTTAACAGTAGACAGATGAGCCGTTACTGTCAGGACATACAGGCTTAGCCAATGATCTACGTAACTTAAGGGCAAGTTGAGGCGATGTAATTTTGAAGGACGATGGCTGACCGGGTAAATGGATGCATGGATGGATGGATGGATGGATGGATCGTGGATGGATAGATGGATGGATGAATGGATGGATAGATAGATGACTGGCTGGGTAAATGCATGCACGGATGGATGGATGGATTGATGACTGAATGCATGCATGGATCGTGGATGGGTAGATGGATGGATGGATGAATGAATGGATGGATAGATTGTAGATGGATGGATGGATCAATGGGTGGATGGATGGACGGGTGGGTGAATAAGTGGCTGGGTCACTGAACTGATGCATTGATGGATGGATGGGTGCATCACATGAATAGATGGGTAGATGAATGTATTGATAGGTAATATGGACTGACTGGGGGGGCGGGGGGGGGGGGCGGTCTGGTATAATGTGAATGTTTGTTATGTTTGCAGCATCATTTTTCAATCTCGGCACATCCAGATTGTACAAACCGTCACCAGCTACATCCAGTTCTGTCCAGTCGTAGATGACCTGACCATCAAAAGTGTACCAACCAAACTCCCCTCCCAGCTGAACTGCTGCGTCGGAACCACAAAACACAAACACATTTTGGGAACAATATTCATTGGCCTCCAGTGTGTCTCTAATCAAGGTGATGTTGATGGTGATGTAGATGACATTAACGTCTGTAGTACTGCTATCATTTTGTGGTGGAAACACTGAATTCTGTGGTTTGACAACCTGGGGATGGACACAAAATTTTAATGTTTCGGGGAAATTTTTAATGTATTCTCAATTCTTCCAGGTGGCGATCTGATACTCTACTTTGAGTTTGAGATTGGATGTATTTGAGATGAACAACGTCAAAACTTTCAACGGCTTAAATTAAAACGTAGAGCCCAGACACAGTGGCTTCAGTTTCCTTTTCTTTTCGTTTCGTTTTCAGCAATTTTGCTTAATAACATCAGCTTCGTCTTGCCGAAACCGAGAAAATGTCAAAAACCTTCACAGGGCCTTGGAAACAGTCCGGTACTTCCGCTTTCGTCTAGTTTTTAAACAACAAAAATTGGTCATTGATGAAACGAAATAATCATAAAATAAGATCAAACGTTACATTTCGTTACCCTTTAGCACCATTATAGTATGGGTCCGAGTGTGCTCTTCTTTGCACTTTCTCTATCTGTGGTTGAATCAATGACAGAGTCCATGTGTAAACACCTACCAGAATACCCACTGGCGGGTCAGGATAGAATTTGCAACCGACAGGCACGTTTTCTGTAGAGCTGATGGTAACGGAAGATTCCTGCTCGGCTTGGACAGAGTTCCCGGCTTGACGTCGGGCTTCCTGGCAGTTCTGTTTGGTTCCTGCATGGAGACGACAGTGTTGTTGGAAGTGGACATTTTAAATTACAGTACTAAGGAGAGCTATTCTAATGTACACCCGTGCTCCTCAAGACACCATATTGTTCTGGAGGCAAAAGGGCTCGTCTCTCGTGCCGAAGATACCGGATTCGATTCCCGTTCCTTGCTGTCTTGTTGATGTTGTTTTTTTTTGAGGGGGGGGGGGGCATCCTGTCCCTGATCCTAAATTAGATAGGCTCGAGCACCTAGTCTCTTCGAATAGGAACGAAAATATGCACATTAAAAATCCATGGCAGTTGAAAGTCTAGAAGATCAGGCTGAACAATGCCGCTGCCCGGGAAAAATTATTTAAAAAACTCTTCCCTACCACAAAAATACGCAGACACAAGAATAAGAAATACAAAAAAATAAGAAAAGCCAGGTATAAATGTCAAGAGCAGGTAAACTAATGTCCTGGTAGAATGACTGAAACATCCGAGTTGCTTTGGTCTCAGTCCACATTCCTCCCCTTTTGATATCAGATTCTGATGTTTTCAAATCATCTCCCGTTTTGAACGTTCAAATAATACTTCTTCACCACTACATTTTTACAGTTGTAACAACCAAAACGATTTATGACATTATATGTCTTCATTTAACTGCTAATCAAATAAAAAAAGAAACCGTTAGTTTACTATATTGCCTACAATTCCTCATCTGCCTACACTTCATCCACTGCCTACAATTCCAATACTGCTTACAATTCCTATACTGCCTACAATTCAAATACTGGATACAATTCTTTCACTGACTACAATTCCTATACTGCCTACAATTCCTATACTGCCTACAATTCGTCCACTGCCTACAATTCCTCCACTGCCTATAATTCTTTCACTATCTATAATTCCTATAATGCCTACAATTCCTCCACTGCCTAAAATTCCTCCACTGCCTATAAATCTTTCACTAATTCCTATACTGCCTACAATTCCTCCACTGCCTACAATTCCTATACTGCCTACAATTCCTCCACTGCCTACAATTCCTCCACTGCCTACAATCCCTTCACTGCCTACAATACTTTCACTACCTACAATTCCTATACTGCCTACAATTCCTATACTGCCTACAAATCCTATAATGCCTACAATTCCTCCACTGCCTACAATTCCTCCACAGCCTACAAATCCTATACTGCCTACAATTCCTCCACTGCCTACAATTCCTATACTGCCTACAATTCCTATAATGCATACAATTCCTATACTGCCTACAATTCATCCACTGCCTACAATTTCTATACTGCCTACAATTTCTCCACTACCTACAATTCATCCACTGCCTGCAATTCCTTCACTGCCTACAATTCCTATACTGCCTACAATTCCTCCACTGGCTACAATTCATCAACTGCCTAACTTTCCTATACTGCTTACAATTCCTCCAATGTCTACAATTCATTCACTGCCTATACTTCCTATACTGCCTACAATTCCTATACTGCCTACAATTCCTCCGCTGCCTACAATTTCTCCACTGCCTACAATTCATCCACTGCCTACTATTCCTATACTGCCTACAATTTGTCCACTGCCTACAATTCCTATACTGCTTACAATTCCTCCACTGCCTGCAATTCATCCATTGAGTACAATTCCTATACTACCTACAATTTCTCCACTGCCTACAATTTCTCCACTGCCTACAATTTCTCCACTGCCTACAATTCCTCCACTCCCTACAATTCCTATACTGCCTGTAATTCCTTCACTGCCTACAATTCCTAAACTGCCTATAATTCCCTAACTGCCTACAATTCCCCCAATGCTTACAATTTCTCCACTGCCTACTTATTCCTCCACTGCCTACAATTTCTCCCCTGCCTACAATTCCTCCACCGCCTACAATTCCTCCACTGCCTACAATTCCTCCACTGCCTACAATTTCTCCCCTGCCTACAATTCCTCCACTGCCTACAATTCCTCCACTGCCTACAATTCCTATACTGCCTACAATTTCTCCACTGCCTACAACTCCTATACTGCCTACAATTCCTCCACTGCCTACAATTTCTCCACTGCCTGCAATTCCTATACTGCCTACAATTCCTATACTGCCTACTTCCTCCGCTGCCTACAATTCCTATACTGCCTACTTCCTCCACTGCCTATAATTCCTCCACTGCCTTCAATTTCTCCACTGCCTACAATTCCTATACTGCCTACAATTCCTATACTGCTTACAATTCCTCCACTACCTACAATTCCTCCACTGCCTACAATTCCTATACTGCCTACAATTCCTATACTGCCTACTTCCTCCACTGCCTGCAATTCCTCCACTGCCTACAATTCCTCCAATGCCTACAATTTCTCCAGTGCCTACAATTTCTCCAATGCCTACAATTCCTATACTGCCTACAATTCCTATACTGCTTACAATTCCTCCACTGCCTACAATTCCTCCTCTGCCTACAATTCCTCCACTGCCTACAATTCCTCCAATACCTACAATTTCTCCACTGCCTACAATTGATCCACAGCCTACAATTCCTTCACTGAATACATATTCTCCAATGCCTACAATTCATCCACAGCCTACAATTTCTCCACTGCCTACACTTCATCCACAGCCTACAATTTCTCCACTGCCTACAATCTCTCCACTGCCTACAAAGTGGTCTAGAGGCAAGGTGCTGGCCTCTTATGCCAAGGGTCCCGGGTTCAAAACCTGGCCAGTGCAGGCATGTCGGAAGTTTGGGATTTTTCCTTATATTTTCGTGTCCCTAATCTTATTGGAGGGTAGGATCGAGTACCTAGTCTTCTCGGATAAGGACGAAAATATTCGTTACGCACGTTAAAGATATCTTGGCAGTTGGAAATCGAAAAGAGCAGGCCGGACAGGCCGCTGCTGGGGCAAAATTAAATAAAAATTCATTCCTAGATTCCCCCTCCTCACACCCCCCCCCCTTCCAAAAAAAAAACAAAACCGCCGACCGGCACTGCATTGTATCGAAGACGTGCCTGCTCCAGTTATAACTGGGCTGCAATGGCACAAAGGCAAATTTCCCAAATGAGATTAAAGAGTTATACAAATACAAATACAAATTCCTATACTGCCTACAATTCCTCCACTGCCTACAATTCCCCCAGTGCCTAAAATTCCTATACTGCCTACAATTCCTATACTGCCTACAATTCCTCCACTGTCTACAATTACTCCACCGCCTACAATTCCTCCACTGCCTACAATTCCTCCACTGCCTACAATTCCTATACTGTCTACAATTACTCCACCGCCTACAATTCCTCCACTGCCTACAATTCCTATACTGCCTACATTTCCTCCACAGCCTACAATTCCTATAATGCCTACAATTCCTCCACTGCCTACAATTCCTATACTGCATACAATTCCTATACTGCCTACAATTCCTATACTGCATACAATTCCTATACTGCATACAATTCCTATACTGCGTACAATTCCTATACTGCATACAATTCCTATACTGCCTACAACTCCAATACTGCATACAATTCCTATACTGCCTACAATTCCTATACTGCCTACAATTCCTATACTGCCTACAATTCCCCCTGTTCCTACAATTCCTATACTGCCTACAATTCCTATACTGCCTACAATTCCTCCACTCTCTACAATTACTCCACCGCCTACAATTCCTCCATTGTCTACAATTACTCCACCGCCTACAATTCCTCCACAGCACACAATTACTCCACTGCCTACAATTACTCCACTGTCTACAATTACTCCACCGCCTACAATTCCTCCACTGCCTACCATTCCTATACTGCATACAATTCCTGTACTGCCTACAATTCCTATACTGCCTACAATTCCTATACTGCCTACAATTCCTAGACTGCCTACAATTCCTCCACTGCCTATAATTCCTATACTGCATACAATTCCTATACTGCCTACAATTCCTATACTGCATACAATTCCTATACTGCCTACAATTCCTATACTGCCTACAATTCCTATACTGCATACAATTTCTATACTGCCTACAATTCCTATACTGCCTACAATTCCTATACTGCATACAATTTCTATACTGCCTACAATTCATATACTGCCTACAATTCCTATACTGCATACAATTCCTATACTGCCTACAATTCCTATACTGCCTACAATTCCTATACTGCATACAATTCCTCCACTGCCTACAATTTCTCCACTGCCTACAATTTCTCCACTGCCTAGAATTTCTCCAATGCCTACAATTCCTTCACTGCCTACAATTTCTCCACTGTCTGCAATTCCTCCACTGCCTACAATTCCTCCACTGCCTACAATTCCTTCACTGCCTACATTTTGTCCACTGCCTACAATTTCTCCACTGCCTACAATTCCTTCACTGCCTACAATTTCTCCACTGCATACAGTTCATCCACTGCCTACCATTTCTCCACTGCCTACAATTTCTCCACTGCCTACAATTCCTCCATTTCCTACAATTTCTCCACTGCCTACAATTCCTCCACTGCCTACAATTTCTCCACTGCCTACAATTCATCCACTGCCTACAATTTCTCCAGTGCCTACAATTCCTCCACTGCCTACAATTCCTGTCATGCCTCGAAAAACCTCCCGTTTGCGAATCACCTATAGACAGAAAACTCGCTATCTATAGGTAGAACGTCTATATCCACCATCTTTATTGTTCTGATCCACCCACCACCCTTGCGATTGTGGCACTGATTTTGATTCGTTGGCTAATTTGCACTGAGAGGCAAATGTGGGGGCGCCAGGAACCCAGCAGTGGCGAGCTAAAAGTAAGTCGGTCTAGTAAACTATGGCACGTGTGTACATGTTCAATGGGAGAAGTTTGGTCAATTCTTCTACTTCCTTTCCCTTGTTTACCCGGATGGTAAGGAATCCGATCAAGTTGGATTCATCCTTTCCACCCGCCATGTCGTAGCAATCACCTACAATGCAACTAGCAAGCAGTTAACCGCTTCGACACAGACTTTCTCGAAGTTACACTAATGAGCTGATCCACCGGCCATCTTTAGTGGCGGAAGATAAAAAAAAAAAAAAAAATTTTGTGACGCCACGCGCATTCTATCTAGATAATTTGACAATGGCAATAGAAATATGAACAAAAATTCATTTTACCGATGGCGATTAGTAAACACTTCAAAATGGCTATGAAATTAGCTGACAATGATAGAAATAAATTGTGTGACATTAGCAATAACACTGACAGTGTATCCACGGTAATCGGTAGGCCGCTCGCTACCCATGGCATAGAAAAGTCCTCCCCTTAGAAAGACAAGGTTGTAACTTGCTTCCCTCAACTTCTGAGAATTCCAGGATTGAAGCTTCATGTGCTCATAGCTCTGGAAGCAAAGATTTTTTTTACGTTTCGTGAGACTTACAAATTACACACCGAATTTGTTTGATACTTTGACACACAGTGGAGGAGGCCCGTAGAGGTAGGGTGTAGTGTGTAACTCAGTTCATCCAAAAAGTGGAGAAAGGACCTTGTCATTCTAAGGGAATGCAGTGTTGATACAAAAAACAGTTTCAAAATAATTATACAAGAATGAGTACCTTAACACTTTCAATACTGACAAAACATTGTTGTAAATTCTTCACTGCTTCATTAGGTGTGAATTTGGGCTCTCGGATTCAAGCTCCAAATTACATACCCAAATCATAATCTCCTGTCACAGTTCTTGAAGTCAAACTGGACGTTCACGGACTCCAACTTCCAGGCCATCAGTCGTCAAAGGGTTAAAAAAGACAAAGACCAAAGAAGGAAAAGGATAATTGAATATGTATGACTCACCTTGCCCGCCGTCACATTTCAGTTCACCAAGTTTGTATCTCAGTAAGGAGGTGGTCGCTGCTGACCCGGCCCCAGGTACTACTGGCTCCATGGCTAAACAGATCTGATAGAGAAAGGATAAACACAAACTGATGGCATATGACCCAATCTAGGTGCAGGAAAGAAAACTTCTTTGGAGAGATAAAATAATGTCCAAACAAACAAACACAGAGAGAGAAAACGCTGGTATGTTACAAAGTCCATTGTAGGAAGCAATAGAGAAACGTCACATTGAGACACAAAGGAAGAGCAAGAACTCCAACAAACAACTTTTTCTGTTTTCTTCTATTTTGACTATGTTTCAGTTTTGATTCCAACTCTGCTGCAACCTCACACGTTTTTTTTCATGTTTTTTTTTTTTTTTCAAATTCAATGAAAAGCTAGATGGCATTATTTGGCAATATCTTTTGCAGTTACTGCGGCTTAATTCACTGAATTTTTAATCTAGAATTTAGAATCTACTGTGCACAATATTCTCTTCTTCAGATATGTTAGAGTTTTGTTCTAATTTTGCCGGTGGATTTTTTTTTCTTTCCCATTTTCTGCACTAATTCGGGATGGCTATTCTCTGCTTGACAACTGGTTGGCGCCGGTTTGCATTTTTGAAACGTGGGGCTCCAAACAGCTTTGCCCTACTGGTCATCAGCCTGTTTTAGTGATCAAACTCTGCTTTTGCAGTTTTCTTTTCTTTCCCAGCAGCACTCTGCCTCTCATTGTCTGTTGTGGTCATGGAGTGCGGCACTTGGTGGGGCACTGGGTCAAGTCTGGTTTGACTTTTTGCGCGTGATCTCTCTTTTTGCCAGATTTGCTTCAGTCTCGCCACTTGACGACATCCCGTTATACCTTCATCCGACGCTAAAACCAGGACAAAACTGTCACGAGTGGAGTGAGCGAGATTCAAGGATTACGGGGGCATGGAAGTGAGGGATTGACTCACGGGATAGTGAGGCTGCTCATCTATATTGACTTCTGTTAGTTAACGTTAAAGCGTGGAATGTTGTGAATTGGGGGGTCGGCATGAGGCGAGAGCGCTGTATTGACAATGACTGCAAGTTAAGGAGTCCCAGGGGACAGACGTGAGATCAGAGGCAGTCGGGAGATTGTTGTGTGTTTTCCAGTGATGACTGGTGCCGGGGTCGGGCCGAGAAGCCATCCGCGGTGAGCGAGCAGCACAGGGGATAGGCCAGCATAGGGCCGAAGGCTACGCATAGGCCAGTGAAGCTGTCGAGCAGGACAGGAGGAACGCATGAGTCGTGGTAGTCTGGCCACAGACAGGGATGTGTATAGAAATGTTAATGTGCTCTTAAGATGTACTACATGTGATATTAATATACTGTGCCATTGAGATACTAATGTGAATTGAACTATTGACGTGCTATGGACATGTTGAGGTGCTATTGGAAGGCGAAGGTGTTATTGCCATAGGGAGGTGCTATTGAGAGACTGCGGTGCGAAAGAAATACTAAATGTGTTAAGACATTGAGTGGAGAGGCTGAAGCCGAAGTGCCTTTAAAAGTAACTACCGGGTTGTGGACCCGAGGAAGAGTGCTTGAGGGAAGAAGGCCGTTGGACGGCAGTTAATTGAGTAATATAATGTATGTAATTGCATCTTTATCTTTATCTTTATGTTTAATAAATGTGTGAGTCTGATGGGTTGTTCTGTTAAGTGTTATACGTGTTCGTTCGTGATTGTTGTCCTGTTATAATTATTACATCTCCCAGTCTGGGATTTGTGACAAAAACCGCCTGTGCTCGTATTAGAGTCTTTATTTCAGGAGCAGCAGCACTAAAAACTTTTGGTCCTTATCCGAGAAGACTAGGTGCTCGATCCTACCTACTCTAGGATCAGAGACAGAAATGTTTTCTTCAAATTCCTGTATCCCTGCAATGACCGGGAATCGATCCGGGTACCTTTCCCATGTGAGGCGAGCGTCCTGCCTCTAGACAAACCCGCCCCACCCCCGCCTCCTACAAAAAAAACCATACTCAGCGCTCCACCAGCTTGAAATATCCTGACATTTGTGGACGTACCTGGCATACAGGCAACCGGTCAGTACTGATGATGTTGCCACCGTCAGATCTGAGTTGGTCATCGGCCATGTCACAATTGCAGTTGGCGTCTGGACCACCATCGCAGTTCCCGTTGACACCACAAGCACATGTATCCTCTCCAAAACTGCCGGCCCAGCCTGAAAGAGGGACAAATTACGTAGTTGAAAACAAAACACAAAAAATGGGGGTTAGTTGAAAAATCATAAAATAAAGGATGAAAGGTCTCAAATGTAATCACGAAAGCCCTTTTAACAGCTGGGCCTGAAATTCTACAAAATATCGTAATACGCATAGAAAGGCGCACAGGTGTACGATGCCATATTTTAAGAGGTCTTAACATCACTATTATCTATATCTATTATATATATATATATTTTTGTAACTCGAAACTTTGGTCACCTAAGACTCAGGAACCCCATCACACTCGGGCTTCAAACTTTGCACAACAGCATATTATCAATGCCAAATTAACATGGGCTATATTAGAAATATGAAACGTTCAGGCTTCTACGTTTCATTTTTCATTAGAGCCACAATTGAATGAAAGTGTCCTGCGAGATTTAGAGCCAGAAAGAAAAACGCATTTCCTTCCAGTAGAATTAAAAAGTATGACAGGAAATTTCGTTCTGCGTCGCAATGTACACATTGGTGATGGAAACTCAACTTAAAAAATCACTTCTGTGGATTCCGCGAGCCAGCGGGCCAACTAGTACTCATAAAGCATGTGACGTCACCAACAGAAGGTGTCAGTGCACCCCTGGAAGAACCATACACGTAGACCGGATATATTTTTCAGAAACTCCTTCAATTTTCCTTCGCTCATACCACCCCCTCCGCTTCCCGCCTTCCAATATGCCGTTGGGAGTTGTCAATCATCTTTAAGACACACTTGAGTCAGTATTTCATTCGGAGCCTTCAGAAGCTTCGAGATCTCTGCTGGCAAAACCAAGCTTCAGACACTCGACTTAAGCGAGCTTTTAACATCTTTAAAATTTTGGTTTACATTGCTGCAGCTATTATAACTAGATGAAACGTTTTGTAAATTGTTTATAGTTTTTCGCCACTGACTTCCAAAGACTCGCACTTTCTCTTGCTCGCGATCACTGAATATTACTAAAATTGCGCTGAAATTAACTGCAGCTGACAAAAATAGTAATAATAAAAATTTAGTGCTATTAGCAGTACCACTGATAGCGTACCAATAGCAATTGATGGGGCACTATCAGTGGGATGGATGGACGCAGTCTTTTCAGCTCATTTGTCTTAATCTTAAACATACGAAAAAATGAACGATTTTGGACTACACTTAGCTTTTCTAATGTGCCTCAGATTACTGATAAAGTGGGACTGGTCCCTGTTTCATATATAATTTTCTTTTAAAGTAATAAATTATTGAATTATCATGGCAGGCCATTCCACATCCCACAACACTAATGGGCTCTTAAGCCCATACAGGTTTTCACCCACTCAGACCCAATATTTAGCCAGCAGATCCCCCCCCCCTTCCACACACTCTTCAATATTTCCAATCCCCCCCCCCCCCCCCGGTTTAACTTAACCTTCGCCTCGAAAGTCCTCACCTGGTTGAGCTTTGCCGTCACAGGATGTGAAGTTGACCTTGCCCGAGACCGGGGCGTTCTGACACTCTAACACCAACTCTTGACGGCATTTGCCGGAGGTTTGCACTAGGGCCTGCAGAGATAAACTCTCACATCAAGTCGAACAAACACACACACACACACCCACACACACACCAGTGACCAACCACGGCCTTCAAATCTTCCTCACAGTGACTTTTTGTTTGAAAATCTCCGCAGTGCAATGTGAGAAAATGGTGTCTTTCTTTTGGATGAGTCGGCACTCTTGTTCTACCGTCTTCATGAGAAGCACGACTACCACTACCAGGTCTGGCATGTGGTGTTTAACAATAGGAACCAAACACAGCCGTGTTACATGATTGTGTGATACATGCTAATGTCTTTACCACACCTCTTGAGAGTTAGACAATTTTAGCCTCACCACTAGGAATTAAGACAGACTTTGCAAGCAAGCTGTGTAACAGTTTTACATTGGATGACCTGTCATTCCTGTTGCAATGTTTTAAGTTTTGACACGACGTCATCGTTACACTTTGGTTCATTTTTTTCCATCATTCATCTCTCCCTTTCTCTTTCTCTCTCTCTCTTTCTTTCTCTCTATCTATCTCTATCCCTCTCTCACTCTCTCTCTCTCTTTCTCACTCCTCCCTCTATCTCTCTACTCCCTATCTATCTCTCTCTGATCCCTCTATCTCTTTATCTCTCTACTTCTCCTCTCTCTCTCTATCTCTCCCTGTCTCTCTCTCTCTCTCTGTTTCTCTCTCTCTCCGTGTGTGTGTGTGTGTGTCTCTCTCTCTCTCTCTCTCGTTATCTGATCTTTTTTTATCATAGTTCGTGGTTCTTGTTGCTTGGTGTTCTTATTTGTCTGGCTGCCTTTCAATCATATCCTTCTATTCTCTCTTTCATTATTTATTTTATTTGTCCATCTCTTCCACAGTTTCACTTACGGAAATCTGAGCAGGACTGATGGAATCGCCGTTTTCGTTGGTATAGCCGATGTCATAACATATGGACTGTGGCTTATTGGGATCATTGGGGTCAGGGTTCAGGCCCTCGGTGGCTGAGGAAGGAAATCAAAGTGATGATGACGAGATTTGCATAGTTTGGATCGAGTACCCCATTTTATATCTCAAGTTTAGTGGTAATTTTATTTTCTTCTGATGATCATAATAGAAATCTGACGTTATGGAATTTTTGTATTATATAATGCAAGTGTGTGCATGTGATGTTTACCACAAGTAGGTCATGCAGTATCAATTCGATGAGGCTTTGAAAACCACATAGAAAATCCAAAATGTTTGATGTTTTCTATGGTTACTATAGTTATCAGCAGGTACAACACCCATATACTTCATACAAATCAATTCAGTGCGAAATTATACCATAATAAGGTATAACTAATTTTAAGATGTCAACAATATCTTTGAATTTAGACTTTTGAGCAAGAGACCCCGCTAGCGCTGAATCAAATCTAATTTGCCACAGGACATCACCATTCAGTACACGCTGTACAAAGGGCTGGGCAGTAAACTCTCACGGATACTCGCACAGGACATCACCATTCAGTACACGCTGTACAAAGGGCTGGACAGTAAACTCTCACGGATACTCGCACAGGACATCACCATTCAGTACACGCTGTACAAAGGGCTGGACAGTAAACTCTCACGGATACTCGCACAGGACATCACCATTCAGTACACGCTGTACAAAGGGCTGGACAGTAAACTCTCACGGATATTCGCTTAGGCTGTGCCATAGACAAATCTGTTGTTGTTGTTTTTCCCAATGCGTGCACATGTTTTCTTTCTTTATTAGTGTTGGAGGTATCAAGCAAACAACTACAATATAGTGTGTGTGTGTGTGTGTGCACGCGCGGGTGCATGTGTCCGAGCGTGCATGTGCGTACGTGTGTGTGTGTGTGTATGTGTGAGAAGCACAGCTAAAGTTTATAACATAATACCAATGGCTTTCAAGACAAGTCTCAGTAAAGAATTAATGTACATTTATGATTTTCTTTCACCACGCTTTATTTTCATTTCCATTGTTTTTCTTGTTATATAATATGTATTATTTATGATATACTGTTATTATTTGCTAATGTAGGGTTTTGCTAAATCACCCCTCTGTCTCTCCGTCAGTCTTTCTCTCTCTCTCTCTGTCTGTCTGGCTGCCTGCTTGGATGTCTGTCTGCCTATCTCGGCCTCTTTCCGTCTCACTGATATGTCTCAAACTGGCACATAAGCCTATATAGCCTATCCCACAACTTTCTGTGTGCGTGCTTTTTTTTTTAATCGGTACCTCTGAACCATTCCTCTCCCCTTCCCCTATGTCTTTGAGAGGTTTTAATTGCTCAGTCCTAGAATTTCTGACACACCCCGTCCCACCCCTGAACGTTATGGCGTCAACACTAGTGGTAATACCAATCATTAGGACCAACATGAAAATATTATTTGGATGTATCTTTGCCATTCTGTTGTCTGCCACATTTTGCCCATTCTGAGGTTTTGTCATGAAAGTGGTTCTCTCCCTCCTACTTTCATTATGTATAGGTGACGTCATTCCAATCGGTTAAGAGCTCTTCGTGGTATGTGTTTGTGTTGTAATATTGTATGTCTTTTGACCTACTTTCAATCCTCATTTTCTCGAAAGAGCAAAAATGTACATACAACAAAAGCAAAATACCGGACGACACTACGTTCAACAAATTTAAGACGAATAATATTTTTTTTTTTTATTGTAAAAATTGAATACACTTCAGAGCTAGAAAATAATATAACAGAGCAGGTCCGCGACTACCTGCCGATAGTTTGGCGACACCAACGGTTAACTGTCAGGACTTTAAATTTAATCCAGGCTCACACTTGCGATTTATTCTGTTGCTGTCTCGTCAGTTTCGTCGCATTTTTCTCTCTTTTTATTTAGGCGCAAGCATTTTCCAATGGAGATGCACAACTAGCTAGACTCGAGCTCAAAATAGTGTCAACGGGAACATGAAACTAAGAGAGGAATGCGTCACCGCAGCATAATAAGTATGTGCCCCTGGCCTCAGAATCATTGACCCAAAAACTGGTGTGATTTCATGGACTGACACATCATGATCTCGTTACTCACCAGGTCCGACGTTGACTATTGTAGCAGGGAAGCGACAGACTACTTCAAAAGGTTCCTCACCCCCGGGACCGTCAGGGTCGACGGTAAAGAAACCGTCGACCACAGCTGCTTCACCTTCCACAGATTGTCCCCCATCAATGAATCCCTTGAGTGCTGCACAAGTGGGAAACACCTCTGTACAAAAGAATATCAAATAAAAATGTTATATGGCCATGGAACCTCCTACTCCCCCTGGCAAATGGTACTGGAGTCTGAGCGCTGGCCACATTTTTAAGTCTGCTATAACTTTCATTTAATTATTACTTCCTCAATAACAGGAAAGAAGCAAAATCAAAAATCAAAAAACTTTCCCAGAGCCCCAATCGTTGTAAGTTTGCAAGCAAAAGTTTTTACATAACTTAACCATCGATTCACAGTAAAAACTAAATGATTGAAATATGAAGGCACATACAGTTTTAGGTACAATAGTTTAACTTGTGCAATTCGTGTTTGTTTGGGTTTTTTTGTTCTAGTGTTTTTAGTAAGATGATTTAAGTTGATTAAGAAATATTAGCTTTTTAAATAAAAAAAATTTCACGTTTATTATTTCTTTCTCAAATCAAAACTATTCTGACGGTATTTTGATCAGAATATAATTCAATTTCAATTTTTACCAATGACGAAGTTTCAGAAAAAGAACTAACCTGAGCAGACCAGTGGTCCCAGTGACATGACCAGCTCCTTCCCAATGGTCAGTTTTGAGAGAAGGGAAGAGAAGTCGAGTCTGTCAACCGGCACAACGCTCATGTCTGCGATGGTGCCGTTATCTGAGCTGCAGATATTATAGCACCAAAAGAGTTAATTGAAACAATTAATAGTGATCCTCATGCTATTGTCCAGTAGACCAATCACACTTTTGATACAAATGGGAAATATTACATTTCCACATGATTGTGATACTGATAACACAAGACAGGTATCATGATCAATGGCTTAGCATGGGCGGTGTCAATAGGGCGATTGCCTCGGGTGTAAAATGTTAAAGGGCACAAAATTTCAAACAAAAATTAATAATAAATTAGTAATAATAAATAAAAAATTGATGGCCCTAAGCACAAAAAGACGTCAAATCTCCCAATGTTCGAACATTCTACAGTTTTTAAAAATGACGGATCAAATAAACGTGGCCACGTGCTGACTGTGCAAGGGTCAGAAGGCGCAATAGTTACCTTGCCCTGGGCACTGGCAACCCACGATAGGCCACTGGGTAGAACTGCTCTTAGTAAAGTAACATAATGATGGCTAGGATAACTTCAAGAGTAACCTAGGTCCCATAAAAAATAACCCATTAAATCCAGGTCATGGGCCTCAGGCTTCACGTAAAGTCATTGGGTGGTACTTCTATTGGAACCTGCGGATGTTCTTCACACACTCATTCCCCAACTGGATGGTGATTATGCCCATCATAATGTTAAATGTTTAAATGGGCCAGCCCCAGAATATCTTTCAGATTTAGTGGAATCATACCCGACATCACGCACTTTAAAATCAGTAGACGTGAAACTTCTTGAGACACCCACACTCAGATTGTCGCTTGGTGAAAAGGCTTTTTCTATTGGTTGGGCGAAATTGTGGAACACCATCAGCGTTGACACCAGGATTGTTTGGGCCTGTTTTCTTTGAAACTGAATAATGTGCTTTCTGCACCAATGTCCACCATTGAATTGATCTTGTTTTAGTTCAACGCCTTTGAGTACATCATTTATTTATTTATTTATTTCATTTATTTATATATATATTTTTTTTTTTTGCCTGTGGATTTGAGCGCTAAACACTTCAGTTTATCAGCTGCCGAATGCACACAGCGACAAGAGTATATTTTGACATTTAATTGCTCTCTGCAAATTTCCAAGTTGTGTCCCTGGCTAAAAACTCCACGTATTCGGTCTATCTGCTACTAAAGCGCCGGATGCGATAAAAATGCTACAGAAAATGTCAATGTACAGAGCAAGACAAAACAGAAGACAATGGCAGAAAATGTCAATGTACAGAGCAAGACAAAACAGAAGACAATGACAGAAAATGTCAATGTACAGAGCAAGACAAAACAGAAGACAATGACAGAAAATGTCAATGTACAGAGCAAGACAAAACAGAAGACAATGACAGAAAATGTCAATGTACAGGGCAAGACAAGACAGAAGACAATGACAGAAAATGTCAATGTACAGAGCAAGACAAGACAGAAGACAATGACAGAAAATGTCAATGTACAGAGAAAGACAAAACAGAAGATAATGACAGAAAATGTCAATGTACAGAGCAAGACAAGACAGAAGACAATGACAGAAAATGTCAATGTACAGAGCAAGACAAGACAGAAGACAATGACAGAAACGAAAAAGAAACAAGAAGAGAACAACAAAAAGAGGTGTAAAATGTCAAGGGCAGGGACCCCCCCCCCCCCAGGGGCAGGGACCCCCCCCCCCCAGGGGCAGGGACCCCCCCCCTCCAAAACAAAGACCTCAACACAAATATGCCGCACATATGCCGGCCAGGCCTGGATTCGCCATTCAGCAAAAATAATTACGTGCTTAGGGCACCAAGGGCACCTGCAGCACCACAGGAAAGGGAAAAATGGAGATCATCAACTTAGTTTCAGTATCACATACAAATTTGGCATCACACATTTCACATAATTCTTGACAAACTAGAAGCACAGATAAGCAGGAAAGGAAAGCTAGAGCCCTCCAAAGTAACGGCCGACATTTTTCTTGATTACCGGATGCACCAAGTAATACAACTTCCTCATCTATTCTAAGTGGAAACTTCTCGGGCTATCGTTAAAAATTCATTGATGGCCACGACAGATGACTGAAAAAACAAGAAGTTAAAAGCCTTTAAAGTTCTTAATTATTTAAAAGTTAATATTACCGTCTTGTAAATTTTTTAATATTCCAAATTTATCCCAAAGTCCTCAAAAACTTCGTAGAAAACCAGATTGTTATAACTTTCTATGTTATGTTGTACTGCAGCGGGGAAAAAACAGTTTTCGGACTTTTTTTTTTTTTTTCTTAATTTAAAGGTTCGCTTCTATCGATATTTGGTTCGCTGGCCAGCGGCTGTGATGTTACAGCGCTGCACTAAACAATGTGAAGTATGTAAGGAATGATTATTTTATTGCAGAGTCTTAAACATACCAGGATCTCAGAACATCTGTAAACTTGCTGAGAAAGAGTATTAAAAAATCCTTAAAAAGTCTTTAATATTCATTTATTTTGTCCGAAGAAATCCCTAGATGTCCTTAAGTTCATTTTTTAGCGACCTGTTGGAATCCTGACATTTCATTTTATAGCCCCTTTAAACCGCCCCCCCACCCCCCCACACACACACCATACTATTTTGCTGTTGTTTCATTACAGATCAGTGAGAAGCCAGCACAGCACAGCACAAGGTATACTGTTCAGTACTGCTGTTATCCACTAGGCGATGTTTCTTTAACAATGGAAGTGCATTTTACACTTTCTGTTTTACGTTTATCATTTTTGCTACCGTATTGCAAAGATTTCAGAGTAACTAGTTTTGGTAGCTCAACTTTTCAGTAGTCGGCCCGATATGTAATTAATCTAATTATTTTCAAATTATTATTGCTATTGCTTTATTATTATTGTTATTATTTTATTGTTACGTATATTATTATTACATCACCCGGTAGCGGTGTGGTCATAGGCTTGTTTGCCTAAATCACAGACGAAGAATTGAGCAAACTTCCCGGACGCAGCTTCGAAGCTGGCGGCAGCAGGCCAGTGGTTGATTGATAGGGCAGATGGCAATATACCGTCACTCTGGCCTGGATATCGTGACACAGAGCATCCACCAGTATTGGTGTTCTTTGGTTTGGGTCTTTCAGCCTAGTCAGTTGGGACTGCGAGGCTGTGGAGTAGCCTACAGGCAGCCGGTCAGGCAATATGACTGTCCCTCTGGCATCCTCCTGCACCTGGATACATTTCCAGTCATCTTGACCCTGTCTTGCCACTTGGATAAGTTGTGTCCAGGCGAGAGAGTGAGTCTGATGTTTGCGCAGCTCTTTCTCACTAAAAACAAATTCTTTGCGCCAGTCTTAACACTCACCTCGTCTTCTTTCATCTTTGTCTCGTCTTCTTTCCTCTCAAAATTCCAACGGCGATGGGCGAGTGCGGTGGCAGCAGGTTTGGATAGACTGGAAGCTGTTAGCACAGACCTACACGTTGGTGGCTGTGGGCTATGGTCGCTTCATCGTCGATTGAAGTGGAGGCGTGGGGAGGCAGCACCCACAGTAGCTGAGCAGCCTTATTTAAGGATAGCACTGCTCACCTCAACTGAGGAAGGGGCTAGAAAAGGTACCCTAAAGAAAGCCCACTTCACATAACCCTGACTGGTATACCGCGACCAGTGGGGATCCCTTTTTGCGGTCGAAACAAAAAGAAATTCAGCTTACTCAGGCTAGGAGCCTGGAATATACGCACACTACAGGACAACTCAAACAACCCGGAAAGACGCACTGCACTTATTGCCATTGAGCTCAGCAGGTACAACCTGGACATATTGGCACTCAGTGAGACCAGACTCCCTGATAGTGGCCAACTCAAAGAGCTCAGTGGTGGATACACCTTCTTGTGGAAAGGCAAGGGTGCAGTCGAACCGAGACAGCATGGTGTTGGGTTTGCAATTAAAAATGACCTTGTCAGAAACTTGCAGTCCATGCCAATTGAAATAAATGACAGGCTAATGACACTCAGGATCCCAGTTGGGAAAAGCCAGTCAGCCACCCTCATTAGCGCATATGCGCCCACCATGACAAACCCAGATGAAGCCAAAGACAAGTTCTATTCTGATCTAGAATCTGTCATATGCTCTGTCCCGGCAGCTGATAAGCTGATTCTCTTGGGGGACTTCAATGCTAGGGTTGGCTCCGAAATCTCAGCGTGGCCAAATGTTTTGGGCCCTCATGGAGTTGGTTCATGCAATAACAATGGGTTGCGCTTACTTACTTTGTGCGCTGAATTTGGCCTGTTCATTACCAACACAAATTTTAGTCTCCCCGTGAGAAACAGAACGTCATGGATGCATCCCCGCTCAAAGCATTGGCATCTCATAGACTATGTCATTGTGAGGAAGATTGACAGAAAGGATGTCCTTGTAACAAAGGCGATGTGTGGTGCCGAGTGTGGAACTGACCACAGACTCATTGTTTGCAAGCTCAGACTAACATTGAGGCGCAATAGACGCCCTCAAGGGAAAGGGTCACCTAAACGCCTAAATGTTTCAAAACTCTGCTCAGCTGAGAAACAGTGCGAGCTCTCATCAGAACTCTCCTCAAAATTGGATTGCGTGACTTTTGACCCTGAGAACATTGAACAGAGCCGGACTGACCTAAATACGACTGTACACTCTTGCGCCAGCAGCACAGTTGGTTTTCCTGTCCGCAAGCACCAGGACTGGTTCAATGATAATGATAATGAAATCAAAGTGCTCATCAAAGAAAAAAATAGTCTCATCCAAGCTCACTGCAGTGAGCCCTCTTCCACAGCAAAAGCTGATGCACTGCGTGCATGTAAGGGTGTACTCCAGAAGAAGCTGAGGAAAATGAAAAATGACTGGCTTGAAGAGCGAGTAAGAGAAACTTAGAAATATGCCGACACAAACAACACTAGAAAGTTCTTTGAGAGCCTCCGAGCTGTGTTTGGACCATCCCGCTCTGGCACTACGCCACTTCTTGCGTCAGATGGTTCAACACGCATTGTTGAATTGAATGCCATAATTCAGCGTTGGGCAGAACATTTCGGAGGTGTGCTAAATCGGCCATCAAATATAAATACTGAGTCCATTGACCGCCTCCCTCAGACTCCTATTAATGCAGCTCTTGCCAAGCCATTCACAGCAAATGAGACCCGAACTGCCACAAATCAGATGTCCTTTAACAAATCACCAGGCGTGGATTCAATTCCTGCTGAGGTGTATGCCTTCGGTGGAGAAAAGCTTATTGAAAGGTTGACCGAGTTGTTCAATCATATGTTGAAAGCAGGGAAGCTGCCACAGGACTTCAAAGATGCTTCAATCATCCATCTGTACAAAAACAAAGGGGACAGCCAAGTCTGTGACAACCATCGGGGAATCTCTCTACTTTCAATTGCTGGCAAAATATTGGCAAGAATGCTTCTGAATCGCCTTCTTGATCACCTCTCGTCAAATGACTTGCTTCCCGAGAGCCAATGTGGCTTTCGTAAAGAGAGGGGAACGGCGGATATGATTTTTGCTGCCAGACAGATTCAGGAAAAATGCATGGAACAAAATAAAGCGCTGTATATCACATTTGTTGACCTCACAAAAGCATTTGACACAGTGTGTCGTGAAGGCCTCTGGAAAATCTTGGCGAAGTTTGGGTGTCCACCCGAATTCATCACAATAGTGCGCCAGTTTCATGATGGCATGCAAGCTGCAGTCAAAAGCAACGGCAGTGTTTCAGAGCCCTTTGCTGTCACAAATGGGGTAAAACAGGGTTGTGTCTTAGCCCCAACTCTGTTCAGCACCATGTTCTCTGCAATGCTACAAGAAGCCTTTAGCTCTCCTCCTCAAGGGGTAAGCATCAAGTACCGAACTGATGGCAGTCTATTCAACCTCAGGAGACTTCAGGCAAAAACCAAAACCAAAAGTACTCAAGTCTGTGACCTACTATTTGCTGATGATTGTGCACTTCTGGCACACGATGAGGATAGCATGCAAAACTGTGTTGATAAGTTCTCTAGTGCCTGTGACAACTTTGGCCTCACAATAAGCACAAAGAAGACGGAAGTGCTCCATCAGCCTACTCCAGACGACAAGTATCCTGTGACCCCAAATATCAAAGTCCATGACAGTCTTCTGAAGGTGTCGGAGAACTTCACCTATCTTGGCAGTACACTGTCTTCCGCGGCTCGTGTTGATACTGAAATTCTCTCAAGAATCAGCAAAGCCAGCTCTGCATTTGGCAGGCTTCGAAAGAGAGTATGGTATGTCGCCGGCATTCGCACAGACACTAAGCTGAAAGTGTACAATGCTGTGGTCCTTCCCACCCTACTCTATGGGGCTGAAACCTGGACAGTGTAGCAATCGTATGCCAGAAAGCTAAATCACTTTCATCTGGCCTGCCTTAGAAAGATCCTAAGGATCAAATGGCAGGATAAAATTCCAGACACTGAGGTCCTCAATCGTGCCAAGGAATTGAGCATTTTCTGCCACCTGAAAAAAATTCAGCTACGTTGGGCAGGACATGTTGTCAGAATGCCCGACTCCAGACTCCCTAAGCAAATCTTCTTCTCTGAGCTCTCCAATGGAACGAGGAATGTTGGGGCCCCAAAGAGACGTTACAAAGACACTCTCAAGCAATCACTGAAGGCCTTTGCCATTGATGTGAGTGAGTGGGAAAAGCTCTCGCTTGATCGTGCAAATTGGAGGGCGGCCCTTACCAGAGGCAGCAAAGCATGGGAAGCTGACAGAGTCCAGCAGGCTATCAAAAAAAGAGAACGGCGCAAGAAAAGGCCCAGTGGTACTGAACCAACGGAGCACTCTTGTCATTTATGCGGAAGGGTCTGCAGGGCAAAAATAGGACTTATCAGTCACATGAGAAGCCATAAGTCATGAAAGAACAGTCTTTCCGTTCTGTCCTCTGTGTCCTTTAGTTCTTTTTATTGTCCATGTGTTGAAATTCTCAACAATTTCTGTTCTTTATTCCTCTGGTGTTGTTAAGGTCATCATCATACCTGATGGACGAACTATTATTATTATTATTATAATATTATTATTGTTACTGGCCCCGGGCGTCGAGAACCCGAGTTACGTAGCTAGGACAGATCCACGTCGCTGAGGAAATCCCACTAGATGACACAGAATCAATCCAGGAAAGACATTGGGGGCTGGGGGGACAGAACTACCATTTGAGTCACACAATAAGGATATTTCAAGGCCGCGACTTCAAGAGTCAGTGGGGGGGGGGGGGGAGGTCGCAGGGTGAGGGTCCATTGGTACTCTTCCCAAAGAACGTGATGCTAACCCGGGTGGGGTTCCATTTGAGTCACACACTGGGGATATTACAAAGACATAACTTCAGAAACGACCGGCGCGGGGAGGAGAGGGGGGGGGGGCTTGGGTCAGCGGCCCCTGACAAGATAGTCCATTTTATATATGTTTTTATGGTAAAGGTGCACCTAGGCGATGAACACACAGAACATGAAGTAGATGCTAGGCTGAAGTTGTGTAACCCATACGGTACTCCTTTCCCAGCACCAAACTCAACACCAGCGCTCTGCCTGCTCAAGCAGATTCTATAAAAGGCAGGAACTACTGGGGGCCAGGACAAGATCTACGACACTGGGGAAATCTCAGCTGATGAGCCAGAATCAATTCAGGTAACTCGTTGGTAATCGGCCTCCCTTTTGCTTGGACCAAAATGTGGTAAAAAAATTTTGAAAGGCTGTATATTGCAAAGCTTCTCACAAGAAATTATAATTATACAAACAATACAATAAAACGCAAAAAAAAAAGGGGGAAACCACACGCAAGCTCTGGGTATGTTTACCTTTATCAAGGGAACCAATTGTTACACTATGGAAAACTGGATCAGTAAAACAGCTGGACCAAGAAAGAAATTGTAAAATGTAAAACGAATACGAGTTCTAAAGCTGCCAGTCTAGACCTGCCAGTGCGCAGAGGGCATCCACATAGAATACTCAACTGCCAGCCGTGGGGATACAGATTTGAATGAACACCTCCATATGCTGACATTTTGTGAGATCTAATTGTATGTCATTAAAGGTGAAACTCTTCAAGAAAGTACATCTACATCGGACTCGTGATCAGAAATCTCGCGGATTTCACACAAAAATGGTAAAAGTAACTAGAAACTCATGGGGGAGCCAGACAACAGAGAGACTTCAAAGAAGAAACTCCCCTTCTTCAAGTGTTTCGGCCCTGAACTCCTTACAATTAAGGGGGTCGGGCCACACCTACGTCATGACTCCCAGGTGCCTCTTTGCTGCCTTTTTCCCACTAGAAAGTGTCCATAAAGTGTAATGTGTTGGTCCAACAGCTCATTGACACCGTCATTTGTTGTTGGTAAAACAGCTCGTTGACACTGGCACTTGTTGTTGGTCCAACAGCTCATTGACACTGTCATTTGTTGTTGGTCCAACAGCTCATTGACACCGTCATTTAGCTCTTTGACACTGTCATTTGTTGTTGGTCCAACAGCTCATTGACATTGTCATTTATTGTTGGTCCAACAGCTCATTGGCATTGTCATTTGTTGTTGGTCCAACAGCTCATTGACAATGTCATTTGTTGTTGGTCCAACAGCTCATTGACATTGTCATTTGTTGTTGGTCCAACAGCTCATTGACATTTTCATTTGTTGTTGGTCCAACAGCTCATTGACACTGTCATTTGTTGTTGGTCCAACAGCTCATTGACACTGTAATTGGTTGGTCCAACAGCTCATTGACACTGTCATTGGTTGGTCCAACAGCTCATTGACACTGTCATTGGTTGGTCCAAAAAGCTCATTGACATTGTCATTTGTTGGTTCAACAGCTCATTGACATTGTCATTTGTTGGTCCAACAGCTCATTGACACTGTAATTGGTTGGTCCAACAGCTCATTGACATTTTCATTTGTTGGTCCAACTGCTCATTGACACTGTCATTTGTTGGTCCAACAGCTCATTGATATTGTCGTTTCGTTGGTCCAACTGCTCATTGACACTGTAATTGGTTGGTCCAACAGCTCATTGACACTATCATTTGTCGGGACAACAATTCATTCACATTGTCATTGTTGGTCCAACACCTCATTGACACTGTAATTGGTTGGTCCAACAGCTCATTGACACTGTCATTTGTTGGTCCATCAGCTGCTTGACATTGTCATCTGTTGGTCCAGCAGCTCATTGACACTGTAATTGGCTGGTCCAACAGCTTATTGACATTGTCATTTGTTGGTCCAACAGCTCATTGATACTGTAATTGGCTGGTCCCAAAAGCTCATTGACATTGTCATTTGTTGGTCCAACAGCTCATTGATACTGTAATTGACTGGTCCAACAATTCATTGACATTGTCATTTCTTGGTCCAACAGCTCATTGACACTGAAATTGGCTCGTCCAACAGCTCATTGACATTCTCATTTGTTGGTCCAAGAGTTCATTGACACTGTAATTGGCTGGTCCAACAGTTCATTGACACTGTGATTTGTTGTTGGTCCAACAGCTCATTGACATTTTCATTTGTTGTTGGTCCCAAAGCTCATTGACACTGTCATTTGTTGATCCAACACCTCATTGACACTGTCGGTATTTGGTCCAACAGATCATTGGCATTGTCATTTGTTGGCCCAATACCTCATTGACACTGCAATTAGTTGGTCCAACAGCTCATTGACACTGTAATTTGTTGGTCTAACAGCTCATTGACACTGTCATTTGTTGGTCCGACTGCTCATTGACACTGTCATTTGTTGGTCCAACAGCTCATTGACATTGTCATTTGTTGGTCAAACAGCTCATTGACACTGTAATTGGTTGGTCCAACAGCTCATTGACACTGTCATTTGTTGGCCTAACAACTCATTGACATTGTCATTGTTGGTCCAACAGCTCATTGACACATTAATTGATTGGTCCAACAGCTCATTGACACTGTCATTTGTTGGTCCAACAGTTCATTAACACTGTCATTTGTTGGTCTAACAGCTCATTGACACTGTCATTGGTTGGTCCATCAGCTCATTGACACTGTCATTTGTTGGTCCAACAGCTCATTGACATTGTCATCTGTTGGTCCAGCAGGTCATTGACACTGTAATTGGCTGGTCCAACAGCTCATTGACATTGTCATTTGTTGGTCTAACAGCTCATTTATACTGTAATTGACTGGTCCAACAGCTCATTGACACTGTCATTTGTTGGTCCAACAGCTCATTGACACTGTAATTGGCTGGTCCATCAGCCCATTGACATTGTCATTTGTTGGTTCAACAGCTCATTGACCCTGTAATTGGCTGGGCCAACAGATGATTGGCATTGCCATTTGTTGGTCCAACAGCTCATTGACACTGTAATTGGCTGGTCCAACAGCTCATTGACATTGTCATTTGGTGGTCCAACAGCTCATTGACACTGTAATTGGTTGCTTCAACAGCTCATTGACACTGTAATTGGCTGGTCCAACAACTGATTGACGTTGTCATTTGCTGGTCCAACAGCTCATTGACACTGTCATTTGTTGGTCCAACAGTTCACTGACACTGTCATTTGTTGGTCCAACAGCTCATTGACATTTTCATTTGTTGGTCCAACCGCTCATTGGCATTGTCATTTGTTGCTCCAACAGCTCATTGGCATTGTCATTTGTTGCTCCAACAGCTCATTGACATTGTCATTTGTTGGTCCAACAGCTCATTGATACTGTCATTTGTTGATCCAAAAGCTCATTGACACTGTCATTTGTTGGTCCAACAGCTCATTGACACTGTAATTTGTTGGTCCAACAGCTAATTGACATTGTCATTTGTTGGTCCAACAGCTCGTTGACACTGTAATTGGCTGATCCAACAGCTCATTGACATTGTCATTTGTTGGTCCAACAGCTCATTGACACTGTCATTTGTTGGTCCAACAGCTCATTGACATTGTCATTTGTTGGTCAAACAGCTCATTGACACTGTAACTGGTTGGTCCAACAGCTCAGTGACAGTCATTTGTTGGTCCAACAACTCATTGACATTGTCATTTGTTGGTCCAACAGCTCATTGACACTGTCATTTGTTGGTCCAACGGTTCATTGACACTGTCATTTGTTGGTCCAACAGCTCATTGACATAGTCATTTTTTGTTCCAACAGCTCATTGGCATTGTCACTTGTTGCTCCAGCAGCTCATTGACATTGTCATTTGTCTGTCCAACAGCTCATTGACACTGTCATTTGTTGATCCCAAAGGTCATTGACACTGTCATTTGTTGATCCAACAGCTCATTGACACTGTCGGTATTTGGTCCAACAGATCATTGGCATTGTCAATTGTTGGCCCAACACCTCATTGACACTGCAATTTGTTGGTCCAACAGCTCATTGACACTGTAATTTGTTGGTCTAACAGCTCATTGACACTGTCATTCTGATACATTTATAAATGAAAAAGAGACCTTTATCGAAATGGCAATGCAACAACTTCTTAATAAGAAAGCTCATTTACGTGGGGCTCGTGATAACCAAAGTATTTATGGAGTCTGTAAGAATGCATGGTACCTTGACCAAGGAGCTTATTGAAAGTGGGCTGCACGATAACTATACATTATGTTATATGTAATAACCAGGAATTTATCGAAAAACCAACACCCTCTTCTACTTCCAGAACTGACCATTAGCGTCCATTTCTATTGAAAGAATTATTTTAACATTTCTTTTTTATTTGTAATTTTTCGACAATAACATTTATAAAATAAATAAAGTGTTGAAAATGTGATTTTCTCCGTTGCCAACCGCCTTCTGCTACTTAGCTGGGTGTTAAAGTAAATCGAAAAGAACAGAAAGAAAAAAAAAACAAAGTTATATTTACGAAAGTTTTGAAGTCTGGCCTGGAAAAAAACAACTGATTCTAATGTTTCGTCATTCAACATCATTCTGTATCAAGTTTTAGAGTCTTGTCAGTTTTGATATCTTGCCAATAAAAGGGCAGAGGGGCAGCAAGGTCGGACTGTGTCCAGGGCATCAATTGGTCTTAATCCGGCCCTGCCCGGCCTACAGGTCACGGAGTCAAGTCTGCTTGTGCCTCGGTTTTGTGGACTTTGGACTGACACGGGAGCCCGAGCAATGGATCTAGTGTGACTGAAACAAATCTGCCTGGCTTCTTGATTCACATGAAGTTCAAGCCTCTGGCAAAATCCATGCAAAGATTTGACTCAGTGAATACCAGACAAAGTTTTCAATGAAGGCAAAACTCACGCTGTCCCGGTGAGAGCATCACAATTACAGCCAGTCCCACTCAGACCGCACGTGTCCAGGTAGTCAGTGATTGGCAGGGGCTGGTCAGTGGCCCCAGTGAACGTCACACCTCCTGGAATAGTCACACACTTTAGTTACATGTTATTTTTTTTTCCCTATTGTGGATGGAGTTTCTATTGGAATTGTCTGTGTACCGACCTACTTGAGTAAAGGTCTACAGATCTACCTCTCTTCTCACACATTCACTTTACAAATATCACTGCCCAACTAGAAAGAGCAGTTCTGTCTGTCTTTCTGTCCGCCAATCTGCCTGCCTGCTGTGCCGGGCAATTTGCCTATCTATCTATCTATCTATCTATCTATCTATCTATCTATCTATCTATCTATCTATCTATCTATCTATCTATCTATCTATCTATCTATCTATTTATCTATCTAATCTATCCATCTATCTATCTATCTATCTATCTATCTGTCTATCTATCTATCTATCTATCTATCTATCTATCTATCTATCTATCTATCTATCTATCTTTATATCTATCTATCTATCTATCTATCTATCTATCTACCTATCTTTAAATCTACCTATCTATCTATCTGTCTGTCTGCTTATCTGCCTATCCATGCTTTACATCTTTCTTTCTTCTTCTATTTATCTTTCTATCTATCGGTTGATTTATATGTATGTCTATCTGTCTTTATCTCCATGGCCAACACTTACCGCCGGCAATTTGCAAACTGACTTGTTTACAGTCAAACTTGATCTCTTGTGTACAGAACGTTGATCTGTCTTTCAGTGCAGCGATCTGAGCATCGGAGGCCAACAGGTACAACACGTTGAAGAGATTGGAACCGATGGTTTGCTGAGGGCAGAAAAACGATTTGTTAGCGAGGGCTCTTGTAGCAACATTGAAACAACACTTGAGTTCTGTAATTTGCAGGGACAGGATGTGCTCGGGTTGCTTTTGGATAAAACCTTGCAAAGGAAGAAAGGATGGATTAGATAGAGAAGGAAGAGAGGTAGGGATGGATGGATGGATGGATGGATGGATGGATGGATGGATGGATGGATGGATGGATGGATGGATGGACGGACGGATGGATGGATGGATGGATAGATGGACGAATAGGTTTGTGGATGCAAACAAAGTGACAGCGGAGTTCATGTCAAATTAAAAAAAACAAACAATGAATCCAGAACTCAGAACACACAGAAAGAAGAACAAAAAAAAAATAAAAGCCATAAAAGTCAGGTGTAAATGATAAGAGCAGCGGAACCTCTTCAAGTAAAGACGTAGAACACAGCTATTTTGATGTCAACATGTCTGTGCTACAAGTTGCCAGACAGAAGAAGAGAAATCACAGCAAGTGTCACTTACACCTCCCTCCTTGTCGTGGTGCACAATGGTGGAGCCTTGGGGTGGTTTGGTTAAAAACTGACATTCGACCAGGAAGGGATCCAGATTACCTGTAAAATACAATCCCACAATGTGACTGAATGGCTCAGACTGGGATAAGATGACTCTTTCCGCTGGACATAAAACAAACGTAACTGCACAACAGGAAGTGAAATAATTATGTTTGTTACCATTAAAGTAAACTACACAATAACTAGAGGTCAAGTACATAAAATGGCATAGTCTACAACTACAAAGATATTCAGCAAAAAGCCACTGGAGGTGAAAATTCACATACAAGCATTAAGGAAACGCAAAATGAGAAATATATTGAAATGATGGACGGTTTAAGAGAAAGAAAATTGGCACACCACATCTTTAAGAATGACATAAAATTATTACATTGTATAAAGACCAGAGGCCAGAGTCAGGCCAGAGTTTTCTGCTATTGTACGACAGTACACAATACAGCCTGCTACTGTCACCCCCACTGTCTTGTGGGTCATCTCGGGAGAGAGGAAGACTAGGGGAAGGTAACCCTGAATACAAATACCACACTGCCTTGTGTGTTGCTATGATAGCAAAGGCTATGGGAGTAAACCCAGACAGAAAATCAGGAGTGGAGACCCGAAGGTGGTTGTCAGGGAGAACTGCATCAAACTGGCTTCCAGCATCTCCTGCAGCCGGACTAGTTCCAAATGTATTGACCTGGTCTCTCCCTTGGGTTTAACTAGAATGGCAGAGAGAGGGGTGGTGCCTCTGGGCAAAGCACCATCTCTTAAAAATAGCCCAGGCAAGGCAGCAAAACGAGGAGGCGTTTGCTCGGGCTTGGCAAGCGTCTGTCTCTCCTCTATAAGCCCACCCATTTCCGATTTGGAGAGGACACTCCAGCCATCCGTTACGGATGGGCACAACACGGGAGGTGGCAGTTACCGGTGATAAGCTCAATCCATTTGGCGTACGGATGAGCGCCAGGGGTCCCCTCTGTCGGTGGGAGGGGCTTTTCAGCTGCATTGATCAACTACCGCCCGCCGTAACCTGGGCAGCCCCCAGGCAGTTGTGTGTTGTTCCGCCACGTCAGCCTGCTTCATAAGGTGGTTGGAGCTAGACCAAAAGTCAAAAAGCTGACGTAAAGTGTGCACCTGGCAAAAACAGAAAAATACTAAAACTTGGTACCTGGAACGTCAGAACAATGCGCCCAGGCTTGCAACAGCAAGATCTCACTAATATTGACTCCATCAGGAAATCCCAAATTATTGATCGAGAACTTCAGCTACTAAACATCGACATCGCTTCCCTTCAAGAAACTCGACTTCCCGACTCCGGGTCAGTCAAAGAAGAAAACTACACCTTCTTCTGGCAGGGCCTTAGCAGCGAACAGCCGAGAATCCACGGCGTGGGCTTCGCCGTAAAAAACTCCCTTATCAATTCGATCGCAACTCCAATTGGAGTGTCAGAACGCATCATGACACTCAGACTGAACACTCGGTCTGGTTTTACCAACATTATCTGTGTCTATGCCCCAACACTTACCTCCTCTGACGAAACCAAAGACATTTTCTACGAGGCATTGCAGAGGACTCTCCACAACATCCCTCTCACCGAAGGCCTGCTAATTCTGGGTGACTTTAACGCTCGAGTGGGAGCAGATCACTCCGCATGGCCAAAGTGCATTGGGCACTTCGGCATTGGCAACATCAACGAAAACGGGCAGCGCCTTCTGGAGCTATGCTCCGTAAACTCATTATGTGTTACAAACACGTACTTTGACCTTAAGAGATGCCAAAGAACATCATGGCGCCATCCCAGGTCTGGCCATTGGCATCAATTAGATCTTATTCTCTCAAGGAGGAAGAGTTTGGGCTGTATAAAAATAACTCGTTCCCTCCACAGTGCTGACTGTGACACCGACCATGCACTGGTAGTCAGCAAAATCAAAATTTCGGCCAAGAAAATATACAGATCAAAAGCCCCTTCAATCCCTAAGATCAATGTAACAGCAATCAGAGATGAATCAAATAGAAAGTCATTTGAAAAGTTATTTGCTGAAAGCATGGATAATGTCAGCCAATGTGACTCGGTAGATGAAACATGGAACACTCTCAGTTCAAAAATTCATGACTGTGCCATCAAGTCTTTTGGACAGCATAAAGTTTCAAACAACGACTGGGTAGCCCAGAACAGCGAAATTCTCCTACCTCTCATTGAGCAAAAGAAATCTGCTTTCAATGAGTATAACAAAAATTGCAATCAGAGTACAAAAACTTGTTTGAAAAATGCAAAAGCTAAACTTCAGCTGGAGGTAAGACGTTGCGCCAACAAATACTGGACAGACTTGTGTAACAGCATACAAGAGGCAAATGAAAAGGGAGATATGAAAACCGCCTTTAGTCAGATGAAAGTAGCTCTTGGGCCAATCATCACCAAAAGCGCTCCACTTAAGTCTGTAAATGGTGAACCCATCACAGATAAAAATGAACAACTGAATAGGTGGGTAGAGCATTACTCTCTGTTGTATTCAACTGAGAAAAATATTCCACCAGATTTTGAGGAACACCTCCAAAAACTGCCAATAATGGCCGAACTTGACGCTGAACCTTCCTTAGTCGAGCTTTCCAATGCAATCGACCACCTGTCTGCTGGAAAAGCCACAGGAAGTGACAACATTCCTGCAGAGGTATTAAAAGACCTAAAAGGCCCACTATTACCACACCTGTATAATCTGTTACTGCAGTGTTGGAAAGAAGGCGTGATACCACATGATATGAGAGACGCCAAAATTGTCACACTTTACAAGAACAAAGGAGACAAAGGCGACTGTAACAACTATCGAGGCATATCCCTCCTCAGCATTACTGGAAAGGCTTTTGCTCGCGTCATCCTCTGCCGCCTTCAACAACTGGCGGAAAAAGTCTTACCAGAAACACAATGTGGCTTTCGAAGCAAACGATCAACTATTGACATGATATTTGCACTTCGGCAAATCCAAGAAAAATGTAAAGAACAAAACAGGCCGCTTATAACATGCTTTGTGGACCTAACAAAGGCTTTCGACACCGTAAGCCGATCTGGCCTGTATGCAGTCCTTAAATCCATAGGCTGTCCACCAACATTGCTAAAACTTATTGCATCCTTCCACACTGACATGAGGGCATGTGTCAACTTTGAGGGCTGCACATCCAATTCATTTGCTGTAAACAGCGGTGTGAAGCAGGGATGTGTTCTTGCTCCTACCTTATTTGGTATATATTTTGCAGCCCTACTCAAGAATGCCTTTGGTCAATGTTCAGGTGGAGTACTTATTAACACCAGAGTGGACGGCTCCATTTTTAATGTTGCCAGACTAAAAGCAAAATCTCGTACAGAGCATATTATGTTACAAGAGCTCCTCTTCGCAGATGATGCTGCAATCGTGGCCCACGATGAAACCACGCTCCAGGCTCTCATCAATAGCCTTGCCAAAGCCTGTGACAAATTCATGCTAAAGATCAGTGTCTCAAAAACTGTAGTTTTGACACAAGGCTTGAGAAACCCCAACCCAATCATGCTGAATGGCTCTCCTCTGGAGCAAGTGGGAAAATTCTGCTACCTAGGCTCAGCCATCAGTGGTAGCACAGACATAACAACTGAAATAAATGCCAGAATAGGAAAGGCGGCCACAGCTTTTGGCAAACTCTCAAAAAGGGTGTGGAACAATAGCAAGCTGACCATCAAAACAAAGGTACTCGTGTACCAAACTTGCGTCCTAAGCACCCTGCTGTATGGCTCAGAGACATGGACCACCTACTCCAAACATGAAAGATCCCTCAACTCCTTCCACCTGCGCTGCCTACGCAAAATTCTCAAGATCAAGTGGCAAGACAGGATCTCAAATATCGAAGTTCTGAGCAGAGCCAACATTCCATCAACTCAGGCTCTCCTAGGCAAAAAAAGACTGCGGTGGCTTGGACATCTCCACCGTATGGAAAATGATCGCATCCCCAGACAAATTCTCTACGGGGAACTTGCTACTGGCAACCGACCCAGAGGTAGGCCACATCTGCGATTCAAAGACACTTGCAAGGTCACGATGAAAGCATTCAACATCGACCCCAATGAATGGGAGAACCTTGCAAATGATCGAAGCAGATGGAGACAAAAAATGCGCAGTGGCACGCTCGCAATAGACTTCAAGGCAAAAGAAACATACCTGACAAAACGACAGAGGCGGAATGAAAACACTCGCCAAAGTGAACCCAAAAGACTGACCTGCAATCAATGCCATCGCACTCTCGGGTCAAACATTGGTAGAATAAGCCACGAGAGAAGCTGTCAGTCAAAGTGAAAGTGAATATTCTAGCTGCTAAGACCGTCTGTAAAGACGCTAAAGGCCATATATATAGTATAAAGACGTAATATTATAATTGTATGAGGACATGTAAAATGATGAACGTGGACAGAATTGAAAATCAACAGTTTCAAATAGTAGAATAACTGTTGCATCATTGCATCAACTGCATAATTATTCATGAGAAGTCTGAAAAGTGTCCTGTAGCAGTCTGCAGTCTGTATTATTTTTTCATTATTTTCATTCCACGATATTTTGCCCTGGTTCTGTATTATTAGCTCAGCTCAAAGGGCATTTATCTGCCGAGCTATAGATCTAATGCCTTTCTATTAGAATAAGCGGCATTGCCATGGATTTTCTACAAAAGTGCCAGTTAGATTTAGTTGAAATTTTACATTCTTCATAGCTCACACTGAACTCAGTGGAACTGATTTTTTACTTTTGGACGGTCACTTGATTTTGAATGCCTTTTGTGCTTTGTACAAAAAACAAACAAAAAATCATAACCGACTCTCGAAAAATCCATTTCTACTGTAGAAAGCTGTGCCAATCACTAAATTGTGTTTTCACCTTAAGCGGGGAAACAATGTCTACTCGTGGATCAATACTCCAAGTACTAAAGTGTTTTAGACTTCCTCAGTCATTACAGGCAGTTCATGGGTATCCGGATTTTTGTTGCTGTTGTGGTTGTTGTTGTTCTTCAGGAAGAAGATAAGAAGATGAGAGGATGAGAAGATGAGAAGATGAGAGGATGAGAGAATGAGAGAATGAGAGAATGAGAGGACAGGTACCGCTACCTGAGAGCTATTAATTATCTGTTGATGCAGTTTTTTACATTTTTTGTTCACAACGTAATGAAGAGGTTTTCTTCATCCAAACTGACTATAGAAAGTTCTTTGACCTGTGGATCGAGTAGAGGAACTGCGTTATTTGGATGGCCTTGGCCTAGTTTATTGACATCAGATAATTTATTGCCCGGCATCCCATTGGGTTGGCGCCACAGTAACTCTTGATGACCCAAAGGAAAAAAAAGCGTTGGGGCTGGCAGAGTTCTTCACAGGAGCAGCAGATTGTGTGACTTTCTAACATTCCCAACAACCTGAACTGTTTCCTGCCGGATAGAAAACGTGTAGTGAATGTGTTCTATTGCTGACAATGTAGTTTCGAGACGGCAACCTCGCTTGACCGACTCAGTGAAAGAAACGTTTTATGTTTTTAAATGGATTTGACCGTACCAGGCACTAAATGCATGTTTTACTTTAATTTTCTGCCAATGCAGTACACAGCCTGGGTGGTGGTTGGGGAGGGGGGGGGGTGAGGGATTCAATACTGGGCTCGTGTAAGGTGCACAGGTCAGGGGGACCAATACTTGTCTTGTCCCAGGCGCAGGCAATTCACCTGACGGCACTGACAGTTAAACACTTGTTAGTTTTAGCATGGTGAACTGTAACGTTCTGTTTTGCTTCACTCACCGGGACCGTCTGGGTCAATGAAATACGTGTAGCTCTCGGTTGTGCCAATAGCTCTGTACTTCTCACAGTTAGGCTCAATACCTGTAACAATGAGAGATAGAACACATTGGGTACAGGACGAAACTTCCTTAAGACAACACAATTTAAAAATTCCTGGCACAGCATGGAAATCTCCCTCCCTCCCCCTTTTCCCCCTTCCCAGACCACCCCACCCCCTCCTCCACCTTAACTGGCAGCAACACAGTTGTAATATAAGCCTAAATCTTATTGGTAATTAACTGCTTTTGTCCAAGCATCACTTCAAAAGTAATTGCAATTTCAGAGCTGCAGCTGTCTGGTGATGTAGATTATTTTCCCATTGAGATTGGACAACATCAGTATAGAGTATAGACAACATTAGTATAGTGTATAGACAACATCAGTATAGTGTATAGACAACATTAGTATAGTGTATAGACAACATCAGTATAGTGTATAGACAACATTAGTATAGTTTATAGACAACATCAGTATAGTGTATAGACAACATCAGTATAGTGTATAGACAACATTAGTATAATAGTGTATAGTGTATAGACAACATCACTATAGTGTATAGACAACATCAGTATAGTGTATAGACAACATTAGTATAGTGTATAGACAACATTAGTATAGTGTATAGACAACATTAGTATAGTGTATAGACAACATTAGTATAGACAACATTAGTATAGTGTATAGACAACATTAGTATAGTGTATAGACAACATTAGTATAGTGTATAGACAACATTAGTATAGTGTATAGACAACATTAGTATCGTGTATAGACAACATTAGTATAGTGTATAGACAACATTAGTATAGTGTATAGACAACATTAGTATAGTGTATAGACAACATTAGTATAGTGTATAGACAACATTAGTATATAGCTCCCTGATGTTCAAACATTTTAGTCGTGAAGAACAGACACTTAGTGCTGCCCTCAGAATTCACCTGGCCTGCCCAATGAAGCTGTAATAATTCGTGTACAACTTCTAAAATGTTTGACAATTACATGTATAATGACGTCAGTGGCACCACCACTCCCATATGATAATAATCTTTTAAATGGCGAATAATGAATTGAGAAATACGAATAACGTTGTCGTTTTTTGTTTTTTTTTATCTGGCCAACAACCTACCGCAGAGATGATGTAACCTGAAAACATCATAATACTAAGAATTCTCCCCTAAAAAAAAATAATGCAACCTGAATTCTCAGTAAACAAATAAATTGTTAAATTTCCTGAACCGTTACCTCTGCACGTGTTTTTTTTTTTTGGTGTTTTTTTTTTGCCACACATGAAATAATAAAATTGTTATATGAAAGGCTCCTGCGCCCTGCCTAATTCATGACTTTTTGTTTTATATTACATAGAATTATATAGAAGTAAACTGAGGGGTTTTAAATTAGGAGGGATCTAAATGTTATCTGTATTAAGATCTCATGATATTCTAACCCGTTCAATTTATTTATGGATATTAGAATTACAACGGATGTATATTATGTGAATGGCACTTAAACCATTTCTAATTCTAACCCCTTCAATGATCATTTCCTAGAGTTCTATCTTACCGAATTGTTTTTGACCACATCGCAAGTTTCCGACAGAGTAGGCCCCACTTCGGGCATCTCCGAGTTCTGCTGTGACCCGGACCACAGGTAGATCTTGTTTGTTGACGATCAGTCCAAAATCCTTTCGCTCTTGTCCGTCTTCAATGTTGCAGTTACACTTGACCTGGGCTGAGTCGCATGACTGAGTGGCTCCGCAACCACAAGAGTCCTGGACACCGTCAGCTCCAGGGAAATAATCCAAACGGCGTTCTGAGCTGGTCACGGTGACATAGCCTGCACCTGGTCCCAGTCTGGAATTCTTTAGGAGAAAGGAAACACTCGATATGGAAAGTGGCAATGACTGAGACAGTCATATCACGAATCCAAAACAAATTAATTATAAATTAGTAAAACTGAGCAGATGGACAAAGCATGAAAGAAAACTGAAATGCATTCAACAGCTTCAACAGAAACCTGAACAAGTTAAGAAAGCTTTTCATATTCTCTTAGTCATTCTCCTACCCTCCCCCCCCCCCCCGCCCCAAAAATATGATAGTTTCAATTGGTTTCAGTTTATATTTCAGACACGTGTACAATTTTCTATTATATTTCATTATTTTCGAATTGTTTGTGCAGTTTTCTTGTTTATCGTTACTATGTGGCTTGGTGTAATACATGTACAATCCATAGTTTAGCTCTGACGGCAGGGAATCCATAGCCAGAAAAGGAAAGAACTCCAAAATGATACCGGGGGATCAGCGGTCATTTTGCTTTTGTTTTCCATGGAATACTTTGTCAGTGGACTGTAATTACTCCACTTGGTCTCTCTCGACCAACAACCTTCCGGAACTCTGTAACTGATTAGCTGAGAGACATTTCCAAATATCATTCCCTACCCCCATCCACACACAATGGCGTGAGTAATCAGCCCTCCGGGCAAAGCATGATTGCCTCCCGCCCCCTGCGTATGGAGTGTTCGAACATTTGGAGATTTTATGTGTATGGAGGGGGGGGGGGGGCTATCATAAAAATTTATTATTACTAATTTATTTTCTATTTCTTTTGGAATTCTGGACCCTGACAAAATATGCCCATGTCGCACCGGCCATGCTATGTCACTGTTCACACATACACAAAGACGATAACACTCACCTGACATGTAAACTCCACATACTGTGAGCAGTACATAGAGCCAGAGATCAGACCTTGTATCTGAGGGAAGCTTACCACATACCCTACAGTCTTTCCTGTCACCTCTGTCGGTTTGTAGATAGGGCTATTCGGGACAAAGTGTAGAAAGACACGAAAACCTGGCAATAAACTATCTGATTATAGTAAAAAAAAGAAACTCAAGGTGGCCTTAAGGAGACTTAGCGACGCTCACAATGCTCTGATTGGCGAGAAATGTTTTACATATCCTTCGATCTACAGAATGTTCTTTTTTAGATCTGGAAATTTGAAATGGTGGGGAAGAGTCTCTTTTGAGTTTCCTTTGTGTCGCTAATTGACTGCCCCCAATCCTTCATTTTTTACAACCACATGAGCTCATGACATCATCACGCCCTAAAAACTTCCCAGTGCACACCACAGCAGGTTGTGTACTGTCCTATATATCTATTAATAACTGAGTTTTGGGGAGCCCCAGGCATCTCGGCATGAATGGTTTTATGCTGATTCCTTTTGGCATGAAGTGCAGCCCTTGTTTGTTGTTGTTGTTGTTGTTTTTAACCATTGGAAGAATGGGTCGGTTACTTGTAGTTTTAAGAGACAGTATGGAACATCTGACTTGTTCTTTCCTAGGTTAATATTTTACATCTGTATCTTCACAGTGGCCTTACATCAAAGACAAGGAATGAATCCACACCAGGATGTGAATACAGAATTCTTACTGGTGTGGGTTTAAGACAATTCTCTTGGAGAGTGTACACGTCATTTCTTCTAGAGAGTGGACAGACACAATTCTCCTTGGAATGTGAATAAATACAATTTGCATGATTCTTACTAGTGAGTTTTTAAACATAGTTATCTCAGGAGAGTACAATATACACTTTAATACTTCTAGAAAATAATATACGGACACAATTCTTCCTGGTACGTGGACACAATTCTTCCTGGTACGTGGACACAAGTCTTCCTGGTACGTGGACACAATTATTCCTGGTACGTGGATTTTATTCTTCCTGTTCTGTGTGTATTGATATCATTCTTCGTTTTGAAGGTACAAACTTAATTCTTCCTTAAGAGTAATACTATAGGAACATAATTTTTCCTAAAGGGTATACAGACATATTTCATCCTAGAGCTCAGAAACATAATTTTTCCTCGAAGATATGCGGGCATAATTCGAATCGAAGAACATCTATATCTGTAATGAAGTAATCCACAGTGGTAAGAGTATAATTTTGAATGAAAATGATGCCATAATTTAAGAGCATTTTCCAAAACTGGACAAGTCAAATGTTGAATGATTTCTGGCCTCTTTGAGATAATCATTCAAAATTGGTGTAAGAGGCGGTGTAAGGGCTGAGTTAAACTTTGCTGTGTCCACTCATTCATCCCGCATATACATCTGTGGTCACTCACCTGTCGGGTGGGAGTTCAGTCACGCCCACATGCTTGAAGGATTCCATGTCACAGAAGACCAGGAAAGGAGCCAAACCGCCACGCCCATCGACATCAATGTAAAGTGGTCCGTTTTTCTCAATGTTGAAACTGAACTTAGCCTCATGACAATCTTTGGGCAGGTCTGAAATTGTAAAAGGGAAAATCCATTCAGTCTAATCTAGTCTTGCTTCTTGAGAAAGAGTTGTTCCTTACATGCCGACCACCCAGTCAGTCTCTAACCCTGACCTCATCTCTAGCCTTTACTTATCCTTAACCCGAAACTTAATCTTATCCCCAAATCAACCCCTTACAGTTTCAACCAGAAAACAAACAAAAATAATGGAGACAGTCAGTGTGTAAAGTATTGTAAGAATTCAGAGTGGTCAAAACACAAGAAACTTATTTCCAAGGAAAGATGTTTGGTGGTTTCTCCAGGGCCTCAACCCAAACCTGGTGCGCCCCCCCCCCCTCCCTTTCTGGATTTCTTTCTTGTTTCTCATTTCTTTTTCTTGTTCTTTTTTTTCTTGTCTTTCCTCAAAAATGTTTCTGGTGGGCGCAAGATAGTTTGAGATAAAAAAGCTATTGCCTCATTTTGGCCATGAGTTATTTCAACGCAATAAGGACGTAAACTAGTTATTTTTTCCCACGCTCAATACACCATTGATAAGATCCTTTTCAGCTGGTCTTTAGCATGCAGTATAAATCAATTAATGTAAATATAATGTATGTCTCCACAATGCTCCACAGATTTGGGAATGAGCCGATTGTAGCCCATTACAGGATTTCCAAAAGAATCTTTTGGCACCAACGTGCCACTTTTTAAAATGTACCATCTTATCTTTGTTTCGTTCATAATTAGTACATTAAAGGTACTGAAATCTCTGAACATATTTGCTGACTGAACAAATATCAGCAAATTATGTTACTGGACGTAGAAATGGGAGTGGAAAAATGTTCTATACAGAATATCGGAACATATTTTTCTTCAAGTAATTCAAGATTGCCCTAATATTTCAGTATCGGTATTTGAGAAATCCCATAAACAAATTTGAGTTTAGTTAGCATTTGAATAGTAATTCTTGTAATGTACAATTTGAAGAAAAGCTCACCGATTGGTCTGTCAGCACAAATGAGGGAACCGACGTCAATCCTCCCTTTTTCTGCGTCGGAACCTCCAAACTCCAACCTGACAACAGGGAGAGTGGATTTGTCCACGATTCGACCTTCATCGGTGGTCAGTGAGCCTTTCTGGGTACCATCACAGTAGCAGCTGGGGCACAGGCCCACCTCTCCACAGGCACACTGCAGGGAACAGCAATAGCATTTACAGACAGAACTAACCATCTCCAGGCCTAAAATCTTATGCAGATCTCATCCCGGATTCAACTATTTAAGTCTGATATTCTATTACTACAGCGGACTTCAAGTTGACCAACAGTTTGCCCTACATTACTTTCATGCAACTATCTAATATTAAGGAACTGTTTCGTTATTTGTTAAATCCAACTTTGCTAATGGCGTCTTATTGAGAAACATAAATTGATCCAACCTGACTGACTTATGTTGAGGTTTTTATGAAAGTACCTAAATTTTCTGCGCATTTACTTTTTCCATGTTTAATTTATTTTAATTCAAGCCCTTTGTGTAAATAGCCAAGTTGGAGCTTCATTTATTGTTGGGAGGCTTAAATTTCATTTAACTGTAGCCTTTCATAAAACGATTAATAACTACTCCATCGTTTTGTCAAGAGACTGAAAGTTAACATTGGATAGATAAAGGACGCACACGCACCCACCTAAATTTGAGATTCGCTAACAGCTTAAAGAGCAGGTTCAGAAATAGAGGCGGCTAGATAGTTCCATCGAAAACCTGTCACAGTTACGGGTATACACGGGTATTGATGTAATCTATATCACTTTGTTTTCTTTTCAAATTTGATTCAGTTTTGTTGAACAAAATATGTACTCACGCTCTGGTCTTGTGTACTCCCGAGGTTTCTGTGCTGTTGATCATAGGCATCAAACCAGGAAAATCCAGGGAATAAGGAGTAGCCCTCGTAACAGGCGAAACTGTTGAATAGGGAAAGTCAAGCTTCAGGAGGCTAGAATGTAGGTAAGTATTGTGGCGTTTTCCTTAATGTTAAAGTTGTTATGACCAGAATTTACACGTCTCTCTTTATACATTTAATGTCTGCATTATTAGTTCACCTGTCTGCTTATTTAAAAATATGTCTTTCCTGTGTCCACTTGCGTCTTTAATGAACGCCGATTCATATTAATGAAAGAAAGTGTCATTAACCTCGACCCTCTGACAGAACATGGGGATCGGGATATCATCAGCAAATCAGTGCCTACGAACACCTGGTCCACCAGCCTGTCATTTTGCTGCACGCTCTACATGTTCATGTGCAAAAAGACGCTAGCAAATAAAAAAAAAAGTACCAGGAGTGAAAATATACAAAAAGCACCAGTTGGTTAGGGCGTGCAAAAAGCACCAGTTGGTTAGGGCGTGCAAAAAGCAACAGTTGGTTAGGGCGTGCAAAAAGCAACAGTTGGTTAGGGCGTGCAAAAAGCAACAGTTGGTTAGGGCGTGCAAAAAGCACTAGTAAAGATGCCAATTCTTCTTAATAACCAGTAATAGACTCAAGTGTAGAGAATAAATTTGTTGATATTTTTCATGATATTTTGCTGGTTAAAAGTTTGAACTCGGGATTAAAATATGGGAAAACCTTGACTGTACATTCCGATGGCAAAATAAAAAGAACACACGCTCTGTGTAATGGCCTTCAGATTATGAAAAAAGAGTATAGACTTGGCTGAAGAAGTTTTGACATAGCTAAAAGTTCCATTTGGTTGAATAGTTGCTGACGGTTTCACATGCTCCAAGCCATCTTGTATTGGAATCATTATATTATGCTGCTCCAAATCAACTTCAATGTTAAAAGATGAATCAAATCACTGGAGGGCTTGGTATGGCAAGGCAGTGTCGATCGTTGCTTTCTGCGTTGGCGTCACATAGCCCTTCTGACTTCTACATCAGCGCGGTCTAATGATGACGTTTTTTTGGTGTGTGACTTTGGCTAGGACAGGGCCGACAAGACTTAGGGTAGCGACACAAAGGCCACCGAATTCGGTCACCGAGCCACTAGGCGCTTTAGGTGAGAAGAATTGCACTATATAATTTCAACAACTGCACAGAGAGCCCACCTAGATTCGGTCCGTTTATAAAGTGCAATTCTTCTCACCTAAAGCGCCTAGTGGCTCGGTGACCGAATTCGGTGGCCTTTGTGTCGCTACCCTTAGGGTACCCACAGAAAAGCCACCGAATTATGTCACCGAGCCACTAAGCGTTCAAGGTGAGAAGAATTGTACTATATAATTTCAACAACTGCACATATTAGAGCCCACCTACGTTCGGTCGGTTTCGGCACCGTAGGTGCTGACTTTTTTTTTTTAATCGGAAGCTAAAATACATTCAGGGTGACGGGCATGGCCGTCGGGCGACAGGAAGGTGTGATGAGTCATACTCATTTAAGGCGAGCGGGGCGATTTTCTACTGACCAACCCACATCTGGACGGGACGATAGAGGAAATTTGATTGAAGATTTGGATTCAGCGGCCTCAAATTAACAAATTCACCGCAGAATTTGTTTATTTTGAAAGAGAACAATTGTTTAAAAATTTTAATCATTTTAAAGACATGATAATTAAAAATGTTTAAAGCGAGCATCTGGTCAGCTCAGTTTCAATCTGCACAGTTTCACGTGGTGCAGTGAGTATTACGCAGTGATATTTTATCCCCCCCCCCCTTTCCAAAACCGGGTAGAAAACTGCTCAATGATCTTTACCAAGAGGAAAACTCCCATAAGTAACTGAGATCCGTTTTGAAACTGAATACTTAAAAGAACAGAATGATGCCATTTGACTAGATAGATAAACGCTTGATCACCCCTGACTTGTTTGAGACGTTGGGGATTAAATTCTGAAAATTTAACGTTGATCGAATTGACTCGTGTGTAGGTTGTTTTTTTTTATTATTATTATTATTATTTTAAATATTTCAACTATTAAAGAGTTATTCAGTTTTCCGCTTGTTAAGGAAAAATGGTGAAAACTGAGTTACGATAATTCACCAAGCAGCCTGGACTTCATATATGGTCGGGTATTTGCTATATTGCCATGTCTTACATTTTTGCTTTTTCCAGGCAATGAGGATTGAAGTTCAGTTGGCAAAAAGGGCTAAAACACATACAGCATGACGTCATTAACATAATATGTGTCTGGAAATATTTTCAGCCCATTGGAATGTCACTTTTACGTAAGGAACTTAGGAGTGAGAGAGCCATTGTCATGACAATTTGCAAACTGATCAACTGCTCACGAAATATCCTGGTAGCAGTAGTCTGATCCTTCCAACAAAGGTTTAATGTCTTCTTTGTCTGGGTTATAAGTAATGGTCACTGGCGTCTTGTCCTCAGGGGCGGCCACAGGGAAAGTGTTGGTGGGGGGCACTTTGGTCACGATAACACCATTTATCCGGTCACAGATCACCTGGGGGCAGATGTGGAATGGGATGTGGTGGTGATGGTGTTGGTGATGGTGATGATGATGATAATGATGACGATGATGGTGGTGGTGATTATCGTGATGGTGGTGTATGCTGATGGTGGCTATAGATGGTGATGAAGAGAGTGGTGGTTGATGGCGGTAGTGATGTTGGTGAGAGATGGTGGTGACTGTGGTAGATGGTGATGTTAGACAAACAGGAAGATATGGGAAGATATCAGTACAGATATCAGTACAGCTGATTCCTACTCAGTCAAAACATTTGTTTTCAATCTTTCTTTCTTTCTTTTTTTTTCTTCGCTTCTTGGCTACTTTCTTTCTTTCTTTGTTTTCTTGATGAATGTCTTTCTTTCTTTCCTTCTCTATTCATTTGTTTATTCATTTGTCTTGATTTATTCTCAAAAGTGATCCCTTATTATTCATTAGAATGTATTTACATGCGTGACCTCTCCATTGCCATTGTCAAGACCAAATGTTGTTAAAGGGAAATAACTTAATTAATACAACCTAGAGGGTGAATATGTATAACATGTGGAATACGTCATTTGTAGATAAGGTCAAGGATGCAAGCACGGTATTTTTTGATGACGTCATTTTAAGCAAGAGGGAACTATTGAACAACAGGAAGGCGTAGATAAACAGTAGTATTCTAGTAAATAGAATATCACTGGTGTTATGGTGAATGGGCTATAGATAATCAGCGGGAATATATATATAGGGGAGATGGTGGATATCAAGATGGAAATATAATGTGCTATCGATGAAGATTAACACCCCGTTTTCAACGTGGGGGTGAGAACTTATTTGTCTACGTCACTTAGCCGTTAAGTTGATAACCAATCAATGCAGGCGTATTGATAATCAATAGGCAGCCGAGAGAGCAGCTGACGGGGGGACTCCATTCCGTGCAGATTATTCCAACTGCGAAGGAGTTAGTGGGATTCTACTTGAATGAATCACTATTTATAAAGTATAATATGTTTGGATGAAGATCTGATCATAGAGATATCCAGATGGCTCATTTGAAAAATGAACAACGCTATTGTCTATTGTTCCCTGGCCTAGAGCCAGGACAATCGTAAGTAAGATCTGATCGAAGCTCGTGATGATTGACAATCGATAAGGAGGCGAAGAACATGACTTTTGTCCGATAGGAGAATGATGAATCTACCAGGAGTGATTACCAGAGAATGCAAGATGTAAAGTTAAACTGCCATCTAGAGCTGCAGCTAAATCTAGAGTTAATGTGTGAATTATATGGATCTAACTGTGATTGAATTGTCTAGGTGAGGCTGGGAGTTGCCAGCCCATCCTAGAGTTAGATATAGAACTAGATCTAGTTAGTTATATAATTAGCGAGAATAGAAGTTAATGATATTATGGGTTTTGTTGATAATTCTGAACATCTATAGTATAAGGCATAGATTCTATGTGGTATCTCCATAGTGAGATAGGCAAGCCATAAATATGCAATGATTAGTAGAGTATGATATTAGAGTTTTAGATAGTGTAGTATTAGAAGTAAATCCACATTTAGAACACAATAGTTTAAAGCTGAATATGTTATGAATCTAATATGAATTATTGTGATATTGTTTCTGACTCATAATTGTCATTGTAGTTAGAGTGGTAAATAAACCCTACATGTGTGCCAGTTAATCCAATTGTTATTTAGTATCTAGTGTGTGAGTGGAAGTTAGATTTGGATTGAATACCTCTCAATTATAAAAATGCAGTCGAACAAACATCCCATCAACACAACATTATAATACCATCTATAACATTAGGAATGGGATCATAACAGCCATTGGTTTCATCTGCCCGGGGGTGGGGGAGCGGAGTTGTAATAATGATGATGAAGAAAATGAAAATGCAGATGATTTAAAATTTTGCATACTTCGAATGCATTAGCAGATCCCGTGAAGTCTGGGTCGATGACGTATGTTTTACCAGAGGAAAACTTGGGGATATCCAGGCAACTCCGAGGCAGTTCTGTGGGGAGAGAGGTAGTAAACATCATCATTTGTGGACAGTTCTTTGGCGGCAGCAATAGTAATGGTGTGGTATACCAATTGTATTTGTATTTTATAATTTTTATATTTCTGTAATCCCATTTGGGAAATTTGCCTTAGTACCATTGCAGCCCCGTTGCAACTGGAGCAGACATGTCGTCGCCATAGTGCAGCGGAGGTCGGCGTTTTTGTGGGGTTTTTTCTTTTTTTTTAGGGGGGGAGACTGTTTGGTTTGTTTCCAGGGTTGTGTATCTATCTTAAAAATTGAAGCTGCTTTTCTGGAAAAGTCTTCTGTCCTAGCCATGTTATATTCTGTCTATCGTCTGGCTTTTGCCAAGCAAACTAAATACGCTGTAGTGTCCAAGCGCTTTCTCAAAATTCACATTCTAATTAAACTGAAACCTCTCAGTAGAAGGCAGAAGTTTCTACAATTTGACTCAAGCCTGAATGATTTTATTTATAACTGGACGGGTCAAATCAAAGTTGAAAGAAACAACTTTACATCAGTTTTAAATCGTTTTTCCATCGTTGAGGGAATTTTTTTAATGTCTGAATGTCTAGGACTGTTGACAGGGAGATAACACATGGCTGACTGTCAGATCTTACCTGTGCAGTTATAGCCATCGCCAGAGTAACCGTTCTTGCACTTGCACTCAAAGCTTCCATCTGTGTTGACACAGTCAGAGGTGGCGCCACAGTCGTTGGCACTGGGATTGGCGCACTCATCAATGTCTATGGACAAGATAAACAGATGATGATAAATCTTACTGTAATGGACGTAGAAAGTGAACATGTAAGGAGCTAAAACTTCGGACTACGTGACCAAAAGTCATGAAACTTTTATGTCCTGTCTCCTCACTTTCTGACGACAAGTTACGTGGATACATTCATCCAGTTTTCTAAAAAAAAATCAGTCTTTAATATTATTTTGAGCCGCAAAAACAGAGACACATTTTCCTCGAGTAGAATCAAAAAGCATGATTAGAAAGTTCTTTCTTGACCTTTGTTTACAAATTGGTGTTAGAAAATCAACGTCATCACAACTGTGTATTTCTACGTGAAATTGTGGTATAACAATGAGTTATGTTATTCTTTGCATCAAATCGAAATACCGTTATTAATATGTCCAAGCCCTGGATCTGCCATTTGCGACCTTTATTTTACCCGGGCCGGCTAGTGATAATAAATCATCGGTTGTCAAACTTTTTCAGACAATCGCGTCTCCAATGGGTCCGACATTTTTTTTAAAAATCGCTACCCCCCCTCTTTTTTTAACATAAACCTTACACCGCCCCCCCCCCCTCCCCTCCCTCCCTCTCTCACCACATACCAATAATGACACCAGAATACACACAGGTAATGACAATAGACAGATTGATTTGTCACTACATTAACAGAAAGTTTTCTCTAACAATACATAAAATATTTGCCTCCATCGTCCCTAATTACGTTTCAGCCACCCCAATCCCACTTTTCGTCGTGTCTGCCCCCATGTCGCCCCCCCCCCCCACCCCTATCGCCCTGTGTTCGTTACCAGCCCAAGTAAACTCACACATCTGACCTCACCATGACATCGTGTTCAAATTTCAGAAACATGAACTGACCCACGCAGTTGAACTCGCCACGACATTTAGAGTTCATAATTCAGAAACGTAAACTCATGGCGATGTTAACAGTTCAGATTTCGGAAACGTGAGCTCACTACTACACACATTGTTCACATTTAAGAAACATGAACTAATCGCCTAATTGAGTTTTGACATTTCAGAAACATGAACTAATCGCCTCATTGAGTTTTGACATTTCAGAAACATGAACTAATCGCCTCATTGAGTTTTGACATTTCAGAAACATGAACTAATCGCCACATTGAGTTTTCACATTTCAGAAACCTGAACTAATCGCCTCATTGAGTTTTGACATTTCAGAAACATGAACTAATCGCCTCATTGAGTTTTGACATTTCAGAAACATGAACTAATCGCCTCATTGAGTTTTGACATTTCAGAAACATGAACTAATCGCCACATTGAGTTTTCACATTTCAGAAACCTGAACTAATCGCCACATTGAGTTTTCACATTTCAGAAACATGAACTAATCGCCACATTGAGTTTTCACATTTCAGAAACATGAACTAATCGCCTCATTGAGTTTTCACATTTCAGAAACATGAACTAATCGCCACATTGGGTGTTAAAATTTCAGAAAGGCGTGAACTCACCTACACATTGAAGCCCATCTCCATCATAACCAGGTTTGCATTCACATTCGTTGTTGTCGTTGCACGTGGCTCTGGGCACGTCGCAGTCGTTGTTGTTGTAGCAGAAAACTGGAGATAAAGAGACAGATAAGATAGTGAGGGTGATGATGACGATGGTGATGAGTAGTTGTGGTGTTGGTAGCTAGTAGAGAAGGTATAGTAGTAGTTGTAGTGTTGGTGGTGGTAGCCAGTAGAGAAGGTATAGTAGTAGTTGTAGTGGTGGTGGTAGTAGCTAGTAGAGAAGGTATAGTAGTAGTTGTAGTGGTGGTGGTGATAGCTAGTAGAGAAAGTATAGTAGTAGTTGTAGTAGTGGTGGTGATAGCTAGTAGAGAAGGTATAGTAGTAGTTGTAGTGTTGGTGGTGGTAGCTAGTAGAGAAGGTATAGTAGTAGTTGTAGTGGTGGTGGTGGTAGCTACTAGAGAAGGTATAGTAGTAGTTGTAGTGGTGGTGATGGTAGCTAGTAGAGAAGGTATAGTAGTAGTTGTAGTGGTGGTGGTGGTAGCTAGTAGAGAAGGTATAGTAGTAGTTGTAGTTATGGTGGTGGTGGTAGCTAGTAGAGAAGGTATAGTAGTAGTTGTAGTGGTGGTGGTGGTAGCCAGTAGAGAAGGTATAGTAGTATTTGTAGTGGTGGTGGTGGTAGCTAGTAGAGAAGGTATAGTAGTAGTTGTAGTGGTGGTGGTGGTAGCTAGTAGAGAAGGTACAGTAGTAGTTGTAGTGGTGGTGGTGGTAGCTAGTAGAGAAGGTATAGTAGTAGTTGTAGTGGTGGTGGTGGTAGCTAGTAGAGAAGGTATAGTAGTAGTTGTAGTTGTGGTGGTGGTGGTAGCTAGTAGAGAAGGTATAGTAGTAGTTGTAGTGGTGTTGGTGGTAGCCAGTAGAGAAAGTATAGTAGTAGTTGTAGTGGTGGTGGTGGTAGCTAGTAGAGAAGGTATAGTAGTAGTTGTGTTTGTGGTGGTGGTGGTAGCTAGTAGAGAAGGTATAGTAATAGTTGTAGTGGTGGTGGTGGTAGCCAGTAGAGAAGGTATAGTAGTAGATGCAGTTGTGGTGGTGGTGGTAGCCAGTAGAGAAGGTATAGTAGTAGTTACAGGTGTGGTGGTGGTGATAGCTAGTAGAGAAGGTATAGTAGTAGTTGTATTGGTGGTGGTGGTAGCTAGTAGAGAAGGTATAGTAGTAGTTGTAGTGGTGGTGGTGGTAGCTAGTAGAGAAGGTATAGTAGTAGTTGTAGTTGTGGTGGTGGTGGTAGCTAGTAGAGAAGGTATAGTAGTAGTTGTAGTGGTGGTGGTGGTAGCCAGTAGAGAAGGTATAGTAGTAGTTGTAGTGGTGGTAGTGGTAGCCAGTAGAGAAGGTACAGTAGTAGTTGTAGTGGTGGTGGTGGTAGCTAGTAGAGAAGGTACAGTAGTAGTTGTAGTAATGGTGGTGGTGGTAGCTAGTAGAGAAGGTATAGTAGTAGTTGTAGTGGTGGTGGTGGTGGTAGCTAGTAGAGAAGGTATAGTAGTAGTTGTAGTATGGTGGTGGTGGTAGCTAGTAGAGAAGGTATAGTAGTAGTTGTAATGGTGGTGGTGGTAGCTAGTAGAGAAGGTATAGTAATAATTGTAGTAGTGGTGGTGGTAGCTAGTAGAGAAGGTATAGTAGTAGTTGTAGTGGTCAGGTCAGAAAAATCTGCTACTGGTAACATGTAATCCAGTACAACCTGTTTCATGAACTGGTACGCTAGCATGGTATCAGTGGGCGTGCACCTGTCGGTGCAAACGGCCAGGGCGGAGGAGGTTTCATCTAAACCAATGGCCACATGCTAGGGCACAATGTGACCCTCAGTACTTGAGTCCTTCATATTGGCCCCCGGTAGCGGTGTGGTCATAGGCTTATTTGCCTAAATCACAGACGAAGAATTGAGCAAACTTCCCGGACGCAGCTTCGAAGCTGGCGGCAGCAGGCCAGTGGTTGATTGATAGGGCAGATGGCATTATACCGTCACTCTGGCCTGGATATCGTGACACAGAGCATCCACCAGTATTGGTGTTCTTTGGTTTTGGGTCTTTCACCCTAGTCAGTTGGGACTGCGAGGCTGTGGAGTAGCCTACAGGCAGCCAGTCAGGCAATGTGACTGTCCCTCTGGCATCCTCCTGCACCTGGATACATTTCCAGTCGTCTTGACCCTGTCTTGCCATTTGGATAAGTTGTGTCCAGGCGAGAGAGTCAGTCTGATGTTTGCGCAGCTCTTTCTCACTAAAAACAAATTCTTTGCGCCAGTCTTAACACTCACCTCGTCTTCTTTCATCTTTGTCTCGTCTTCTTTCCTCTCAAATTCCAACGGCGATGGGCGAGTGCGGTGGCAGCAGGTTTGGATAGACTGGAAGCTGTTAGCACAGACCTACACGTTGGTGGCTGTGGGCTATGGTCGCTTCATCGTTGATTGAAGTGGAGGCGTGGGGAGGCAGCACCCACAGTAGCTGAGCAGCCTTATTTAAGGATAGCACTGCTCACCTCAACTGAGGAAGGGGCTAGAAAAGATGCCCTAAAGAAAGCCCACTTCACATCACCCTGACTGGTATACCGCGACCAGTGGGGATCCCTTTTTGCGGTCGAAACAAAAAGAAATTCAGCTTACTCAGGCTAGGAGCCTGGAATATACGCACACTACAGGACAACTCAAACAACCCGGAAAGACGCACTGCACTTATTGCCATTGAGCTCAGCAGGTACAACCTGGACATAGTGGCACTCAGTGAGACCAGACTCCCTGATAGTGGCCAACTCAAAGAGCTCAGTGGTGGATACACCTTCTTCTGGAAAGGCAAGGGTGCAGTCGAACCGAGACAGCATGGTGTTGGGTTTGCAATTAAAAATGACCTTGTCAGAAACTTGCAGTCCATGCCAATTGAAATAAATGACAGGCTAATGACACTCAGGATCCCAGTTGGGAAAAGCCAGTCAGCCACCCTCATTAGCGCATATGCGCCCACCATGACAAACCCAGATGAAGCCAAAGACAAGTTCTATTCTGATCTAGAATCTGTCATATGCTCTGTCCCGGCAGCTGATAAGCTGATTCTCTTGGGGGACTTCAATGCTAGGGTTGGCTCCGAAATCTCAGCGTGGCCAAATGTTTTGGGCCCTCATGGAGTTGGTTCATGCAATAACAATGGGTTGCGCTTACTTACTTTGTGCGCTGAATTTGGCCTGTTCATTACCAACACAAATTTTAGTCTCCCCGTGAGAAACAGAACGTCATGGATGCATCCCCGCTCAAAGCATTGGCATCTCATAGACTATGTCATTGTGAGGAAGACTGACAGAAAGGATGTCCTTGTAACAAAGGCGATGTGTGGTGCCGAGTGTGGAACCGACCACAGACTCATTGTTTGCAAGCTCAGACTAACATTGAGGCGCAATAGACGCCCTCAAGGGAAAGCGTCACCTAAACGCCTAAATGTTTCAAAACTCTGCTCAGCTGAGAAACAGAGCGAGCTCTCATCAGAACTCTCCTCAAAATTGGATTGCGTGACTTTTGACCCTGAGAACATTGAACAGAGCTGGACTGACCTAAATACGACTGTACACTCTTGCGCCAGCAGCACAGTTGGTTTTCCTGTCCGCAAGCACCAGGACTGGTTCAATGATAATGATAATGAAATCAAAGTGCTCATCAAAGAAAAAAATAGTCTCATCCAAGCTCACTGCAGTGACCCCTCTTCCACAGCAAAAGCTAATGCACTGCGTGCATGTAAGGGTGTACTCCAGAAGAAGCTGAGGAAAATGAAAAATGACTGGCTTGAAGAGCGAGTAAGAGAAACTCAGAAATATGCCGACACAAACAACACTAGAAAGTTCTTTGAGAGCCTCCGAGCTGTGTTTGGACCATCCCGCTCTGGCACTACGCCACTTCTTGCGTCAGATGGTTCAACACGCATTGTTGAATTGAATGCCATAATTCAGCGTTGGGCAGAACATTTCGGAGGTGTGCTAAATCGGCCATCAAATATAAATACTGAGTCCATTGACCGCCTCCCTCAGACTCCTATTAATGCAGCTCTTGCCAAGCCAATCACAGCAAATGAGACCCGAACTGCCACAAATCAGATGTCCTTTAACAAATCACCAGGCGTGGATTCAATTCCTGCTGAGGTGTATGCCTTCGGTGGAGAAAAGCTTATTGAAAGGTTGACCGAGTTGTTCAATCATATGTTGAAAGCAGGGAAGCTGCCACAGGACTTCAAAGATGCTTCAATCATCCATCTGTACAAAAACAAAGGGGACAGCCAAGTCTGTGACAACCATAGGGGAATCTCTCTACTTTCAATTGCTGGCAAAATATTGGCAAGAATGCTTCTGAATCGCCTTCTTGATCACCTCTCGTCAAATGACTTGCTTCCCGAGAGCCAATGTGGCTTTCGTAAAGAGAGGGGAACGGCGGATATGATTTTTGCTGCCAGACAGATTCAGGAAAAATGCATGGAACAAAATAAAGCGCTGTATATCACATTTGTTGACCTCACAAAAGCATTTGACACAGTGTGTCGTGAAGGCCTCTGGAAAATCTTGGCGAAGTTTGGGTGTCCACCCGAATTCATCACAATAGTGCGCCAGTTTCATGATGGCATGCAAGCTGCAGTCAAAAGCAACGGCAGTGTTTCAAAGCCCTTTGCTGTCACAAATGGGGTAAAACAGGGTTGTGTCTTAGCCCCAACTCTGTTCAGCATCATGTTCTCTGCAATGCTACAAGAAGCCTTTAGCTCTCCTCCTCAAGGGGTAAGCATCAAGTACCGAACTGATGGCAGTCTATTCAACCTCAGGAGACTTCAGGCAAAAACCAAAACCAAAAGTACTCAAGTCTGTGACCTACTATTTGCTGATGATTGTGCACTTCTGGCACACGATGAGGATAGCATGCAAAACTGTGTTGATAAGTTCTTTAGTGCCTGTGACAACTTTGGCCTCACAATAAGCACAAAGAAGACGGAAGTGCTCCATCAGCCTACTCCAGACGACAAGTATCCTGTGACCCCAAATATCAAAGTCCATGACAGTCTTCTGAAGGACTCGGAGAACTTCACCTATCTTGGCAGTACACTGTCTTCCGCGGCTCGTGTTGATACTGAAATTCTCTCAAGAATCAGCAAAGCCAGCTCTGCATTTGGCAGGCTTCGAAAGAGAGTATGGTATGTCGCCGGCATTCGCACAGACACTAAGCTGAAAGTGTACAATGCTGTGGTCCTTCCCACCCTACTCTATGGGGCTGAAACCTGGACAGTGTAGCAATCGCATGCCAGAAAGCTAAATCACTTTCATCTAGCCTGCCTTAGAAAGATCCTAAGGATCAAATGGCAGGATAAAATTCCAGACACTGAGGTCCTCAATCGTGCCAAGGAATTGAGCATCTTCTGCCACCTGAAAAAAATTCAGCTACGTTGGGCAGGACATGTTGTCAGAATGCCCGACTCCAGACTCCCCAAGCAAATCTTCTTCTCTGAGCTCTCCAATGGAACGAGGAATGTTGGGGCCCCAAAGAGACGTTACAAAGACACTCTCAAGCAATCACTGAAGGCCTTTGCCATTGATGTGAGTGAGTGGGAAAAGCTCTCGCTTGATCGTGCAAATTGAAGGGCGGCCCTTACCAGAGGCAGCAAAGCATGGGAAGCTGACAGAGTCCAGCAGGCTATCAAAAAAAGAGAACGGCGCAAGAAAAGGCCCAGTGGTACTGAACCAGCGGAGCACTCTTGTCATTTATGCGGAAGGGTCTGCAGGGCAAAAATAGGACTTATCAGTCACATGAGAAGCCATAAGTCATGAAAGAACAGTCTTTCCATTCTGTCCTCTGTGTCCTTTAGTTCTCTTTATTGTCCATGTGTTGAAATTCTCAACAATTTCTGTTCTTTATTCCTCTGGTGTTGTTAAGGTCATCATCATACCTGATGGACGAACTATTATTAGTTGTAGTGGTGGTGGTGGTAGCTAGTAGAGAAGGTATAGTAGTAGTTGTAGTACTGGTGGTGGTAGCTAGTAGAGAAGGTATAGTAGTAGTTGTAGTAGTGGTGGTGGTAGCCAGTAGAGAAGGTACAGTAGTAGTTGTATTGGTTGTGGTGGTAGCTAGTAGAGAAGGTATAGTAGTAGTTGTAGTGGTGGTGGTGGTAGCTAGTAGAGAAGGTATAGTAGTAGTTGTAGTAGTGGTGGTGGTAGCTAGTAGAGAAGGTATAGTAGTAGTTGTGTTTGTGGTGGTGGTGGTAGCCAGTAGAGAAGGTACAGTAGTAGTTGTAGTGGTGGTGGTGGTAGCTAGTAGAGAAGGTATAGTGGTAATTGTAGTAACTAGTAAATGCACCCGTTCTCCGAACGGTGAGTGGCAAACAAAACAAAAGAGATTGAGAGACTGCAAAGTCGCGTTAGACAAATATACTGAGTTTTTGAAACTATTAGCTTAACGGACAATCATGGTCGCAAAACTTGTCCGCGCCAATTACCAAAAAGTAAACAAACATAATTAATATGATGACCTCCCCTAACCCGCGCTTTCCTTCTTTCTTTCTTTTTTCTTTGTCCCATACAAATACTAAACCCAACCATTTGATAAGCCCGCTCAAAAGTCCCCTCTTTATTGTGTTTTCTTGACTGGCGCGGATGGGCGCGGACCTCCGCTTCAGGGTATACACAACATTGTCTGTGTAACATTGTCAGCATCAAACTGAGCACATGTCTTGTTTACTTTCAAGCAGATCACGCTCAAAGTCAAAGGAAATGGCATATTCGATACTGTGTATCGGTTTTGCTCGCGCCCAGTAAAGAGGTTGAGGAATCGCCATCCATAACAATTATATAAACATACATTACGGCATCCATGCAGCTCCACAGGATAAAAAAAAGTAGGCCTAGGCCTAGATATACCAAAATTGTGAGTGTCTCGCATAAAAGCCATGAAAATAAATGCTTAGACGTCATGCAGAAGTTTGCGCAAAATGACAGCATTCGATACTGAGTATCGATTGCTACACCGATACGCAACACTCTAACAATCATAAAAACTACACCCGGAATTGAGTCCGGGTTTAAACGCTAAGGCGTTTCACAGTTTTCAAAAAAATATAAGACGTGGTCAAATGCAAAAACTAAGCCAGCCATGCAACTCGGGAGTATCAAAAACGGTAGTATGCAAACTTTCAAGTGTCCAGCTTGAATGCCATGAAATGCATAAGCGTCACAGACAGTTTACTCCCTGCTCTCATTATTATAAGGTGGTGGTGGTAGCTAGTAGAGAAGGTACAGTAGTAGTTGCAGTAATGGTGGTGGTGGTAGCTAGTAGAGAAGGTATAGTAGTAGTTGTAGTGGTGGTGGTGGTGGTAGCTAGTAGAGAAGGTATAGTAGTAATTGTAGTAATGGTGGTGGTAGCTAGTAGAGAAGGTATAGTGGTAGTTGTAGTTGTGGTGGTGGTAGCTAGTAGAGAAGGTACAGTAGTAGTTGTAATTGTGGTGGTGGTGGTAGCTAGTAGAGAAGGTACAGTAGTAGTTGTAGTTGTGGTGGTGGTAGCTAGTACAGAAGGTACAGTATTAGTTGTATTTGTGGTTGTGGTAGCTAGTAGAGAAGGTACAGTAGTAGTTGTAGTAATGGTGGTGGTGGTAGCTAGTAGAGAAGGTATAGTAGTAGTTGTAGTGGTGGTGGTGGTGGTAGCTAGTAGAGAAGGTATAGTAGTAATTGTAGTAATGGTGGTGGTAGCTAGTAGAGAAGGTACAGTGGTAGTTGTAGTAATGGTGGTGGTAGCTAGTAGAGAAGGTACAGTAGTAGTTGTAGTAATGGTGGTGGTAGCTAGTAGAGAAGGTACAGTAGTAGTTGTAGTTGTGGTGGTGGTAGCTAGTAGAGAAGGTACAGTAGTAGTTGTAGTTGTGGTGGTGGTAGCTAGTAGAGAAGGTACAGTAGTAGTTGTAGTGGTGGTGGTGGTAGCTAGTAGAGAAGGTACAGTAATAGTTGTAGTGGTGGTAGCTAGTAGAGAAGGTACAGTAGTAGTTGTAATTGTGGTGGTGGTGGTAGCTAGTAGAGAAGGTACAGTAGTAGTTGTAGTTGTGGTGGTGGTAGCTAGTAGAGAAGGTACAGTAGTAGTTGTAGTTGTGGTGGTGGTAGCTAGTAGAGAAGGTACAGTCGTAGTTGTAGTTGTGGTGGTGGTAGCTAGTAGAGAAGGTACAGTCGTAGTTGTAGTTGTGGTGGTGGTAGCTAGTAGAGAAGGTACAGTAGTAGTTGTAATTGCGGTGGTGGTAGCTAGTAGAGAAGGTACAGTAGTAGTTGTAGTGGTGGTGGTGGTTGTCAAGAACAGATTTAATTCATAAATGTTTCCACTGACTAAATTTTTGTGAGAGAGCAGTGAGTAATTTTTACAAACGTAATTATTGTGCGAGCCAGCATAACTTGGTCTCGTAAACAATTTGTTTTGAACAGTTTTTTTTATAATAGATAGACAGAAGGTGTGGGGAAGGATAGACGGACAGCGTAGGTGTGCATGACTGAGCACTTGTTGTATCTCGTGTTTTGAACTAGGGTTAGTAAAGAGGGAAGGGGTGAGTAGGAATTAAATGTTATTGAGACGTCTGTTGACGTACAGAAAATACCGTGATCCAGAGTAAAAGCTCGGGGTTTTGAACATGTTAAGAATTTATTGCTATAAAATTACATTTTGTTGTCTTGAGTGATTCGACCTTTGATGTCGACCCAAGGTCGTTGCGTAGGGCTGTTACTTAAAATAACTCAGTTCGGCAGCTGAGCTAGAAGTGGTTGCACCAATCACAATCCAGGAATTAGACGGTAAGCTGCAGATGCAGTCCAGTATTTAAGGCCATACAGAACTTAGTTCTGGGCCACATGTAGACAATCCATTTACGAGGTGGTCGGCGATAGTCCTCAGCCAGATGAGGGACATAGAGACGCAGTTGAGCAGTCCATTGTGAGGAGCCTGTTTTAAAGCTCCAGAGCCTAAGCTACTTGGTTTGATATAAACCCACAGCGTTTACATCCAGCGCTCTCACTCCCAGTGAGGGCCGCATGGTGAGAGTCCATACTAATTTGTAATGATGAAAGTGAACCGTTCTACTTACTTTTGAAGACAGTTTCAGAGCTACCGCCAGACAACGCGTGGTTGTACAAGCATTCTCCATGACGTGTCCAGAGGAAATGTCCATATCCTAACATGTCTCATTGAATTAATAGAATTTAAACTGTTAGATCCGTCGCCACGTGCGCGGATTCTATTTGCCATATAACTCATATGACCTGCAAGTAGTTAGATTGAATACGTTAGTCTTTATAAAAGCTGTAGTTCCATTAGTTAGATTCAGTTGCCTTTGAATTGATATTTATATTTATAATTATATTTGTTACATTAATTCCTGTAATTAAACTGCCCTACAGTTCTGCTAAAATTGAAAGCAATTGATTTATTTAGTTTTTAGAGTGCAAGTATTTATTTTTGTGTGTTCGTCGATTGTGGGAGCGGACCTCGAAAGAGTGTGAGTCGAAATATCCCCATGTAACCCACATCGCGACAGTGGTAGCTAGTAGAGAAGGTACAGTAGTAGTTGTAGTTGTGGTGGTGGTGGTAGCTAGTAGAGAAGGTACAGTATTAGTTGTAGTTGTGGTGGTGGTAGCTAGTAGAGAAGGTACAGTAGTAGTTGTAGTTGTGGTGGTGGTAGCTAGTAGAGAAGGTACAGTAGGAGGTGTAGTTATGGTGGTGGTAGCCAGTAGAGAAGGTATAGTAGTAGTTGTGGTGGTGGTGGTAGCTAGTAGAGAGGACGTAGTAGTGCTTGTGGTGGTGGTGGTGGTGCTAGTTTGTATAGAGGACGTAGTGGTGGTTGTGGTGGTGGTGGTGGTGGTAGCTTGTAGAGAGGACTTAGTGGTAGTTGTAGTGATGGTGACTAGTAGAGAGAATGTAGTTGTAGTTATGATGGTGATGAAAGCTTATAGAGAGGGCGTAGTTTATTTTCAGGATAATATTAAATTATTAAGCAGAATCTATGCTACACTCGCTCCCCAGACGGCCAGGAACCGGTGAGGTAAGGATAGAACATTTTTATTATCATAAATGCCTTTGGAAAAACGTTGAATTTTGCTAAATCATGTTTATGATAATAAGATAAGATAAGATAAGACAAAAATCATTTTATTATCCCATAAGGGAAATATTCAATTTCAAATTTATAAAGTAATTTTCTTCAATTTTCAATTCTGGTCTAAGATAATGAGTCTTTTTTGTTCCGGCTCAAAGTGTGGGAATATTTCCTTTTGTTTAACTCCGTTGAGACTGAAATTCAAGGAAAGTATTAAAAACACAGTGAAACTTTGAACCTTTTTATAATATTCCTAGTACATCTTTATGTCTTTCTATGCCTAATGTGATATTTTGTAGAATTTAAGACTCAACGGCTGAACATTCTTTCATTCATTACATTGAAGGCACTACTTCCTGTACCCTTCCATTCATGATTACATTGGGGGCCTTACTTCCTGTATCCGTTCATTCATGATTACATTGGAAGCCTTACTTCCTGTATCCTTACATTCATGATTACATTGGAGGCCTTACTTCCTGTATCCGTTCATTCATTATTACATTGGAGGCCCTACTTCCTGTATCCTTACATTCATGATTACATTGGAGGCCTTACTTCCTTTATCCTTACATTCATGATTACATTGAAGGCCTTACTTCCTGTATCCTTACATTCATGATTACATTGGAGGCCTTACTTCCTGTATCCTTTCATTCATGATTACATTGGAGGCCTCACTTCCTGTATCCGTTCATTCATGATTACATTGAAGGCCTTGCTTCCTGTATCCTTACATTCATGATTACATTGAAGGCCTTACTTCCTGTATCCTTCCATTCATGATTACATTGGGGGCCTTACTTCCTGTATCCTTACATTCATGATTACATTGGAGGCCTTACTTCCTGTATCCTTACATTCATGAGTACATTGAAGGCCTTACTTCCTGTATCCTTACATTCATGATTACATTGGAGGCCTTACTTCCTGTATTCTTACATTCATGATTACATTGGAGGCCTTACTTCCTTTATCCGTTCATTCATGATTACATTGGAGGCCTTGCTTCCTGTATCCTTACATTCATGATTACATTGAAGGCCTTACTTCCTGTATCCTTACATTCATGATTACATTGGAGGCCTTACTTCCTGTATCCTTACATTCATGATTACATTGAAGGCCTTACTTCCTGTGTCCTTACATTCATGATTACATTGGAGGCCTTACTTCCTGTATCCTTACATTCATGAGTACATTGAAGGCCTTACTTCCTGTATCCTTACATTCATGATTACATTGGAGGCCTTACTTCCTGTATCCTTACATTCATGAGTACATTGAAGGCCTTACTTCCTTTATCCTTACATTCATGATTACATTGGAGGCCTTACTTCCTGTATCCTTACATTCATGATTACATTGGAGGCCTTACTTCCTGTGTCCTTACATTCATGATTACATTGGAGACCTTACTTCCTTTATCCTTTCATTCATGATTACATTGGAGGCCTTACTTCCTGTATCCTTACATTCATGATTACATTGGAGGCCTTACTTCCTGTATCCTTACATTCATGAGTACATTGAAGGCCTTACTTCCTGTATCCTTACATTCATGATTACATTGGAGGCCTTACTTCCTGTATTCTTACATTCATGATTACATTGGAGGCCTTACTTCCTGTATTCTTACATTCATGATTACATTGGAGGCCTTACTTCCTGTATCCGTTCATTCATGATTACATTGGAGGCCTTGCTTCCTGTATCCTTACATTCATGATTACATTGAAGGCCTTACTTCCTGTATCCTTACATTCATGATTACATTGGAGGCCTTACTTCCTGTATCCTTACATTCATGATTACATTGAAGGCCTTACTTCCTGTGTCCTTACATTCATGATTACATTGGAGGCCTTACTTCCTGTATCCTTACATTCATGAGTACATTGAAGGCCTTACTTCCTGTATCCTTACATTCATGATTACATTGGAGGCCTTACTTCCTGTATCCTTACATTCATGAGTACATTGAAGGCCTTACTTCCTGTATCCTTACATTCATGATTACATTGGAGGCCTTACTTCCTGTATCCTTACATTCATGATTACATTGGAGGCCTTACTTCCTGTGTCCTTACATTCATGATTACATTGGAGACCTTACTTCCTTTATCCTTTCATTCATGATTACATTGGAGGCCTTACTTCCTGTATCCTTACATTCATGATTACATTGGAGGCCTTACTTCCTGTATCCTTACATTCATGATTACATTGAAGGCCTTACTTCCTTTATCCTTTCATTCATGATTACATTGAAGGACTTACTTCCTTTATCCTTTCATTCATGATTACTTTGGGGGCCTTGCTGCCTTTATAATATGCTGTGCAGGTCCTGAAGGATTTACAACGATGCTGAACTTTGTGTTGAAGCAAAAGAAATGATATTGCTGGACATGCTAGAGACAAGTGTACATTTACTCACAGGTACAGGTAAAGCCGTCACCCACGAAGTTGTTGATTGCGTCACATGTACACATAAATCCACCTGGGAAGTTATTGCACGCGGCGTGTTCGTCACAAGGCAATGAGTCACATTCGTTGATATCTAGCAGGAGTAGTTAAAGGAGATTGACAATGGTGAGTCAATTGATGGTGGAGAGTGATACGTGGCGACCTAAGCTCTAATTTGTTCCAACTCCAATTTTTGCACAACTGAGAAATTTGACATTAAACGTCACTGCAGCTTTAGTATTATGATAAGGAGTTAGAATGAGTCGGAACTGTGAAATAACTTGCTAAGTGCCACAACTAATTTTAAACCAATGTCAAAGTGTGCATTTATTATATCACATCTACATACTAAAAAATCTTCAGTTCTTCAAAAAAATGGAGACATCACAAACCAGACCCAAAGTCACGAAGAATTAACCCCTTCAATGCCGACGCGAATAATCTGAATAATCTTTTGTATGCCGGCTATGAATTTGTCTAATACAATGACGAATTTTTAGATATTTGATAAAGTTTATTTGAAAAATTCCCATTTACAAGCTGGCATTTATCACACGCTGGTCATCTAAGTTAAAACAACAAACAAACAAAAAACAACTGACAATTGACTGCTATAATCATGGCTTGTTTGTGTACGATTGGCCATCAATAACATCATGAATAAGCTACAAGTATAAAGATAATACAGTCATATCCAGAGTAAACTGAGTCGGAGTTTCCCAAATAGGGATGGCGTCAAGATGGCGTCAGTGTGTACTAAAATGACACTTGTTTTTCTTACCCCGCAGTTCCTATACGCGATATTTTCTGTGTGTCCTGTCTGCATTTTCTGCAAAACTGGAGATCTTTTAGTATGTAGAAGAGATAATATGACAAATGCAGGCTTTAACTCGTTTAAAATGGGTTGTGGCACTTATCAAGCTGTTTCACAGTTCTGATTTACTGTCACTCCTTATCGTAATACTACAGCAGCAAACATTGAAGGTCAATCGTCTCCGTTGTGCAAAAACTGGAGTTGGAACATGCAAGAATTAAGCTGGCGTTTAATTACTTTCTACAAGGTCTTTGGCGCTAATAAACAATCTCCAATTATTTCCATTTCTGAAAAGTTCATAATAAAATGCAATGGCATTTTTGTGATATTATTTTCCTAAACATTGGGATGAAGATGATATCGAGATGTTGATGATGATGATGATGATGATGATGATGATGATGATAATGAAGGTGTCCACGACCACCACGGTGCTGATGGCTTCGATTTTGCCAATTTTCACTGGATTGTAGATTGACTGTTCTGATCTCCGCAGACAATCCTTTTGGTTCATCCCGCGCGGTAGGTAGTTTTTGTTGGTTTGTTTATTTGTTGGCCTGGGTTGGGTTGTTGTTGTTGTTGTTGTTGTTGTTTAAATACCTGGTGAGGATATCCTGAGCACCAATCCTGCGGTGCCATTATCTTCTATTCTGAACAACCTCACCTGATCTCTCTGGTTTATATTTGCCCCACTTTCTAATAAGACATAAAAAATCATAAGTTTTTCCCGACAGATAATTATTATATAATATATATTTTTTCTTATGATTGTGACGAATTCGTTTTGCTAAATTCAAATCTATTTTGGTTAAATCAAATTGGCTGGGACTTTTTACGGCTAAAATTTGGCTTGTTTGCTATCTACGGAAACGCCAAGGGAAACGATAAAACTCCTTCAATGAGTGAAATAGAAAGAATTTCTTCAGGTGAAAGAGAACACCGTTACCGCCCAGACGGGAACACCGTTACCGCCCAGACGGGAACACCGTTACCGCACAGACGGGAACACCGTTACAGCACAGACGGGAACACCGCTACCGCACACTAGGACACACCGTTACCGTACAGACGAGAACACCGTTACCTCACACTAGGAAACACCGTTACCGCACAGACGGGAACACCGTTACAGCACAGACGGGAACACCGCTACCGCACACTAGGACACACCGTTACCGTACAGACGAGAACACCGTTACCTCACACTAGGAAACACCGTTACCGCACAGACGGGAACACCGTTACCGCACAGACGGGAACACCGTTACCGCCCAGAATGGAACAACGTTACCGCCCAGATGAGAACACCGTTACCGCACACTAAGACACACCGTTACCACACACTAGGAAACACCGTTACCGCATAGACGGGAACACCGTTACCGCACACACGGGAACACCGTTACCGCACATACGGAAACACCGTTACCGCACAGACGGGAATACCGTTACCGCACACACGGAAACACCGCTACCGCAGAGACGGAAACACCGTTACCTCACAGACAGGAACACCGTCACCGCACACAAGGAAACACCGTTACCGCACAGACGGGAACACCGTTACCGCACACACGGGAACACCGTTATCGCCCAGACGGGAACACCGTTACCACACACAAGGGAATACCGTTACCGCACACACGGAAATACTGTTACCGCACACACGGGAACACCGTTACCGCACACACTGGAACACCGTTACCGCACACACGGGAACACCGTTACCGCACACACTGGAACACCGTTACCGCACACACGGAAACACCGTTACCGCCCAGACGGGAACATCGTTACCGCACACACGGGAACACTGTTACCGCACAGACGGGAACACCGTTACCGCCCCAGACGGGGACACCGTTACCGCACAGACGGGAACACTGTTACCGCACACACGGAAACACCGTTACCGCCCAGACGGGAACACTGTTACCGCACACACGGTAACACCGTTACCACACAGACGGGAACACCGTTACCGCACACACTCGAAAACCGTTACCGCACACACGGAAACACCGTTAACGCACACACGGAGACACCATTACCGCACACACGGGAACACCGTGACTGCACACACGGGAACACCGTGACTGCACAAACGGGAACAGCCTTACCGCACACACGGGAACACTGTTACCGCACACACGGAAACACCGTTACCGCCCAGACGGGAACACTGTTACTGCACACACGGAAACACCGTTACCACACAGACGGGAACACCGTTACCGCACACACGGGAACACCGTTACCGCACACACGGGAAGACCGTTACCGGACACAGGGGAACACCGTTACCGCACACACGGAACACCTGGCTGCACAAACGGGAACACCGTGACCGCATACACGGGAACATCGTGACTGCACACACGGGAACACCGTGACTGCACACACGGGAACACCGTGACTGAACACACGGGAACACCGTGACTGCACACATGGGAACACCGTCACTGCACACACGGGAACACCGTGACTGAACACATGGAAACACCGTGACCGCACACACGGGAACACCGTGACCGCACACATGGAAACACCGTGACCGCACACACGGGAACACCGTGACTGCACACACGGGAACACCGTGACTGCACACACGGGAACACCGTGACTGCACACACGGGAACACCGTGACTGCACACACGGGAACACCGTTACCGCACACACGGGAACACCGTGACTGCACACACGGGAACACCGTGACTGCACACACGAGAACACCGTGACTGCACACACGGGAACACCGTTACCGCACACACGGGAACACTGTTACCGCACACACGGAAACACCGTTACCGCCCAGACGGGAACATTGTTACCGCACACACGGGAACACCGTTACCGCACACACGGGAACACTGTTACCGTACACACTGGAACACCGTGACCGCACACACGGGAACACCGTGACCGCACATACGGGAACACCTGACTGCACACACGGAAACACCGTGACTGCACACATGGGAACAGCGTTACCGCACACACGGGAACACCGTGACTGCACACACGGGAACACCGTGACTGCACACACGGGAACACCGTGACTGCACACACGGGAACACCGTGACTGCACACACGGGAACACCGTTACCGCACACACGGGAACATCGTGACTGCACACACGGGAACACCGTGACCGCACACACGGGAACACCGTGACCGCACACACCGGAACACGGTTTCTGTTTATTATTTCATGGATTTTTGACGTTTACGGTGCCGTTCCCGTTTCCATACATATGAAAACTCAGCTTGATGGTGATGGCGGCGAAATGATGCCATTGCAGCTGGAGATACAGGAAAGGTACAGTATTGTAATATTATAATCTAGTGGTGTATCAATGTCTCAAACATCAGATTTTTTCCTACTTCTTTGCTTTCCTCACACGCTGATCAACATCACTGATGATATGACGATGACAACGATAATGATGGCAACGATGATGATGTGATGATGACTATGGTGACAATGATTACATTGTGCTGCTCTTGATGATGGTGATGATGATCATGACGAGGATAATGGCGATTATGGTGATGATGATGGCAATGATGATGATGATGATAATGATAATGAAGATGCTGCTGATGATGATGATTAGGACGATGATGACGGCGATGATGTCGACGATGATGATGATGGTGATGACGATGATGATGATGATGATGATGATGATGATGCTGATGATGATGATGATGATTATGACGATGATGACGATGATGACGACGATGATGACGACGATGATGACGATGACAATGATGATGATGATTATGATGATTATGATGGTGATGATGATGATAATATTGACGATGAAAATGGCGATGATGATGACGATGATGATGATGATGATGCTGATTATGATGGTGATGATGATGATAATATTAACGACGAAAATGGCGATGATGATGTCGATGATGATGATGATGATGCTGATTATGATGGTGATGATGATGATAATATTGACGACGAAAATGGCGATGATGATGACGATGATGATGATGATGATGATGATGATGATGATGACGACGGCGATGATGATGATGATGATGATGATGATGATGATGATGATAATGATGATGATGATAATGATGATGATGACGATGGTAATGATTACGATGATGATGATGATGATTCGATGATGACGATATTGACGATGACGATAACGATGGATACATAATACAAGTAAGATAATGAACGACACGAATAACCATCTCCATGATGATGTTAGCTTTTGTTTGTTTGTTTGTTTTTCCTTCCGCTTGTACCGGCGGGCGTCGCGGGGAGACACAAACGTCTGTCGGCAGCAAGGCGAGTGGCCTGGAGGACGGATATCTCGTGAGCTGATGTTAGCATTTTCCCATAATCATGGCCTAATTCTTCCACCACCATTGGACATTTTCTTAAGGTCACCGGACGTGACCTGGGGAGACCGGTGTCTGCCAATATTAAACATCCAGGTTTCCTCTGCACTGACCATGACTGTGACATGTGCCGGACTTTGTAGGAGTCATTATTTTCATGCCAAACATTAAAGTCCGTCCAGCAAGCAAATGGGCATTGTTCCCATACTCTGAGCTGTAAGAGGAGATATTTCCTGAGACAGAATTGAATCATTTCGGACACAATTTGTTTATCAGATCGTGAGTCACGATATCTGCACGTTTATAGTTACAGCAAAACTGATGTAAGACGGCTACGTGTGTATTGTCCTCCTCGTTCAAAGCATTTACCTGTGCAGTTTCTCCCGTTGCCCCGAAATCCCTCATTGCAAGCACACTTGTAGGTTGTCGTGTTACAAAAGCCGTACTGTGGGCAATCCTTATCGTCAGTGCAGGGCTTGAAGGCTGAGGACCAAAACAATATATGATAAACGTTAAACTAATAATATCACATGAAATGTCAACAGGAAAAAAGCTTTTGCTAGGGGCCTGTACTATTTTACATTATAGGCCACTGCTGAACAATGCACACAAGCCACTGTCAGTATTTTCCTTAGATTTTAACTTTGTAATTAGTCTACGCGTCCCTAACAACATTCCAGGAAAAATCTGTGGCTATTGTAAAATGGTAGATGGAAAACAATAAATACATAGCATTAAATACATTTTCTCCCTTTATTTCTCTCCCTAAAAAATAAGAATTTCACTTTTTTAAGAACAATAATGAAACATTTTTATATTTATTTATATAGTTATGCACGTCCTTCTCAAAGTGGACAGAGAGTGTAAATTAATGAAATCACAACCATTCTCTCTCTCTCTCTTACTCTCTCTCTCTCTCTCTCTCTCTTACTCTCTCTCTCTCTCTCTCTCTCTTACTCCCTCTCTCTCTCTCTCTTACTCTCTCACACTCCCTCTCTCTCTCTCTCTCTCTCTCTCTCTCTCTCTTACTCTCTCTCTCTCTCTCTTACTCTCTCTCTCTCTCTCTTACTCTCTCTCTCTCTCTTACTCTCTCTCTCTCTCTCTCTCTTACTCCCTCTCTCTCTCTCTCTCACACACTCCCTCTCTCTCTCTCTCTTACTCCCTCTCTCTCCCTCTCTCTCTTATTCCCCCTCTCTCTCTCTCTTTCTCTCTCTCTCTCTCTCTCTCTCACTCCCTCTCTCCTATATAGGCCTACCTAGAAAATTTATATTTTTGTGCTGTACAAAATATTCAAGGCTTATTGGATCCATTATCAGTCAGTATGCAGCAGATATTTTGGATACAGGACTGAGTTTAGCTCTGTTTTGAATTACTCTAATGAAGAAATATCTCTCAAACTTTCAGGAAAATCATTCCATATATTTCTTTTCAAATTTCAATCATTGACTTGCAATTTCCCATTGTCATTCTCTCCCGTATGTAAGTTATTTAGGTGTATTTTTTTCTCTGGTCACTTTTCATGTTCTATAATTGTTATTGCTTGATGTTATTCTTTTACAACTTCTTTTTTGTATGTTCTGTACTTTCTAGTCTTCTCTAAAAGACACTTAAACACAATTTAAACAAATTAGTAACTGCCCCATTCTTCGAATGGTAAAAAAACAAAGCTCACCAATCAAGACCGAAAGCAATCAGCGCAAAGACATTGATGTCGAGACACTTTGGGTCATCCACATAAAATCGGCGATTAACAGATTGATAGGATAATATTATTAGTATATTGTGCGAGGTAGTGGGCACCGAGAATTTTTCAGAAAGTGATGATATCGTGGACTCATGACTGTGTTCGTAAAAAATGAAGGATCGGAGGTAGTCAGTTAGCGGCATAAAGCAAACTAAAAAAAATACTTCTACACCTTTTCAAGACTCCAAATTTAAAAGAGAACCTTTTGCGGGTCGAAGGGTAGGCACATGTAAAATTTCAAGCAAATCCGAGCTGTGTGAGCGGCAGTAGCTCTAATTCGATCCTCGAGGCGTGAGAGGACTAGATCTAGCCTTTCGACAAAGTTTTCTTGGCATGACTGACACTCCGAGATCTAGTCTATAATAAAAATATTTCCTTCCGAGCTTGAAGCACACTCTAAATATTTCTACACAGTTTTCTTGGTATGAATGAATGTCACTCATCTCATCTGTATAACAATAGACTCGGTATCAAAGTTTTCTTGGCGTGGCTGGATCGTGAACTCTAGTTTACATTTCCGGTAAGGGGCGGAAATGGACGAAATTGACGGAAGTACATTATCACGTTGTATTCGCAATCATGAATTGATAACTGATAATTATAACTGAATTTCTGGGAAAAGTAAAGAGTTTCGGGAAAAAATGAGCTCGACACGTACAGGCTTTATACATTTTATATACATGTGCCAAGTTTCATTTCTCTCCGTTGCGTAGTAAAAAAGCCTTTGCGGGAACAAAGTTGGGCCCGAGCTCCATTATTATATGATATAAATTTTTAAAAAATATCAAAAGGCTTCTGATGCTATTTCGGTTCATGTGACCTGGCTTGTAGGTAATCATAAACCATCAAAAGGTAATCCAGCCTAAATCCAATCGTCAATCCGACACCTATCTGTATCTTAAGGTTGGTAATATTACCATAGGAGTGGATTTCCTTCATGAAACCGACGGCAGCGCGATATCATAACTAGCGGCCTAGAGGCCTCTTGCCATGGCCCCTAGTGTCTTGGCGTTTGACTGAAGGTCCAGAAGACGTCACTCTGTCGTTTTGAAATCTCCATCTGATCTTACCTATTTTATTGTCAGCACTTCCAAGGGGCAAGTTCGTAATCTGCATGCACAAAAATAATACACATCGCGGAATGCAAATGCTTAGATCACGACAAGTGTTCACCCTATAGTGCCGCGAAGCCGTAAGAAATTAGGTCAAGATTTCAACACAGAAAAGTTTGAAAAATTGTGTCTACATGTTGTGTACAGTAGAAGGCATAGTCTACTAGTCTATGTAGTAGGCCTTGATACAGTACTATTAGCGTGGGCTGTTAATAACAGTGTGCCTTCTTTTTGTCTGCAATGGCGCAGCGCAAGATGGCCGGGCGAATTGCCGCCATTTTTTAGTGCAAGAAAAAGAGGTTGCGCAACTGAGTACCCTCTCTTGTCTATTTTCAGCTCTACGGGTCTATCCTGTATAGTTGGATTGGCCTAAGCTTGCCGGCTAGGAATCAACAGATTATTACTTACTAACTGCAGGTTAATTTAATTTCTTTCTATGTATACCTGACATGAAGCGATATAACATAGTTACTCTACCTACCGGCTTCCCATTTCAATTTTTCAAATCGATTTGTTTTTCTTCATACTTGACTTTAAGTCGGATATAAAAGTGGGGTAAATAATGAAACAGATGTCTGATCTTTTGTCTTATACTCCTACCGCCTTTTGCCTTTGTCAGACACAGCCGACTAACTTAGCATGTAGGAGTGTCATTGTTATCTCGTCAGAGATGGAAACTTTGTATTGGGCGAAGGTTTCACAGCAGTTGCAGGACGGACAGAATCAAATGTCATTTGGTCAGAGGAGAAAATCAAAAATCATTTAGCCAGAGATGTGAAGACTGTACGGATGTTATAGATTGGTACAGAGATCTTTCTCTCTCTCTCTCACTCTCGCTACTCTCTCTCTCACTCTCTTTCTCTCTCTCTCTCTCTCTATCTCACTCTCGCCACTCTCTCTCACTCTCTTTCTCTCTCTCTCTCTCTCTCTCTCTCTCTATCTCACTCTCGCTACTCTCTCTCACTCTCTTTCTCTCTCTCTCTCTCTCTGTCTCTCTCTATCTCACTCTCGCCACTCTCTCTCATTCTCTTTCTCTCTCTCCCTCTCTCTTTCTTTCTGTGTCCCTTTCTTCCCCCATCTCTCTTCCTTTGTCTCCCTCTTTCTCTCACTCTTTATATGTGTCTGTTAGCGTGTCTGTTTTTTCTCTCTTTCTCCCTATGTGTACCTGAATCTGTTTCTGTTTCTTATTCCCTGTATCCCTCTATGCGTGTTTGCATGTCCGTGTGTGGGGAACTGGATCCCTCTCTCTCTCTCTCTCTCTCTCTCTCTCTCTCTCTCTCTACCTATTTAGATGTTTGTGTAAGTGTGCGAGTGTGGCCGTCTGTCTCAGTCTCTCGTTCTGTGTGCATGTATGTGTGTGTGGGAGTTTGTGTCAGTGTCGAGTTCTGTATATCTGTCCCGCTTTCCTTGTGTGTGTATGTCTGTATGTGAGTGATGCGCCTCTCTCTCTCTCTCTCTCTCTCTCTCTCTCTCTCTCTCTCTCTCCCTCACCTAGTGTATGCGTGTAAGTGAATGCGTATCTTTCTTCCCCTCTCTCTCTCCCTCTCCCTGTCTCACTCTCTCTCGTTCTCGTTCTCTCTCCCTCACACAACGACACCGTGTTTATCACAATACTCCGATACTCACACACATGTCGTGGTAAATCTTTTTTTTTTTTTGCAAAGAATAAACTTTGGATTGGATGGGAAGAGCAAGAGATCATCTTTTCTACTTTCGAAAATATTGTCAGCGCACATTTTTTTTAAAATTCAAAGCGGATTAGTTTTTTGGTGGGAAAAAGGTCAGCTTTTTCGGTTATAAAAAAATACAGTATCTGTTCAGCGCAGCGTTACAGTTGCCGAGTGTGTATGCACCATGTTTGAGAGAGAAATTTGAATGTCGTAAATGATAATAAAAATAGATAAAAGTACAGAAAAGTTGCACAATTTTTTTTCTTTTGCTGGCATTTACCGGCGTCTGTATGTGGTTTTTTGCTTATATTTTGCGGAATATCTTTTTATCATAAAATCTAAAATGTCAAAACTTTGCTGGATGCAGTAAATTTTGTTCTTTGGTGAACCGCCTAACTAGATCAATCCACTCACTGCTCTACCAATGAAAACATTGTTGGAATC